>BMAU01019067.1:0-25000 GCA_019973935.1 Trichonephila clavipes | reverse complement strand
AAAATCAAAGAAAAAAATCAGGAAACAAAACACTGATTTTTTTTTTTTTTTTAAACTGATGCCACCACTACCCCTTGATCATTTTCCCTTAAGCTTTAAATAAATAAATCAGTATCGGAAAGTAAAACAATTCTTTTTAGATCCATCCTCTTTTATTTTAAACATGAAGGAGGATGGAAGCAAAATAATATTGAATTTTTTCGGAAGATATATATATATATATATATATATATATATATATATATATATATATATATGCTATTTTAAAATAAGAATTTCACTTCATATAAATATTCGCATTGTTAACTTAAGAGCTAAACCATAATTTACGGAATATATTGGTGAGTTTAGTAAAGTGATATTTTTTAGTGGAAGTACATAAATAAAATAAACTTTGTAAATAAAGTAAATTTACATGCTGTAATATAACTCAAAAGGGAGTGGGAAATCTATTTTTTACAGAATATTAAATACTATGTGTAATATTCGCCCGGAAGTTTTAAAATCTTTATAGGTGGCGTTGTCATTGAAGGAGGGGGAGAGGAAAAACGGAGAGAAGGAGAAAGGAAGTCAAAAACATGGCGGAATGATTGATTGATTGAATATTAACGTCGCACTGTTCAGCTACACGAGGGCTTTTTGGCGACGGACCACGTAATTTTGAACCAAGGTCAAGTGACGTGGACGACACCTGAGCTGGCACCTCCCTCTCCTAACTACCACACCACACCAACGGGAGGACGTTTCAGCTCTCGACAGATTTAACGTGCATCGCTGCCCTACACGGCGGTTCTTTAGTGGTACTGGGCTCGAACCTGTGACAAAGCAAGCCACAGTCTGATACCTATACCACTCGGCTACCGCGGCCACACAACATGGCGGAAAGAGAACATGGCAGAATGAGCGAGATAATGATTACGTTGGCGAGGATAGAAACAAAATGGTGTTAACAAATTGAAATTAAATGTATAAAGTTAATTTTTCCTTTAATGTTGTTTTGTGTTGTGTGTGGCTGTCTTTGGAATAAAACTCTTTAGCCATTAAAAAGTAGTGACTTTATTTTACCTGGATTACTGATGGATTGTTCATTTGAAGAGAAAAGAACCTATACGATTCTTAGTCTATGTGAATTTTTTTCCGTATGATTTTCTTCTTTATTATAATTCTCTGAGCGAGATTAACATTTATCTATATTTTTGAAGGTATGATGTGTATTTGTGTTCTTTTCTGTTAATTACTAATCTTAACTTCTAATTGCATTAAATTCCTTCTGTATTAATTTTTTTTGCGGCGGGATGGTAAAACATATTTAAATATATAGTTCAAAAACAGAATTTATGATAGGTGAACTCGATTGAAATACAAAAAAAGATGGAAATAAAATTGCGGAATTGAACTCAAAGATTAACTTTCTCAAAAAACATAAATGGATATTACTTTTAGCAAAAAGTTTTTTTTTTATATTTACACACAATTTCACGCACTTCTATCGTCTGCAATAGTACAATACTTGTGACTATTACTACAAGAATTTTACCACGTTCTACCACGTAAGGTAATTTGGGAGTAAATAAGACTGATGAAAAAAATCTATTAATTAATAAAAATAATATTTTAATTTAATTTAAATGAACGTTTGCTTTCCATGCCAATTGATTTCAAGTTATTTAATAAATTCTCGTGGATGAGAATTATTACTTTTTTTTGCTTTTTATTTCATGATCCTTTTTTGAATTTTAAAAACTTTCTGTCATCTTTTTTTAAAAATTTTTTACTACATTGAAAGTTTTTATTTATATTCAAGATGAGTGTTTTTAATGCTACCAATGTTTGTGACCCAATTTTAAATCGTATTTTCATGCCCCCACCTCCATACAATAATAATGTATTGAATTCAATGATAATGTTCTTCGACTCTAAAGCTACAATACGAGTTTAATTATAAATTGTACAAATTATCAAACAATCAACAAATTTGCAAGCAATCAATTTGCATATAATTTTGTCTTTGACCAGCCCATGGGATCACTAGTTATTATTTAACTTGTTCTTAACATAGTATTGTTGAATTAATCATCAAATATATTTCCCAGTACTGATACACTTATAAGTATATTATATCATTGGAAATGTGTATAATTTATTATCCGAAAATGTATTTCAGACATTTTGTTTCCCCTTTATCATTTATTTTAAATCTTTTATTTTTGACTTTTCGATATGCTCGTGCCCCCCGGTAGGATTATTATGCCCAGCTAAAGGGGCACACCCTGCAATATGAGAAACGCTATCCTAGATACTTACTTCAAAACCGTTGAGTGAGTGAATATTAACGTCACGCACGGTTCAGCTACACGAGGGCCTTTGGTAACGGATCTCGTAATTTTGAGCCATGATCAAGTGACGAGGATGACATCAGCAAAAATCCTTTGAAAAAAGATACGATTCGTGTTGTATAAAAAACTCATATTTTTTGTTAACTCCAAGCTATATAAAATGCTTTAAATAACCTTATTTTAATTTAAAAACCGTTACAAAGTGACCAAAACTCAACTGTATACCTGTATATATACGTATTGGACAATTAACATTATGATATTTAAACGAATGACATCTAACATTTAACATTATATTTTTATATATAACACAATACACTTACCATCTATGAATTTAATATTATGCTCTTTAACATAAATACGTATAATATAAAACAAACACATTCATATACTTAATATGACTCTAGATCAGTGATTCCCAAAGTGGTCTATACGGACCCCCAGGGGTCGATGACGACTCACAAGGGGTCTACGCCAGGGAAAAATAAATTAGGGGGGTCCATGAAGGGTAAATAGGGGTCTACGACAGACTCTTCAGAATTTCTTTTTTTTTTTGTATTTATATGAACATTAAATTATTTCTGGTTTACGTGTTTACACTTTTTTCGCAACTTTCTCCAATTCCTAGAGTGGGGTCGCAATGGACATCCCTAACGCTCACAGGATGTCCGGTGTCATATAACTAACTATAAAGGGACGGGGGAGCTTTTGGAAGTAGGAACCCACACAGTAGATGTTTTCCTTTATTTTTAAGGTTTACTTTAAGACAAATGGTTGTGATTTCTAGAATCAAAAGACTTATTTTCGAAGAAATTGGCCAACTGAAATATATATATATATATATATATCTTTATATATAAAAATCTTCTGTGCGTGTGTTTATCACTAAACTCCTCCTAAACGGCTGGACCGATTTCGATGAAATTTTTTGTGTGGGTTCAAGTAAATTCGAGAATGGTTTAGATTCACAATTCGATCCGATATCGCACAATTAGTTAAAAAGATATTAATTAAAAACATTCAAAAAATACAACTCAACATTCACCTGCATTGTTGTAACAACGCTATTGTTATAAACAAGCAATATTAAAAAAAAATTTTTTTTAATCAATTCCTACTTAGATGGACCAAGAAAAAATTTATTTTAGCTACTTTTTATTAAATAGTTGCAAATAATATAAATATGTATATACATATGAAAAATCACAACATTAAGTGGTAATTAATTTTTATTAATTATCATTAAAGTATCGTATTGTCATCCAAAACAATCGTGTATGTAAAATTTCCTTTCAAATGAATGCTTTAAAACGTGAGAAAAAAACCTTTTCAAATTTTGACATCAGTCGCCAAAAGGATCGCTAAGTCGCCAACGTGGCTGTATTTGTAATTTTTTAAATAATTAGTTTTAATCAATTAACTTTTATTAATTATAATTAAATTATTGTATTGTCATTCAAAATAATCATGTACATTACATTTCAGCTCAATCGAGCGCTTTAAAATGTATTTTATTAACGATTGAAAATTCCACCAAGATAAATAAATAAACAAACAAATAAAATATGTATAGAGATCGTGAGCTAATAGAGGAATTGAAAAATACGTAAGTTGGCGTCGAAAATTGATTTTCAGCCAAACTGGCCAAACCCGGTCTTTATTGTTACACAAATGCAGATGATTCACGCTTTTTAGCGTTTTTAATTAATATCTTTTTAAATAATCTTTATATATGCAATTCTTCTGTGCGTGTGTTTGTAACCAAACTCTTCCTAAACGGCTGGACCGATTTTGATGAAAGTTTTTGTTTGTTCCAGTGGACTCGAGAATGGTTTAGATTTATAATTCGGTTTAGAAATGTTTATTTTATTAATTTTTTATTTATAAATCGTTGATCGTGGAATGTTTTACATTGGATCGAGCAGGCTGCGCTACGATCGCAGCATCGAATATTCAAAAATATTTTATTTTCAATTTAGGATGTGTGTACAGGACAACGTCTGTCGGGTCCTCTAGTGATACATGTATTTCTTTTCTCAAATCATATTTCACGCTGTATTATTTTTTATTTCATAAAAGAGCAAACAAGCTATTTACACAAGGAAGTTTTCAGCACCCTTCTGTTATTTCAGTAAAATAAATTTATAAGAGGACGAAACGCGACTTTTAATGAAAGGAAAATTATTTAATTCAACGTAAGATTTGTTCCCTCTTCAGACAGTTTTCTATTCATAGACTTCCTCTTCGGAAAAATAGTTTACAGTTGAATCGGATGGAACGAAAGTAACATACTCAACATCAATAAAGATAAATTTTACAAAATTACTAATTAGTATGGTAGCAAATCCATATAAAGTAAGGAAGGGAAAAAATAATGAAAAACAGAGAATAAAAATTCACTCTCAAAATTTGAGGGAATTAATGGGAACGAAACAGTGCATGTTTTATTTTATACCTGTTTGCCGGTATTTATTAACAATGAATTTTCCTCGGTTTACTTAAGGTTATTTTACCCAATACAAAGAGAGGGGGAATCAATGTATGGTAAATATTGAGCTGAGCTAGAAAAACATTTTGTTATCATAAAATCTTAGCTATACTCTCAAGAGAGGAAAAGAAAAAAAATATCTATAAGCGGTCAATTTTAAGAGGCTATAACAATAACGTTGTTTTCAGAGATGAAAAAAATGTTTATTTTATGTTAGGAAATATTTTCTTATTTTCTAGGCTTAAAGTAAGAAGATATTTCGTAAAGAAATATCCTACGAGACTATTTTGATACCTTAAGAGCATTATATTTTATGAAGGAAGGAGAGGCAAGAAATATTTTTAAAATATTTTCATTCGAAATTTTCAAAGGTTTATAATAAGTAAATTGAATTTTAAAAAAATGAAAGTAAAACTTACGTAAGAGTAAAATTTATAAACATAATAATCTCAAACACAATTAAAAAAATGCGAGAATAATATTTCCATAAATATTTTACCTTGTATAATTATTCAAGTAAAAAAAATTGTTACAATTAATTACAAAAATACAATTAATAACATATGGGAGCAGACTGGAAGAATGTTTTTAAAATTTATTATGTGAATTCGCTTTTAATTTTTTTTATTTCTTTGACTTACTAGAATTAAAACTAACTATAATTAATTTAACTATGATGCATACTAAATATTTTTTGAAAAGATGCACGTTCATTCATCATATATATGTAGGGTTGGTAATGTGCACTGTCACATTCCCCTCCCCCTGTTACTTCAAGAGGAGCAGTCCATGCTGACGTCACACCCCACCGACTAAACGACTACACGGGAAATGACACAGAAGGACGTAAGAGACGCTAAGAACTAGACGTAGAAGAAAGACGTCCTTCTTTGCTGTTTAATACCTCTTTAATTATTTCCTACTTCATTTTGTTAATAAATCATTTATCATCCTAAAGTTGTAGTAATTTTCCCATATACATACTATCGCAAGTTCAAGAATATTATTCAAAAAAATGAAATTTCAGCAATTTTTCTTTTTATTAAAATAGATGAAAATTCTGACTTTAATCAGAACAATCAAAATAACGATTGTTATTCATTACTAGCATGCTTATTGAGACATAAAATGTGAAAAATAATAATTTTCAACCCAATCGATGGAGCTTTCATACAAAAGTGCAAGAAACATAATGGTGCATTTTGAGGAATTAAGTTTTATTAAAATATATTATACAGAATATTATTTGGAAATATAATTATTTGAATTATTTATTTAAAAAAAATGGAAGATACTTTTATGTTTTACTTTTCTCCAATATTTTCAGTACAAAGGTTTAATTTCTTATCTTGCATCAAATAAGTGTTTTTATTAACGTGGTCACTAAAGTAAAGATAATTATAACGAGCTATTGCAGCATTCTTCAAACTGTGGTGGGGCATGCCACCTCAGGTTTTGTCCTCGTCACTTGACCTTAGTTCAAAATTATGAGGTCTGCCACCAAAAATCCCTCGAGCAGCTGAAGAGTGCGACGTAATTATTCACTCATTCGCTCATTCACATAACGCTATTTCCTTCCACCACTCCCAGTAGATCCTAAGATTAATATTAATTACCTGCCATGCGACTTCCCAGGCGCAATTCACTTTCTATTATTTTTAGATTCCGCGATTAGCTATTAGCTCACACAATCAAAAGACAAGGTTTTAAATAGTATATACATTTGCATAAAACTAAGTCATCTCTACGGAAAGTAATTTTTAAACTAAAATTACAGTTTAAGAATAGTTTATCCTAAAGGATAAGTAGAATACCCGAATAGTACCCGTAACATGTTCATCTACCATAGCCTTCATGTTGTTTGTATGTATAATGTTAAAGTTGTTTTCGCTTAATGTACGAGAGAAAAAACTTGATTCGGAGCACATTTTCGGACAGAAAAAAAAGGACTCAATACTTATAAAAATTTGTGATATTGTAACTCATGCCTTTATTTATGATAAAGAGTTTTTAAAATTTAAATGTATTGCATAAACAATTCGTTTTTTTTTTTTTTTTCATTTAACATGTAAAGGAATAACTCTTTTAGCAATACGGGATGGGGAAAAAATGCGAAACATATTATGTAAAAGAAAGAATGCGTCAACTCTGATAAAAATGAATAGTATGATAAAATAAGTGATTCTCTACAGGATAGTGAAGCCAAAATATAACATTAATGGTTGAGTACTTAAATATCTGAAAAAATATTCCGAATTTGGTCCCTATTCTTAAACATTAGCCGAAGATAACCTTAAAAGCAAAAAAAAAAGCTGTTGTTGTTGCACTTTCCCGAAGATAAACAGGTCTAGATCAGATCCATGATTTTCATACTCTAAGTAAATCCAAAACCATCAATGAATTGGCTGTAAGATCCATTGTAGAGAATTTCCTACACTCTAGAATATGTTCCGGGGAAGCACACTCAGAGGTTCATATGGTGCACACTGCATAGCTCTTGATATTATCAGAATATGTCAAAGATCTAAGATGACCATCGAGAAAGCGAGTAAGTGGAGTTTAGTACTAACTGTTGCAATCAAGTATCAGAGAACACCAGGGTGATTGTTCTGATACCAGAAGTACTGTGGGAGGACAGATCAGGCACTTTTGTTTTTGATCTTTGCTTTGCAAAAGAGTTCAAAATAGGCAAAAGGTGCAGATGATACTGGACCAGATGATAAGCACTAGTTTCGACCAAATATTCAGCACTATCTCATTGTCTTCAATGTTAACATGTAAAGGGCTACGTTGCAATTCCATCCGATGAAACATGGAGTATCGTTCCAGTTTTTAAAAACAAGGAATAAGATGAATTCAAAGGTTCACACAAGAAATGATAAACCAAATGATGGAAATTAATCTGAACTATTTCTATATGAGATTAGATTTATTCTATTGTTGTAAACCACATAATAAATAAAAATTACATTAATAATATGCATAATAAAAAAACAAGCAACAAAATAATCTAACATCATTAAAATAAATGGTAGTCTGTGAATATATATATATATATATATATATATATATATATATATATATATATTTGCCATAAAAAATAATTTGCCAGAAAAAGAAAAAATATATGCTCAGTTTCACATAATAAATCTTTCTTCAAATTTGATTCAGTTATCTTCAACATATTCATATTCAAATGTAATATGAGCATACCGAAAATTATTTATGTGGATATAATATAAATATACTACAATATATTCTTATGCAAATTTATCAAGAATTCAGTAAAATACACTTACATGAATACATGAATATGATATGAAAATATTGAAGAATATTCATATAAATATGAAATCATGTATATATAGATAATGTTCAAATTCAAAAGTGCTATCGCAGATCCATTACCATTTATGTACTGAATATTAAAGTATAAATTTGATTATTAATTCTTTAATATTACGGTAAATTGAAAAACAATAAATATGTTAATTCATGTGTTTTACATTTGAGCACAAAGAAAATATTAAGGTTTAAAGATTACGGTAATCGTAATATAATATCATAATAAAATAATTCAAATGAAAGCAAGTTAGGAAAAAAAATTATAAAAATATTGATGTCTATGTATAAAAATTGCAATTTTTAAAAAAGGATTACCCTTTTGTAGAATGTATCCATTTAATATAATAATGATTTTAAAAAAAAAAAACTCTTGTCTTTAAACTTGAATTTATTTGCTATTTACATAATTGTCTGCCAAATTTAAAAATAAACAAACAACATCAGAATTTGAATTTTCAGGAACAATCAAGTGTCAGCTTAAAAGAGTAAATTTACATATATTTTTACTCTCAAGCTTTCTTTAATGAGAAGGATGTAAGTTGTTAAAAAGGTGTATTTTTAAATTGAAAATAATTAATTTTAAGTTAAAACCAATAAGTAGTTTACATTAAATTAGATTAAAATAATTTCTATGGAGATGAATTTTCTAAGTGGAGATGTGTTTTAAAATCTTAAAATAATTTAAAATGATTTATTTTCTAATATGGATATTTTTCTTCAATGTGTACTTACCAATGGCATGGATGCATGGCCATTTTCTTTAATGACATAAAGAAAAAGTTGAAAAATAAACAAATTGAATTAATTCAATTAAAAAAATTATTAACAATTCATCATTTTTAAGATGTGCAATATATATATATATATATATATATATATATTACATGGGCATTTTCCTAAAGAAGATATGAGAAACCATCACTTAAAACTTATTGAAATTTTTTAACTCTCTTTTTTTACAATGAAAAAGTTAATATATTTGTTCTGGCGTCATCCACATTTATTAGATGAATTGGATACCATGTTCTACTTACCGTTTTTTATACATCTTTTATTCATTATTATGTTTTAAGCATATATCTTTTGCTTTAAAATGTGTTTATTGAACACAAATTGCCATATTAGTGTACTAAGTTCCCTCAAATAAAAGGGAGATAAAGAAAAAACTTTAAATAATTCTTACACTTTTAAATAATATTTAATTACTATATTTCCGTTGAATGTATCTTAAATAATTTGTGTTGAAATTTGAGGACCAGAAAGTTAAACAATTTTGATTCATTGTGTTCGAATATTAAGCAACACATTCTATAAAATTCGTAAATAAATTTAAGTTGTAAACTTCAATGGAATTTTTCTTCATTGCATGAAATTTGGCTGATTTCCTTTAAATCCAGCGTTTCTGAAACTGTGGGGTGCGCCTCCCTTGTTGGCGTGATAATCTTAATAGGGGGCTCGAGCATATCAAATATTCAAAAATAAAATATCTGAAAAATTGCAAATTTACTGAAAGGGGAAGGAAAACAAAATACATTCTGACATAATAAAAAAAGTAAAATACACATTTACATTGATATAATACTCTTATAAATGCATATTCACTGCATAATGAATTTGATGATTAATTTATAATACTATGTTAAGAACCAGATTAATAATTACTAGTGACTCCTATGGGCTTGTCATATACAGAATTATACACAAAATTTAATACTTAGCTCAATAATTTGCATGGTGTAAAATTAAAGTCATATTGGAGCTTTAGCATATAGCTTTTGGTACGTTATTTTTGAAATCAATACACTGTTATTTTATGGAGGGAGGCATGATGAAAATTATGATTGAAAATTGGGTCGCGAGTATTGAAAGCTTGAGAAGTACTGTTTAAATCGGACTCATATAAATGATTCAATAAATGAGTATTCATGAGCATGTACGAGGTAGGATTAAAAAATTCCAGGGCTGAGTTTATAACTTACAAAATATTACCAATTAGATTGCTGGAACACATCCTAATTTGAAATAAGACCCTTGAGCTGCAATATGTATTTACCATTGCTTCTAAGGGTCATAGAAACATTTCTGGAATCCATTTTTAGACAAGTCCTTTTATTCAGCCTGCGGTGCACTTTTAACTAAATCTGTATGTTGAATTTTACGACTTTATAAGCGACGTACTAGCTTAGGAAATAGGCTGAAGTCGCAGGGGATAAGATCAGGTGAGTAAAGAGGATGTGACGAAACAGTTGTATCCATTTTCGCTAGAAAGTCAGTCACATAGAAGGATCAGTGTTCAAAAGGAGTGCAATTAATGCAAAGACACCCATGAATTCTCAGTCCCCAATTTTGGTCATTTTTTTTTCAAATAAACTCACGGAAACCACGTTTATTTTCTACGTAGAGTTACATTTACAGTGCGTCCGTAGGGGATAAATTCTAAATGCACAATGCCCTGAAATCGATAAAAACTTCTAGCACACTCTACCCTTCAGAGTGATCTTGAAAGCAGAATTTCTGCTTGAGGGGAGATTGTGATGATATCTGCATCGCCTGTGCTCTTTTGGATTGATGATTAGATAAAAGAACACCTTTTCTCGTCTCCAGTAACAATCCCGCCAAGTAGGGAAGACTTTCTCAACAGCCGAGATTAAGTCACTCGTCATTTCTCTATTCGAATTACCTTTTGATTCTCCATTTGGCATGCGAGTAACGATATGTTGAGGCAGACTATGCATAGTAAGATTCTTGGTCAGTATCTGCTGACATATATCGTCGGATATCCCGACTGATTCTGCTATGTTCGTCATTGGTTGAATCCTGTATTTATGTACCCCTGCTGAAACTTTTTCACTGTTTTTAGTTGTGCGGGAAGTCTGCAGACTTCCACAGCATTCGTCATCTTGGATACTTTTCCTTCCTCTCTGAAACGTCGTTGCGACTCAAAAGCTTGTATTCGCGATAGTGTATCACTGCCGTACACATGTTTCATAACTTAGTAAATCTGTATAGGTTTCTTTCTCAGACGAACACAAAATATGATATTCATTCTCGGCTCAATAAACACCAACTATTTCAATCGCCAGTTATTAAATACATCATCCTACAAAATGTGACGTGATGGAGAGCCACCGACCTTGTGATTTAGGACAAACATCTTGTAGAAAAGAGGGGGAAACGTAGTACTAAAGAAACGGTATCGAAATCACCCTACTGCAAAAAATTTCATGTTATAGGCTCAGTCGGAGAACTTTTGAGTCCTAACTGGTATATAAGTATTTAAGATAAGCACCATATACGATAGTATACATTCATACATTCATTTTGACTATTATTGTAACAACAAAATTTTTTAAGAGTACACTTATATGTCATCAATATTTAAAATTTTCTAAAATTTCCTGCAGAAGTTAATTAAAAGCAGATTTATTCCTCACATGAGTGAAACTTTAGAGACATTGTTCACTAATTAACAACAATCATTTCATTTACAACATTTCTTTCATCATCAGGAAACACTCTAAAGAAATGTTACTCAAACTTTCAGTATTTGCGACCCAATTTTCAATCACAATATGTATCGCACTTCCTTCCATACATTAACTAAGTACTGAATATAATTAAAATATAGATTAAAGAAAAAGTTATAATATGACATTACTTAAGAACGCACAATTTATCCAGATTAAAAATAAATTTTGTAAGTTTCTCTTTTAATATATATTTTAAGTAAAATGATAAGTATTATATGCCACTTTTCCTTCCTAATTTTCAAATTGGAACATATTGCAATAAATATACGACGTGTGTTTTGATTTTTTATGTCAGAAATGTACTTTGTTTTGCTTCCTTACAGGATATTATTAATTTTTATAGTAACCTTTATTTTGTACTTTTTGATATGCTCGCACTCCCTATGAAAGGTTATCACGCCCCTCTAGGGAGACACACCCCGCAGTTTGAAAATTACTACTCTTAAGATATAATTTTGTATTGTTAATGTAAAAACGAGCAGTTCATTTGATAAATATTTGGAGATGGAGTGTTCACAAGAAATTATTCTTGTCTTACTTTCTTTTCGGGAGATTATCAGATGAACTTCATGTTAGAAAACTTAAAAAGGTCACAAGATGCATAAGTCCTTATTTCGAATTTATTTGAATAATTTTTACATATTATAACAGTCGGGGTTTTTGTGTACGATTTATTACATTATTAGGAATTTTTTGATCCCACGTTTTCGGTTTAAGTATTTACGAATTAGATATTAAGGGAACTTGTTTCTTACATCAGTAATCAACATATTAACCTAAATATTTAAATCACAAAAATATTTTAATGTTATTTATACCTTTAAATAAAAGTGAAGTGTTGATTTTTATTATTAACAAGACCCTATGACTGCATCACTTTTTATTTTTTTTAAAAAAAGATTAATTTTTAGTTATAATTTGTTATTAGTTATTTTTGAAAAAATGGTACTCAAAATTTAAAAATAATTAAACATTCGATATTCTCTTGTTAATTTTCAAGGCATCTAAAACAGTTTAAATTACTTAGAAGTTTTTCCGTGTTGTGTTCGATATTACTATATGACATTTTTCTAAATGAAATGTCTTGCTTTTACTGTTTTAACTTTTTCTAAAGCCGGGAAAATATACTTACTATCAAATACATTAACTCTTTGTGTCTATGGCCGGATAGTTTACCACTTTTCATTTATGCTGTCAAATATTTATTACTTTATAAAATTTGTAAAAAAGTGATAAACCCTTATACATTCATTCTGTTATCCCTCGATACACAAGGGGAATTAGTGCTACTTGCTCTATCAGAATGTTTGAAAAGCCCAAGATCATAACATTTGACAATTTTTTCAACTACAGTCAAACTGATGAAATTTTTACGTCAAGGTATAACGTTTATGCTCTTGGTACTATAAGGACTAACCGAAAAGCACTCATTTCACCGATGAAAAAAAGTTAAGCTAGATAAAGGAAAGCTGCAATAGCAATGTAAAGAAGTTGTTGCAGTCATCAAATGGATGTATAACAAACAGGTAATAATTCTTACAGTGGCAGACAATACAAAATGTACTACAACAATAACAAGGAAGAACAGGAACACAGAGGTCCCTTATTTAGGATATGTATTTTGTTTAAGTATTTTTACCACTCGAAGTAAGATTCAAAAAATCCTGACTGAGCATATAACATGGAAAAGTTTTGTAGTAGAGTGACTGCGATAATATTTGTGTTATTGCATTATTTCCCTTTTCTAAAAGAAGATTGTTCCAAATCATGTGATCGGTGATTCACAACGGAGTTATATTTTGTAGGCGGATGCATTTAGTCGTCGGTGATTGAAAAAAAACGCGTTTGTTCAGCAGATAATGAATATTAAATTTCGTGTTTGATTGTGAAAAAGTGCTACAGAGCCATATCAAATTTTGAAGCATGTGTAAGGCAGTGATACATTATCGCGAGCACAAGCTTTTGAATGTCGTCGACATTTCAGTGAAGAAAGATGAAGTGTCGAAGATGACAAACGCTCTGCACGTCCACAGACTTACCGCAACTCTTAAAACATCTAAACTGTTTCTACGGTGGTACTTAAGAACATCCTTCAAGCAATAGTGGAATCACTTGGAATACCCTAGGCCACGTGCCAATGGATACAGATTAAGGATCTTAACATGCATAGGGTGTGTAAAACACCATTATCCGTATATTGAAGGAAAACCAATTTGCAGATGAAATTAAAAGTGCATCGCAGACTGAATTAAAGGACATGGCTAAAAATGTATTCCAGAAATGTTTTGATGACCTTTACAAGCCATGGCAAAAATGTGTTGTTAGTTAAGGGTCTTATTCTGATGGAGGATGTTATTCAGCAGTTTATATAATTTGTAACATTATTTTAAGCTATTGACTCAGTCCGGGAATTTCTGAATCCTACTACGCATATAATGAGATTATGAAAGGTGTAGATCCATTTGATCAATTTTGATAACGTTATGCAATTGGAAGACACTCTCAGAAATGTTAGTATTGAAAATGTTACTTCATCAATGATTTGACAATCTTCTATTCTTTTATTTTAGAGAAATTATTTAGAGGAGATATATGCTTTTTCAAGAGCAACTATATATATATAAGATTTCGTCTTAGGTTAGCAGGCCAATTGACTTCAGAATTTTCAAGTCGGAAACGAAACGGACGATATCTAATTGTCCTGGATAGTGTAAAAATAGCCCTAGATGAAACGTGGTTGAATATGGTAACCATATTCCAAGTTCTTTGAGAGATAAATACATGCACCGTCGTTTGTGCTCTAATCAACTTGCGATGTTCCGCTATGATTATTTCCATATTTTCTAAAATGTCTTGTTAAAAATGCTGTAATTTGTCATTTACGAATTAAAAAAGCTATGAAATGTACAGTTAATTTTTTCCAGCTTATAGAGTACTTCAAAATACATTTTATAATTATCAGAAAACGTCCTTCCTTTTAATAATACACAAAGGGCGATGCCAAAAATGGTGTTAAAATCAAATTGATTTTATCTAATAAGCTAAATAAGTTTCTTTTCTTAAATCATCTTCAATTCTAAAAAATGTTTTAATATATCTTTACGTCGCCTAGTCAGTATGGTGGCTATGACTCTCGGCTTATAACCGAGTAAGTTCGAGTTCGAAACCCGAGTAAGACATGGTTGTATCTTCTTCGGGAAAGAAGTCGGTCTTTCACCTGTAATGGCTTCCCGTCTTGAAAAGAAAAGCAGCGTGCCCCTTCTTGTTATATGATGAGATTATCATCAGTAATAAATGTGTATATTCATCTGCTGTGTTGTATGCTTTCTGTTCTTCTTCATTTGTATTTCATATGTTCCCAGGATAAAGAACACATGCCAACAACAAAAATTTATCTTTACCCAGAAATAAATGGTTCGTTAAAGCGTTACGTATGTCATAAAATCTACACTATTAAAATTCGAAGTTAAACAAATATATCTCTCTTTGTATCTATCTATGAGTGTCTTATCTTCTCACGAACAACATGGTGTAGAAACTCGCCAAAGGTACCACAAAATCCGGAATCATTCAATTAATCCGTTTTGATCATTTATATTCCGATATTGCAATCATTTGAAAATATATTAATTAAAAACATTCAACTCAATATATTCAGCTCCATTGCTTTAACAACGTTTTTGTTATAATAAATTAAAAATAAAAAAAACTTTTTTAAAAACACAAGATTTTATTTAAATGCTCTAAAAGGAATAAAATAAACTTTTCTTTTAAAACTTTTTTTTGCTATCAACTCATAAATTCGTTATACAATTTATGATATAAAAGCTTGTCGCAAGATTTAAGTACTCATATTTACTTACTCTGAAGATTTTAAAAATTAAAATCAATCAGATCAAGTTATTTAATTTGCTTGTTTATGTACACAGGTAAATCTCGCGATAAGCTTTTATATCATAAATTGTATAACGACTTTATAAGTTGATAGCAAAAAAAGTTTTAAAAGAAAAGTTTATTTTATTCCTTTTAGAGCATTTAAATAAAAGCTTGATTCTAAAAAAGTTTTTTTTTTACTTTAAATTTATTTTTGTACTTTTTAGTTATCGCTAGACAGAGGTTTCTCAGTCTGTTAATCTCATTTAAAGCATTATCGTTGAAAGGTCGTTTGCCGGTTATTTTTGAACAGTCCAGCTAAGGGGTACTCAAAATTTTTTCCGCCAGGCTACATACATATGATGGATATGTCACTCGGGCCGCAATAAGAGGACCACGGGAAGGGAGGGGGGTATAAACACTGTTAGATCAAAACAACATTGGACGAAGAAAAATTAATTAAAATATTGAAACTCATTCTCTTTTTTTTTTCTTTTACTATAACACTATATTAATAAAAATACATTTTGTTTGTAAATCCGTAATTTTAAACTAATTTTTCAATTTTTGTGTAAAATTTGGATAATACTATCGTACAAACGGAAAAATATTTTCGTGCGAAAAGAAAAAAAAAATCTGAACTTTCTTTGTGCAGAATATCGATTCATTAACACGAAAAAAATCATACGGAATGATTTAGAAATCATTTTCATGAAAACGAATCGATTTTCACTCAATTTAGAAAAAAATTGTAAAAAATAGAAATATCATTACTTTTTTTAACAAATTATACCGTATCGTAGCGAAAAAAGTGATCTTTCCCATAAGGCTATAATTTTTTGTCTCAGTTTAAGAGAAAGAATAAGATGGTTTTTTAAGAAAGGTCGAAGAGAGAGAGAGAGAATCGGAACTTCTTTAAGCTCTATCCGATAAGCTGCCGGGCAGAATAAAAAGCTAACAGGAGTAAAATGTTTTCAATTAATATCTTTTTAACTAATTACGATAGCAGAATATAAATCATCAAAACATGCATTGTCATCTAAACTAAATATGTATACAAAATTTCAGCTCAATCGGTTGAAGACAACAACTTCAAAAAAAATGCAAGATTCCACCGGAAAAAATTACTTTAATTAATATCTGCACTATTAAAACTCGAAGATAAAACAAATGTATGCAACTATAAGACTAGGTGTATCTTCTCACGGGCCACACAATGCAGAAACTCGCCAAAGGTACCAAAATAGCGGAACTGATCCCAGGAATCCGTTTTGACCACTTATATTTCAATAGTGCGATTAATTAAAAATATATTAATTAAAAACCTTAAACGGTAAAATTAATGACATTTTTTTTCCCGCTAGGTACCGAAGTTCAAATATCCCGTACTTTTTTTTTTATCCCAGAAGTTTTTAAAACACGATCTAATTTTTTTATGAGACTCAAACAAAAAAAATTACAGAATCGGAAAGATCATTTACTTCGCCACGGTACGGTATAATTTATTTTACAAAATAATGATATTTTTTTTACTTTTTCTAAAATGATTCAAAATTGATACGTTTTTATGAAAATGATTTCTAAATCACTTCAATTGAATTTTCTTTCAATTTAATGAAATGAAATTCTACACTAAAAAATTCATGCTTTTCTCTTTCAGAATCAGTCATTTAAAAAATAAAATGACAATTTTTTTTTTTACGATTTTTAAAAAAATACTCAACATTTTATTTAAATACTTAATAATTTCTTTAATTATAAAATAATCTCTACACATTTTTTTTTCTGTGTGTAGAACGATATTAATATGCACAAAGTTTAAAAATATTGCTTAAAAATTACAGTTTAAGAAATTGTGTTTTTCGTTTTTTATCCCCTTTTTGCGAGAAATATTGAAGCATTATTTTTGTTAAATTTTTTATTTAAAAACTAGCGGTGTTTTCAATCGATATATGTAGTTCGAAGGCATTAAATTAAAAATGAAGAGCTCAAAATTTAAATTTAACAAATAACGCTAGGCGAAATTGAACATATCTTCCTTTTATTTTACACGTCTTTTCTTTCTTTTTTTCCGAAGATTTCGTGGATTGAACGCTTAGAACGCTGGATTATTAACTTTTGTCCCCTGGTCATAAACAAAACCATCACTTTGTTTTTATGATTGTTTTTAAAAAAATACTCAAAATTTTATTCACGCATTTAATAACTTCGCTAGCAATTTTGTAATTGGAAAGAAGATTTATTTCGTGACAATATAGTTTTTTTTCCTTTTTTTTCAAAACAACAATACTTTCCATATGACTTTTTCTAAAATGAATTACTATCGATGCGTTTACATGAAATTGATTTTTTTAAAAAAAAATCATACTTTGCTTTTAACAATTCGTGATTTAAAAAATGAATTGTCGAAAACTTTTTTTACGAATTTTTTTTGTGCAATAATTCATTCTGCCACTAGAGTGCTACACCTGCAAGTTGTTTAAGAATCGTTGAGTGTTCACTTTCTCGAGAGCTCTGATAGTGACAGGGGAAGGGGAATTTCCATGACAATATGTTAGGAATTTAAAAATATTCGTACAACGCCGGAGGGAGTAAACCTGTCTGACAAAGAAAAGAAGCGGAAAAAAATTTCGAAACAGGAAATTTTAAGTTATACACTAGGTAGAAGCCCGAGCAGTATCGGCCTAAGTATAGGAGGGGGGTGGAATTCATTTTTAAAAAGATTCTTAGAACTGCTGATTTTGTGAAGAAATTGGAAAATTTATAAAAGTAGAGAAATCCCGTGCAATGGCGGTCTTTGCAGCTAGCCTTTTTCACTAAATGCGATATCGGAATATAAATGGTCAAAACATGCATTGTCAACCAAACTAAACGTGTATACAAAATTTCAGCTCAATCGGTTGAAGACATCGAATTTACATTGCAAGTTAAATAAAAGCCTGTAAATATATAACATACTTTGTACGTGTACAGAGTAGAAATATTGTAAAATATCTCGTAGTACAAATCAAATATTTTACACGAAACGAAATATTATAATTGGAGGCGCAAGGTATCTATCCCTGCTAAGCGAGCGCTCTACCATCTGAGCTACGTTCCTGGTCGACACCAGTGTAATATTGTAAACATGATCACTTTAACACCTGAACAAGATCGTTACAGTAACTAGGTCAATTATCAGTGTTACGGGAGAAACGAGAATTGAGTAAATAGATATCTTAGAATGATTCAAATTAAATAGTTTTATAGATTTGTCTTTCTCTTAGTGTTCCCTGTAGAACAGTAAAAATATAACATTATTTGTACGTATGTAGAGTGGAAGTATTGTAAAATAAATCTCGTTGTACCAAATTAAATGAATTTCAAAAATATTTTATGTGAAAAAGGAACAATAGCAGGCACGGGGTTTCGATGTATCGAAACCTCGAATCAACCGAACCTCTCGCATGCTAAGCGAGTGCTCTACCAAATGAGCTACGCTTTTGGTTGACACATGCGTTATTGTAAATATGTTCGCGTTAAAACCTAAACAAGATCTTTACAGAAACTAGGTAGATATCGGATTAAAAATCGTCAAAACATTCATTGTCATCCAAACTAAACGTGTATACAAAATTTCAGCTCTCTCATTTGAAGACATCAGCTTCAAAATTCAGCTGCAAGATTCTACCCGAACAAATTATTTTAATTAATATATTTTTAACTAATTATGATATCGGAATATTAATGTACAAATATGTATTGTCACCTAAACTAAACGTGTATACAAAATTTCAGCTCAATCGGTTGAAGACATCAGCTTCAAAATTGAGTCGAAAGATTCCACCCGAACAAATTACTGAAATTAATTACTTTTAAACTAATTACGGTATTGGAATATAAATGGTCAAAACATGCATTGTCATCCAAACTAAACGCGCATACAAAATTTCGGCTCAATCGGTTGAAGAAATCAACTTCAAAATTGAGTTGCAAGATTCCACCCGAACATTTTAATTAATATATTTTTAACTAATTGAGATATCGGAACATAAATGTTCAAAACATGCATTGTCATCCAACCTTAACGTGTATACAAAATTTTAGCTGAATAGGTTGAAGACATCAGCTTCAAAATTAAGTTGCTAGATTTCACCCGAACATTTTACATTGGAAGTTAAAAAAATGCTTGTAAAAATGAAGTAAATTGGCATTGAAAATTGATTTTCAGCCAAAATGGACAAACCGGGTTTTCATTGTTACAACAATGCAAGAGAATTGCCCTTTTAATCATTCTTAATTAATATATTTTCAAATAAATGTAATTTCAGAAATTAAATGGTCAAAATAAATTCCTCGGATCATTTCCCATATTTTCGGATCTTAGGCAAGTTTTTTGTTTACCGTTGCTTCCGAAGATAGACTTACATAAACAAATACGTTTGTTTACGTATGAATTTAAGAACACGCATCCTAAATTAAGCCGTCATTTATTAAGCAGCAGTAGAAATATAAGTCTGTAGAAATGCATGTTTGCTCAATCATTGTCGGGTTGTTTTTTGTGGTTTTGTTAAGAATCTTTGTTGCGTGTACCAACCTCCTTCAATGCAACTCGGTGCGTAGTTACTGGGTGATCACCTCCATCTGTTTATGCGCTTATGTTATGCGCATGGCAATGGAGTTTTCCAGCAAGACAACTGTACCTCTAACAAGTCCCATTTGGTTACTGGCTGGTTGGATGAGCATTCCTCTGACTTTTCTGTCATAAATTGGCCACCTGGAAATCAAAACTTCAGTCCTATTGAGCGTTTTTGGGATGTTTTGGAACAAGGCGTGAAAGGCCATCACACAAAACCAACGGATATTACTGAATGATTGGCAGTTTTAGCCAATATTTGGCAAGTCATTCCCGTTGAACGTTTCCGGAACGTTCCTTGTTGAATCTATGACTCGTCGTGTGGCAGCCATTGTCAAGGCCAGAGGAAGCCCAATTCGTTACGCGAATTCAGTGGCACTTCAGCGCATTTAATATTCTTGATCTTCATGCTTGAAAAACATTGCTCACAAATATATGTCAACTAAAATATAAAGAAATATTCTTCATACACATGGAACTTTTCAGCAGACAAAGATTGTAAAAGTCAATGTCTTAGAATTAAACATTTTCATCACACAGTGATCTGAATTTAAGTCAATAAGTTCAAACTGTAGCTTCTCACGTATCGAATCAATATCAGCAACAATAGGATGAGATTGAAAATTGAATTTATGTGAAATTTTCTCAAAATACTGAAATCTTCTTGTGATTTTGTTATCCAACTTTTGCAAATGATCATTCAGTAACAATTCTTTCATGCACTTTGTTTTCCCAATTAAGAAATTCCTTTTTCCTATTAGTTAAAAATAAATAATGACTTATGATAGTGCATGTTAAACTAATCTTGGTTCAAAGCGGGTTCTCTGACTGTCTTGGTTGGATGCATAAAAACTGTTGGCGGATAACTAGTTGCCCACCCGTAATCTAGTGGTTTAGCAGATTGCTTTTTTTTACCAGATTTTTATTAACGTCGCGCTAACATCGGTACCAGGGCTAACAGTGACAGACATTGTAACCTTCAACCAAGTGACAAGGAGATTACATCTGAACTAGGGAGTAAAGTTGTGACGTCTTACGCGTCTTTTCTTTAACAAGTCCTTTGGGTTATTTGTTCCAGAATTAATGGCAACTCTTTTCCAACCAAATCTAAGAAACGAGAAGTGAAGAGATGCAAATAATATAGGATAAATATAGGATCTTAGAGTAAGCGTGATGGCAATGTAAGGGCAATGTAAAGGAATGTTAGACAATTGACGTGCGTTGTGGCAGTTGATGATTATTGAAGTTCATTGTTCAAGATTTAAGTTTTACATGTCGTGGATAAACATATTGGTGATCGATTAGAAGTCAAATGTCAAGCTACATACCATTGAAGATAAAGACAAGTTTATTACAGAATAATATAAGGTAGGATTGATTACTTATTAGTATATTTGAAGATTAGGCGGTTCGATTATTGAGATTGGTCTGAATTATATTGTGTGTTGCGTATTGCGTCATCGTAGATTCTCTCATTAATTATTAATATTATATTTGTTCAAAGTTTAAGTTGAATATCTTAATAAAGTCATATTAAGATAATGTTTTTTCCTAGTTCTTTCGTTAACCCTACACCTCTAGCTCACACTGATGCTTCGAGGGATGTACTTCCAAGGGGAGGTACATCACAAAGTTGCTCGCGTTCGTGTCAATCCTCAAGTGGTGCTAAATGGGTAAAGCGATCGCCGTTATCTGAACCTTCGAGATAACGTCTCTGAGTTTAGTTTGAGGCCTCAGACTTCTGTAGGTAAAAGAAAATGTCCTTCACGGGGTGAGAAAACCACTTCTCCATTTTGTTTTTGAACGCAGTCAGACAAAACACCTCTAAATTATACGAGGTGTTTAGTCTCTTGATCTAAAGATCAAGACGAATTGCATCTGGCATAATTGTGTTCTTACACGACTCTATCGTGAGAAAGGCACTGTTATTCATGAGATAAACAGCCGTAAAGAAATTGAAGCATTATGCATACATGCGTGTAAAAAGGGATAGATTTCAAAATTCTTGGCCTTTATAACCTTCTCAACAACGTGCCAGACCTTATGAGAATCGCCAACTTAAGCAATTACCGCAGTACTATCATTGTCGGCAATTTGAGTGCCCACTCGATGCGATGATTTACTCCAACACAAGTGCAACTTGTAAAGCTGTTGAAGAACTACTGAAAATCCCTACTCACATAAGAACCCCTTCAAAATCTACATATTTGTCTTACTGTGGCCAGTCCAGTTCTCCTGATCTTGCATTTACTTACGCGAACCTGTCAATTAGGTCAACACTATCTAGAAGACCCCGTGATTCGAAGCGGTTATCGCCTTTTGTATTTACAGGTCCAATACAAAAGTCCATAACCAAAGGCATGGAAGTGCACTCGCTGGAATTTTATAAAGCCCCGAAGCCAGAGGCTTTCGCAACTCTCTGATTAAAATGTCACTGAATATCTAGTAAACGATATCGAGTTGAAAATTCCCATAATATCCAAGACTGTATACTTCTAAGAAAAGACCAAGCTAAACTAAAATATGGCACCATTCGTTGGAAGGAAACCACCTATAGATTATTTGTGTGTGTTTCTATCCTATACTTCAGATAAGATGGTCCTTAAGCGCACAGGTTCGTATCTGTCCTAAATATTGTAAAGTCATCTCAGCACTAAGAACCAGTAACAGAAAATTACATGTTACTTAAAGTCCCACAGAAGTTGCCACCACCCTCAGTACAAATTACGTAGCAATCAGCAGACTTTACACTACTGCGAAAAACCGGAAATCCATTTGCAACAAAGGTACTGCCACGAGCCAACTGAAAAAGACTCTCTCCTCTTAAATAAGAACGTTTCTTATTACCTGTTCTATGAAGAGCGAAAAGTCGGCGGTCCTAATGGGGTTCTCCCCAGAATCATAAACCTGGGTTCGTTGGCATTGAGAACTTTCAACATATGGTTCTACTACACAGTTACAACTGCCCTTCTATTTAAACAGCTCGATCTAATTAACTTGACACTAAATAATTTTGAGACCATTTCTGACCAGCTAAAATACTGCGCTCTGTAAACTATCGAACAAATGAGACACCTAGATAGAATCTCGGCAGTCACCTGCTTTTACCAAACCACCGTTA
Source organism: Trichonephila clavipes (assembly GCA_019973935.1). Classification (NCBI taxonomy): domain Eukaryota; kingdom Metazoa; phylum Arthropoda; class Arachnida; order Araneae; family Nephilidae; genus Trichonephila; species Trichonephila clavipes. The sequence goes on along the minus strand of BMAU01019067.1, from coordinate 1,692 downwards.
TTGACTTTCTGTAAGTATACTTTCACTGGCTGCTGACGTGGCCTGCCCGCTCTGCAGCAATTCCAGAATGGATGGCGACCACTTGCTCCTCAGCACTGGACTCAATGAAATTTACTCTTCGTCGTCAATCAGTACTGGGAGTCTTGGCGTTAAATGATCAAGATACCAAGCATGGACGTTGGATAAAAAGATAAATAACATCTGAATATTGGTACATCCTTACCACGACAGTGTGAGAACATTGAGCCCAGAATGATTTCTTATAAGTGTCAGATGAGTGAACCCAGATAAATTTAACATGCCGCGGATTTCAGAGTTTAGGAACCTGGTTAAAATAATAAAGACCAAAGTAGATTTTAAATTTAAATTTTAAAATTTTGTTTGCGTTCTATCCTATTGAAAATTCATAAGGTACATAATTTTAAAATTTATTAAATATTTCTATCCTAGAAAAGTATTTGAATTATTTATTTTTGTCATTTTCTTCAAAAACAATTATCCAATTTCACATGCCAGATAAAAGTGTTATAGGACTTTTTCAAGGAAGTAATCGCCAGCAATGCGTATATAAAAGGAATCTATTATATTTAAACCTTTTTGTACCATTTTTATGGAAGCAATAAATGAAGAAAGACACGCGTAAGATACTTCGGAAGAAGGAATTATTTTTAAAAAAAAACTATTAAAATAAATTTTATTACTTTATATAACATAAAAATCATATATAAATTTTTAGAACAAAAAGAATTGAGCATTCTCACTTAAAAATCCCCTCTCAACCAATTTAACCAGGTGTACAAAAAATACTGAAAAAGGAATAAAATTTAAAATTTTTAAATATATTATGGATACAGCAATAACTCGTACTATTTGACAGCCTACTATAGCCCTTTACCCCGCACTTCGGCTCCAGAGTTAATAAATGTGAAAAAGAAACTACGCAATTGTGTGATTTAGATTTTAATAGAAATTATACAGAGCAGTATGAAATATGTAATTTAAATTAATTTAATATAATATAATCATTTACATTGGATATCATTCTCTATTTCGAACCATTATCATCTGCTTTGATTTGATAACTTATACAATTCCATTTTCTACTGTTCCTTTTATTTACTGATATTGAATCACTTAATGCAGTGGTTCTCAAACTTTCACTACTGGCGCCCCCCTTTTCAATCACAATTTTTATCGCGCCCCCCTTATCCATTAATAATGTACTGAATGCAATAATAATGCACTTTGACGCTAAGGCTACAATACGATCATAATTATAAAATGGTACAAATTAACAAGATAAGTATTAAATTTTGTATATCTTACTTTTAAGTTATATATATATATTGCTTTTTAGTTCGATTCACTATAAAAGCGTGTTTTTTAGTTTGTTTTAAAACTATAATTTATTTTATAGTTAATTTTACTATACACTATAAGAATCACAATTCCAGTGAATAATTTAACTAACAGAAAATATACTTACCTACTTTCAAGGACTTTTCAATTTTTCTTAGAAAATTTGAGAAAAAATCCAATAAAACTAAAGAAAATGTTCCAAATAAATAATGCCCTTAATAAAGGACATAAATCACAGACACTTTTCGCTAACAACACAGGAACGTTATTTTCTAGCTAAACTCAAATCAACTCAAACGTTTCATGTCTCACGCTTTTCTGATATTTACCTTT
>BMAU01019064.1:0-467500 GCA_019973935.1 Trichonephila clavipes | reverse complement strand
AAGGTTCTGCGTTATAAATGGAAGCTGTTGGTGCTACGAGAATTTTCCAACGTTCTATTGTCAAACGAGGCTTTAAATATGCACATTATTATGGTGACGGGGACTCTAAGGGCTTTATCAGTGTCAAAGATACTTATGGGAAGGATAGCGTCACAAAATATGAATGCATTGGTCATGTTCAAAAGAGAGTAGGTGCGAGATTGCGCAAACTAAAGTCTAAAAATAAAAATCTGTTTGGTAAAGGCAAACTCACCGACTCTTTTGTGACGAATCTATACGGAACTTTATCACTAACCTTCTGAACCGACCTTTTTAGGGAAATTTAATTCCCTACCTATTTCCAATCAACTCCAAAAAGCGGACAGGATTCCTTGTTATGCAGATTAGATTCAGTATTTAAGTCAAACGAAATAGTAAAGTTAGAGCAGTAGGAGATAGATATTGAAACATAGAGTTATAGTGAATTTGAATTGAAATCTTATTGTGGTTGATAATTTAATTTTATGAAGAATTGAGATTCCGAGTGGTAAATATAATTTTATATTTAAAGTCTCATTAAAGTTTTAAGAGTGAAATTAAAGTTAAATGTTCAATAAGAACATTATTAAATATAATTCTGGGATCTCTTATCGTGGTAATTTCTGCGTGATCGTTATTTAATAAATTAATTAATTGGATAATTAATTAATTAAGTTAATTTAAAGGATATTACCTTTAAAACCTCATAATATTAGAAGTAACTGTTAATAAGTTTATTTGATTCTATTTGGGAAAGATAACCAAATAAAGAAAGTTATTTATAAAAATGGCTACTGGTTCTTTTATGACTCATAATTATTCTAGTTCTCAAAGTGAGGTTCCTAGAGACCTTCACACTTTTATTGACCGATTGCAAAACTATTATGGGATTGCTGTTCGTAGAAATGTTAGAAACCTATCCGGTCTTCAGCAAAATGTTATTGCGGCTTTGTTTCATTGCTCATCAAGTGTCGAGAAACCGATGCATGGGCAGTGTCCCATCGGAAAAGATAGTTGGTGCTACTACCAGCGAGCACTGTCTTGTGGCAAAAAGCCAAATGAAAAATATAAAGGCTTATCAAATGAAGTACTAAACACGATTAAGCCTACATATTTAGAGTTGTGTACCAAAGAACTGCTTACTAAATGCCTGCATGGCAAAACACAAAATTCAAACGAGTGTTTAAATGGCGTTATATGGCAGAGAGTACCCAAGGAAGTTTTCGTGTGCCTCAAAACTTTAAAATATGGTGCATTGAATGCTGTGATCCAAGTTAATGATGGATACAAGGGTTCTGTTGAAATTTTTAAAAAACTTAATATAACTCCTGGTTATTTTACTTTAAAAGCATACAAACATCTTGACATCAATAGAATTAACGACGCAGAACGACATTCAACACCAAATGTAAAGCAGCTTAGAAAAATTTTAAGAGCTACAAGGGGAAAAAATCAATATTTTAGAGAGTAAAGAAGGTGTTATTTATAAATCAGGAGCATTTTAAGTATATCAAATTGTGTTTAATATTAAAATTTGCAGTTCAAAGTTTATTTCTGATTTATCTCAAAATGAATTTGTTTAACGTATTGACATCTGACAACGTAAATATCAGAAAAAGTTGTGAACCAAATTAGTTCAAATTTTATAAATATATTTGTTTTATAGATTTGAAGAACCCCTACTACTTTCATAATTATATAGTTGATATGTTTTTAGTAACTAAGGTATATATCATGCTCGTAATAATTTTTTAATGATTTTTCAATGTTCTTTTACTCGAAACTTGATAAAAATTGTAATAAATTGATTAACATCAGGAAAATAGTACCAGCCCTAAAAAATGTTATAATGATCATCATCAAATTTACAGAAAAGGGATATTTTTGTTTACATTTGAGTTATGTGCGTTATTCTAATAATCAATTTAATTACTATTTACACTATGATTTACTCCTAAAATTTTTTATGTACTACAAGTAACATATTAAATGTATTTTCATAGTTTTAAGTTATATTTCATCAGTAAAAAATATTTTAATAGCAAATATTACAGTTTTTAAAATAATTTTCTTCGAAGGTGTACAGATACCTTAAAAACACAAACTTTTCAAATTTGGAAAATTTACTGACATAAAATACATTTTAACTATCTTAAATCAGGTTCTGTTTCATATCTCAAAACTCTGGTCCTTCTCGGATATCATTAAATTTTAAAAACACCTCTTAACTTCCACTTGTCATCTTCTTTACAGAAATCTTACGATACGAGATGTAACTCAAAAAAACGAGATGAAATTTCTAGCTTGAAAAAGAGTGTTGTGGGTAGCAGCTGCTTCCGTGACGTCATCCCACATACCTACTCTATCCATGTGGTCAGTTTCGTCTTAACCGATCTCTCATGTTCAAACCATAGCATCATTGAGTGAATTCCGGAAACCGCATTATGCCGAAAAAATATTTAATTAAAAAGTGAACAGAGCGAATGAACATCAAGTTTCTATTGAAACTTAATAAATCAGTCACGGAAACATTTGAAATGCTAACTGCGGCTTGTGGAGACAAAATTTTGTCCCGTGCATTTGTGCTCGAATGGCATAAGAGGCTTTTCAGGGGGAAAGAACAGTGTGAAAGTTCATGAACGTGCTAGGCATCCTGCGTCAGTGAATAAAGACGAAATATTGCTAAAGTTCGTGATCGATTCGTGTTGATTAAGGTATCCGACTACTTGACAACTTTTTTGTGAAAAAAAGGAGATATGGAGATCATTTGAGATTTTTATATTTATTTAGTATATTTTAAGAAAAAAATCCTAAAATTGGTAAAAGAAAAAAATTTATTATTATTAAAATGGGAAAAAACTAGTAAAAATGTAGAAAAAATTACATAAACGGGGCCCGCTCTCTGCAAAGATTTTATGAACAAATTCTCAATTTTTCAATTTTGATGTGTTACGTTGTTATTCCTGTTTGAGGTGATCTTCATGATAAGAGATATTTTAATTTTTACAAAAACTAGAGCACTTTATCTAAGTCATTATACGAAATTGCTTAAAAAAACATTGACTTAATTCACATAAAGAACTGCAAATTTTGAAATAAAACAGTTATTGATAAATCTGAAGATCACAACACTTCTACTATTATGCGGAACATAAGCAAAAAATTTCAGCTAATTATTTTCAAAACTTTTTGAGCAATCGTGGTCCCCGTTTGAGTTTTTTGAAATAAACACATTTCGAGTAAAACGCATTTTAAAGTTTGACATCTTGTGTAAAGTTATGGCATTTGCTTTTACTAAAACGCTTGTAGTTTTTGTTCTAGTGGAGGGAAAAGGAAGTACTTGGTATTGTTATAAAGTTAATAAAATGGTCTATAACATAAAGTCATAACAAAATTTGCCAGTTTTTGAAAAAAATCATGGTTTTAGGGTAGTCGATACCTTAAGATTAAGTGTTCGTGCTGTTGCAGAGTTGGTCAACTCGGACAGGTAAGCTCTTCGAAGAATTTTCACCAACGAATTACTCAAGAAGATTTTTGCATAAACTCTTCCAAAAATTCTGTCTGATGACCAAAAACAATGCCGTAAAGGTGCGTGTGTGTACATGAGGATTGCAAACGAGTCAAATTTGTAGAAATATATTTTAACATGTGATGATACATGGATTTTTTACTTTTGATTCAGAAAGCAAGTGCCAGTTCATTCAGTGGTAGGCATTAGAATCCCCAAGACTTCAAAAAGTTACGAATGTCAAAATCAGATTTCAAGGCAATGTCACAATTGTCTTCTTCAGCATTAATGGAATCTTAATGATCGTGTGGGCTCTAAGGGATCACATTAAGAATCAACACTACTAAAATGAAGAACTGAAAATATACTTCGTGAAAAAGTTGGAAAAAAATGACACAATTGTGAAAGGATGGATGGTTGTTGCACCAGGACAATACACCGACTCACACGTCTTTATCTGTTAAACAGTTTCTGACCAGCAAAAACATTGCTCTGATGGGGTATCATCCTAATTCAACTGACTTGCTTACATGCGACTTTTTTATTATTTTCTCTTGTTAAATTGTGCTTAAAGGGAAACTATTTTTGATCAGTAAAAGAGATTCAGGCGAAAATTGCGAATCTTTTGAAAAACCGTCAGAAAACTTCGTTCCAGAGTTGTTACTAGCAATAACAGCAACGAATGCAAAACTAAGTGAATGTTGGAGGGAACTATTTTGAAGGTGATTATGTCACGGAGAACTGGGTCTTTAAGTACAATGATTTATCCGACCAATCTCGTTTCTTTATGTTTTACACCTCGTATACTATAAACATGAATAAATTAAAGTTCCAATGCGAGATGTGATTTAAGAACTGTTATCCGCATTCAAGCATTGATTTTCCTCAAACTGAATTTCTTAACTGGTAGTGCTTTGTTCGTTTAATTGGTAGAACTACAATAAGTATAAAATGCTGGGTAGTAACTATCACCTTATCAGCCAAATCAATGATATCGGGAACCAAAGCTACAGGGGCTCCAACATGTGTAAATACAATACCACTAATATGGCTTTCTTTGTAAAAAAAGGGCTCCAAAGAAGTTTTGATACTGGGCTCACTCGAGAACTAGCTATGCCAATGATTAAATGCTAAAATAAAATGAAAAGTAATACTTTTAAAAAGCATTGCATTTTTTGAAAAAAGTAGAAAAACATATTAATTGCTTATTATTATATTTTATGAAGTTTAAAATTTGAGGATAATAATAGTAGGCTAATTTAGGATCGTAACTTATTAAACTATTTATTCCTTTATTTTACAAAAAAAAGGAAAGGAAAATTAGCATTTTTAAATTTAGAAATGCATTTATAATGCCACAAACGGTTCGAACAGTCATTTTGAAATGCTTTACATTTTCAACTAAAATAGTTGTAACTACAAAACAGTAGAATTTAATATTAAAGGACATGCTACACTCAGGAACATTGAAAATAGCTACCAAAGAATAAAGCATCGGATTGAAATGAAATTTAATACACATAATGGCGAAGATTCACTTGATCTCAAAGACAATTAAATTAAACGAATACAGGGTGTGCAATGACACAAATACTGGGCAACTTCAATAGCGCGTTGGACCACCTCCAGCTTCAATACATGCCGCCACACGGTCCGGCATTGAGTTGATTAGACACCTTATGTTGTCCTGAGGCAGATGGGCCCACAAATCTTGAACAGCCAACTTTAAATCATGTACAGAGTGACACGATGTCATCTGTCGTTTTTGCTGTTTCCACACGTACTCTACATGGGAAAAATAAGGGGAGTGGGCCGGCCATGGAAGAGTCGGAAAATGACGTAGGAAGTCTTGAGCAGCTCTTGCATTATGCGGACGAGCATTATCTTGCTGCAAAATTGCCCCTGGAAGACCATTTGGGAAAAGTCCTACATGGGGTCGAAGAATATCATCAACGTAACGTTGGCCCGTTAAGGTTCCAAGCATCACAATTAAAGTGGACCGGCTATCATAGGCTATGGTCCCCAGACCATTACACCAGCTGTGCGGGCAGTGTGACGTAGAACAGTGTGGGGAAGGGAATTGTACTGCTCACCAGGGTGCCTCCACACCTGTACACGGTTATCATCTGCCCCCAAAACAAACCGGGATTCATCTCTAAACACAACCTTTTGCCAATCTGTGACATTCCACATTGATCTGGCTTGGCACCACTGTAGAAGCAGTTACCGATGTTCAGGTGTTAAAGGGAGTGCATGGAAAAGGCTCTTGGATTTAAGATTTTCTTCTGCAAGGGGTCTGTAAATCGTTTGTGGAACAATTTCCACGCCTACGTCTGCTCATATCATGAACGAGTCACTGTGGGGTCCACCAGTGCTTGCCACACGATCCTTCGATCGTCTCTCCTCGTGATCTTCCTGGTCACTCCAGACCCGGTTTTCCGCGCGTGGGTACCTTCTCATGTCCACTGCTCCCTAAAATTTCTAACGGCAGACTCCGAACGATCCACCTAGCCAGCCTGCAGTTTTCATCCCGATGATCAGGCCTCTCTCAAACTGGCTTAACTGTGAGAAATGTCTTCTAGCACGTTTACCTGGCATGTTTCGCTTACCAATGTATTCCTACAATCGGCGGATAATCGTCACGTTTATGAATCTTCGAATTTGCGCTGGCTTATATAGCACCCTCTTCCTGATTGTAGCACCACCTCGGCGTGTATGAGCATGCGTATTGGCACAAAACTTGTATCATTTGCATATCACATTACGCTGTACTTATTTGCAAAATTTTGTGATTGTACTGAGCTTCCTTCTTGGGTCGCTATTTTCAAAGTTCCCGAGTGTATAACATTATCATTCTGTTGTTTAATTCTTTCAGAATCTGCGAACAAAGGATTCTTAGGATTTTACTTATCAAAATGTCTACCAATTAAAAATAAATATTTATTTACATAACAAAAGTTCTAAGAAAATAAATACAATGTCAATTGCTTTCCACTTTAATTCAACTGCCAGGTCAAGAATTGACACATTTTAAGAATTGAGTTTATACTTCTGGATTCTATTTTCATTTAAATTCATACGAAGGTCCATACATATATATAAAATCCAAAACTTATATTTATATGAGTATTTTTATTATAGAAAACTTGAAAAATAAAATGTATATGTGCTTTTTAACATGTTTTTTTAGTTACAGGTGCTTTGTTTATTTTATTTATTTATGCTCAGGTACGTCTTAAGGCACAGGTCAACTGGGCTTCGTTTCGTTCTCGACTCTGTCTTAATAAGATCATGATTCGGAAAATTTTAACGTTTAAATATTATTCCCTTGGATTTTCACACCCCGGGTCCAGGGTTCAAATCCTAAGCTAAGCAAGGTAAGCTCAGCCTTTCATCCCTGCAGTGGCTGTATAAATAAGTAACAAGCTTATTTGGGAACTAAACACTGAAGACTTTACTTCAGAACGGCTATCAGACCAAAACATCTCATGCACCTTAGTATCCAAGGTCACGAAACCTGAGTTGGGTAGTTTGCCTTAACCCTCATGGGCTGTTGCGCCACTGAGTTTAATCTAATTCAGGGGTGACCAACCTATATGACCTCGCGGGCCACTTCGTAAGATATTTACAATCCCGTGGGCCGCATATAAAAATATATATATTTATATTCATTACAAACATTTGTTGGAGAGAAAATTTAAAACAGACTCATATTAAGTACTGTTTTCATTATTTTTCATGTATATAAACGTAGTATAATAACAATAATGCAACGATCAAATAATATTTATTTTATTTAATTAGTGGGCGGTCTGTTTCTCAACTCTTTCACTTATTTTTTGCAAGTTGATCTCAATGTATGTGTATTTATTTGCGTATCGTGATTGATGTTGCATGTTTTCGTCCGTTAAGTTTGAGCGTGATTTATGTTTGATAAATTTCAATTTAGGAAAAAAATAGATTCCTAGTAACAGAGGCAACGTGATAAAATAATAACAGTTATGGGGTTTATTTTTTATAAAAAAAACGCTTTAAACAAAAGGTATCGTACAAAATAGTGGATTTTTGTAAAGTTATAAGGAATCTCGCGGGCCGCAAAATTATTCAAGGCAGGCCACAGGTTGTAAACCCCTGGTCTAATTTATTTTTTCCGTTCATATTCTTTGAAAAACAGGAAATTTCAAACTGTATGTAAACTGGCAAAAGTGGTTAGTAAGCATTATTATGTAATGGTTGTTGTCTATGTTTAGCACTCAGGCCTAATACAATTTATAACTGTTCAAATTTAGTTGAAATGCGGCCATCGGTCAAGTCGGTTGGGGAATAGGTTTCTGAGATTCCGAGTCACGCACATTTGTTTCAAATTACCGCTTGAACTAATATTTGACATTGCATGTTATATACTGTCTTCATTCTCTCTAAGATCTCAGATAGGGCCTTCCTTTGCATAGAGGCAAGTATACTTAAGTTCAAAATATATCAAAAATACTTAAGTTCTCGTGGCCTAGGGCCTCAGAGAGTCTTAAGACGTTCTTCTTTATGTATTTATTATGGTCGCAAGTCATTGACAAAGATTCTTTTAAATGCCCTAAAATGGCAATACATCCAAGAGCCTCGGAAAGTCATGGGAAACTCTGGCCACTGTAGATCCAATCCTGAGGCACCTGAAGAGAGCCGAGGCTGTTGTCCGCTTTTGTCTAACCACCAGTATGACGTTTTGAGAGTATACCTCCACTGGCTTGGCCTGGATGCTGACGAGACCTGCTCACTCTGTGGTCATGCCAGAACAGATGGCGACCACCTGATTCAATGCACTTGACGCGATGAATACCCGACTGACGACATCGTCTGTCGGTACCGGGAGGTTTGACGTCAAATGGTCAAGAAGCCAAACACGGGCGTTGGATAAATAAATAATAAAGGTTTATACAGTCTTATGAAATTAATAACAGAATTAACTTACGCAATATCTCTATGTCTTATTTGTAACATTATTGTTGAATTAATATTCACGAAGAGAATGGGTTATTATGGTGATGAAAATTTTTAAATGTCATTTCTCTCGGACTCGTATAACATTTCAAAAGCCGTCATCGAATAATACACACTTTAATGTTGTGCATTAAAAATCTATACTTTAAATTCAAAACTTAAGAGCTATTTGTACTGGAAAAAGTCTTAAATAATACATGTTAAAACTATATTATTATTCATGCCCTTTATTATTATTCTCATGTATTCCCTTTAATGGAATTCATTATTGAAAATTAAAAACTTTCGCCACCGTTTTATGATTATAGATAGATACATTAAAATAAAATATTGATTTATTTATTTTATAAATGTTTGAGGAATTTATGGTTTAATAAATAGAACTGAAGGAGTAGTGAAAAATTCAGAACTACATTCTGGTAGTAAAGCTACAATGAAAGGTGACATTTTTTTTTATTTTAATAGGAATTTGTAATAGTATACTCGTTTAAAATAAAATTTACTAACTAGCTGCGAACACTAAAACAAATTAAGTTTTATGCTGGCCATAATTCTGCTTTTGTTGATGCTTTAGTGATCTTGTTAATTTTTACATTCAGTACTGAATTTAATTACAAGATTTAAAGTTATAATATTTCGTTATAATTGTTAGATTTTGATTGTTTTGTGTTATTTGTATAAATTTAGGGACTTTAATTTTAAATCATTTTTATAGTGTCATTTATTGAAAAATTAAGAATCTTACTTTTAAAATTATCGAAACGTTTCTTCAAAGTATGGATGCCGGCATATAAATATCGTACCTTTCATTTGAAACCTTATAATATATAAATATATATATATATATATATATAGTTAAATTTAAAAGCATTGTGATAGGGGAAAATCAATTTCTAATTTTCCAGTAAAGAAATCTCGTCAAATGAATAATTGAGAATTGCAGATGATGAAATGAAACTAAAAGTATTCAATTTTTGTTTGAGTACGGAAATAAGCTAAGGAAAGAATTAACTCAGACGTGTGTCATTCAAAACTGCTATCCTGACTTATTATAAAAAACTGGAGAGTGAAATATCATTGAAAATATGAGATTGACATCAAAATAATGATATACGTTACCAATAGTATTCGCAATGCTTCAGATAGTGAGGATAATAAAAATAGAGTTAAATCAAATTAAAATGTCTAGCATGTAACTTTTCAGAAATTTTACTTCAGATGAAAAATAAATTCACTATTCGTGGATCTTCGTACTACACTGCTGGACAATTGCTAAGGACGGATAACACTATCATCCATAGCAACCACAAAATGAAAGGATGCAAAATGTGGAAAATTAGAATAAGTGCGGGATATTAGTAAGAAGAAGTATGAGTATGCATTTTTTTTCCCACGTCTGTTCATCACGTGATAGCGTTCATAAGAGCTTTAAAGGTTTTGACGCGTGTGGACAGTTGTTGTTTCAAGTCAAAGTTTTACAGGAAAGAATTAATAGACGAACGTAAAATTTTTGACATGTCTTCCCGACATCACATAGATGATTTTATGCGTGGCCGAATTATTCGAAAGATCGAAGAAGGGCGAAAAAAAACAGATGTTGCCAGGGAGTTCGACATCGCTCACAGCGTTGTTTCACGGCTGTGGGAGTCATTTAAAACTACTGGAATGTGTAGTAGACGGCACGGGAGAGGTCGTGGTAGAAGTACGACGCCTGCAGAAGAATGATATATCGTCCTATCTGCAAAAAGAAACAGGCGCACCACTGCTTAGCAGGTGGCAAATCAGTTTCTTGCTGCCTCAGGAAAGCAGATCTCCCGAAAAACTGTTGCCAGACGTTTGAGGGGAGGAGGACTATACGCACGCACACCTGTTGTGTGTGTCCCATTGACGAGACAGCACCGTACTGCCCGTTTGCAATGGTGTCGTAAGCATCACAATTGGACTGAACAGGACTGGGCATGCGTACTATTCTCAGATGAGAGTAGGTTCAGTCTGTCATCGGATTGTAGACGCCAACTGATCTGGCGCGAGAGTGGTACTGCTTATCGCCCAGAAAATATTCAGGAAAAGGACCGATATCCGACATGCAGTATCATGGTGCGGGCCGGAATCATAATCAACAGCCGTACGCGCCTACATGTGGTTGCGAATGGGACTATGACGGGCCAACGATACATTGATGAAGTTCTACTTCCTCATGTTCGTCTTTTCCGTGGTGCTGTCGGTGATAAATTTGTTATTATGGACGACAACGCAACATGCCATCGAACACTCGCAGTTCAGAATTGTCTAGACAGCGAGGGTATTCAACGTCTCGTATGGCCAGCGCATTCTCCAAATCTAAACTCCATTGAAAATGTGTGGGATGCTTTGGGGAGGCAAGTTGCTGATCGAAACTATCCTCCGACAAACAAGAACACTCTCATCGGTGCACTCACAGAGGAATTGGATAAATTTCCTCAACATCTGCTGGATAATGTTGTGCAAAGTATGGTACGACGTGTGGAATGTTGCATCACACTCCACGGTGGACATATCCCGTACTGATACCTTTCTTTAAAGTGCCTGCTGACTTTTAGATGCATTGTTCCATTTCTCCGTACGCAGATCAAATGAACATTTTTTTTTCTTTCAGATGTTTCACAGCTTTTGTACTTTCCAGAACAATAAATTTTCTTTATTCTAATGTCTGAACTGTGTGGCAAAAATATTTTATCCTACTATGCCTCATGTCTCGCTTAATGTTATGCTACATAGCAATTTGTGATCCGTCCTTAGCAATTGTCCAGCAGTGTATAATGTCACTTACGCTTCGCATTATTGACGAGAATAAACAATCCGATCAGGAGTACTTCTAAGAAAAATACTATGTTACAGTTTACTGCTTTATTTAAAGTTTTAATTTAATATTCTTATTTAATTATAAATTTATCTTGAATTGATAGTTATTTTATTTTAGAGAGTATCCAATTCCCCTTAAATCATGATTTTTTTTAGGCAGGCCCCAGGTGGTGCCCTTTCCATCAAGGCGGATAGTGTCGTCCAAACAACTATTAGTAGGCTTGCAAGTGGACACATTAGAGGCCTTTCCTTTCACTTAGGCCAGAAAATTTACGAGAATTGTACTAAATGCAATTTGGTACAGGCAACTCCAGATCATTTTTTGTTTTGTGCAGGACTTGATAGGGAGGACATCTATTCCAGTCCTCTTTTGGTGTACGATTTCTTGAGGACTCTTAGGCTCATGGACCTGGTCTAGCCTGCGGCTAGACAGGAGGAATTAGTCAACAACAACATGATTTTTTTTTCAAAACTTGACAAAATATTGTTTTGATTCTATTCTATAGGACTTATTAGCTTTATAAAAATACAAAGTGTACCATTTTCTGTTCACTAGAACAAAAACTATAAGTATTTTAGTAAAAGCAGATGTCTTAACTTTACCCAAGAAGTCAAACTTTATAAAATGCGTTTTACTCGCAATTTTTTTCTCGAAAAACTGAAACGGGGACAGTAATTGCTCAAAAAGGTTTTAAAATTATTTGCTGAAATATTTTGTCTATGTTCTCAATAACAGTAGAAGTGTTCTAGCCATTAGATTTATCGATCACTATTCTATTATAAAAATTACTGTACTTTATGTGAATATATTTACAGTTTTCATAAGAAATTTCATATCATAACTATGCTAAAGGATGCTTGTTGTAAAAATTATAGTATTTCTTATCCTGAACTTCATTTCAAAAATAATTAGCAAATCAAACACATCAAAATTGAAAAATTAAGAGTTGTTTATAAACTTTTTGCATAGAGCTGACCCCATTTATTTATTAATTTGTTTATTTTTTTTTATATTTTAACAATTTTTTCCCATACTAGTAGTTATAGTATATTTTCTCCTCTTAATCTTAGCTTTTTAAAAAAAATACATTAAATAAATCTAAGTACCACAAAACCATCTCCCCATATATCTCCATTTTATTTTTTAAAAAAATCGTCGCAAGTAGTCCGATACCTTAATTTTATATTGATTATCTATTTAATTATTTGTATTGCAATTATATTTATTTACAGTAATTTTATTTTGTTTTTATCATGTTAAAAACATTTTATCTTTTCTTATTTTATTTATTTATAAATTTATTATAATTCTTTAAAGGTTATAACACTAAGGTGCTTATATCTGTAACATGCATTATTATTTCTTTTATCAAATGTATAATAATTTTTGATCATACATATTATAATTCATTTGTAAATAAGTCTAGCTTTCTTTTTGGATGTGTTTAGTTTTTTATTGGATTAAAATCCTGACGACGTTTTATAAATTGTGGTTATGTAATAATGAGAATAACAACCATTATAATATTCAGTCTTTTATAATGAGTAATGTATTTTTTTCTTTTTGACAGAAATTTCTTAGGTTTAAATTGTCAAAAAAATTAACTACTATATTTTAAATTTTAAAAACAATCCCTGGTGCAGATACAGTACTCGTAATATTATTTTTATTGGATATTATGCTGATTAAATATTTTCCTGAAAAAGATTTTACGCATATACAGCAAAAAAGATGGAGACTTTTGACTATATATTTCAAGAATGAATAAATTAATGAGATTAAGTATAAAAAAAGTTGTTTTTTTTAACAACTGTGTGCAAATGATCTATAATTTTGAGAATACAATCATACTATAATAAAAATTAAGGTATCCGTCTACATTCGGAACCGTGATTTTGCAAAAGCGTATAAATGGATAATATGTATGATATTTAGTGTCATTTTTATTAGAAAATGCATATAAAATTGTTTTAAAAATAGTATTACAATAAAAAATTATTTAAGTACAATATTTTGAGAAAAAATGAACAAAGAATGGCCCAATTTCAAGATATCCTCCTTTTATGAAAAATGCTTCTATTATAATAATATTTTGCCTGTGTATAACTCAGACCTTTGTACAGAGGCTCCACTAGAATTTTTAAAATATGTAACTTAGAAGTGGGTTTACCCATGTTTTACTACAACAGAGGGGAGAAATTTTAAGAAAAAAACGCTGATAATTATTTCAATTGGTTGTAACTCAGAAAATTCTGTGAACAGTTTTAAAAAAATAGTTCAGACTCTCTTTCCTTTATATAAGCAAAACATTATTTTAGATGAAATTTTTGTAAAAGAAGAACATTCTGAAAAAAGGTTATTCTAAGTTAATTTTTTGCCAAAATATATTTATTTAAATAATGTTTTTTGTCAAAATGTCCTTAAAACAATTTTATACATGTATTCTAATCTAAGTGACACTAAACAAAAAAAAATTGTACATTTATGCTCTTATTTAAAATCACGGTTCCAAACGTAGTCGGATAACTTAACCCTCTAACTGGACACCTTCCTCCTGAAAAGTTATTCCGAAAGCGTTTAACTCTTATTTTGCGATTCCCTTCAAAAATGCAACATACTTTTTTCCTTTCCCCTTTTAGAACTTGGGTGGTCGAACGGGAAAAATTTTACGACCCAGTTCGGTCGCTTTTAAAAAGTAAGAACCAAGATATCAATCGTTTACAGCTAGCTGTTAAGTTGCCTTGGGCAATCTTCTTTGAAAGCGTAGATATCCTCTCTTGATCAATCCTCTTTGAAAGATAGGGTGTTTCTTTCTCCTATATGTTCAGTCACAGTAAAATTAAAAACGAAATGAAATATATAAAAAAGAGGAAAAAATGAAATAAATAGTATGTTAGAAGTTGAAAAATAATTATATTTTCTTCAAAGAAAATTTATTTTTCTGTCATTTTTTTTAAAATATATAAAATATATATATATATATTTGGTATTACGATTTGAACCAGAAAAAGCATCCTGTATTCATTTTTGAATATGAGAGTAAGAAAACGCGCTCACTTTCCTGTTTTTTAAAAAAGTAATGAGGTAAAAAGAGCAAAGGCCCTATCCCATTTTTAAACAATAACACAATAAATATTACATACAATGATTATATTTATGAAATAAAACCGATCTTTCTCTATTCAGTTATATTTTTTTATTTAAAATAGCATAAAAAAGGATTTCAATACTTTTAATTTATTTTAATTAAAATCATATAAAATATATTTTTATGTTAACTGAATATTTTTCGGAAAAAATTTAAATTTTCCTTCCTAGTGTTCTCTTTTTCGAACTTCTTGTATTAAATAAAAATTCCTTTTCTACATCGGCATTTGTGATGGACATAACACACATTCAGTCAATAATTTTTAATTTTAATGGGGGATATACTTCTTCAAATGCGCATGGCAGTACTTCTAACCATTTTCTACTCAAGTTAAATTTCTTATCTTTCTGTTTCTTTTATTACAAGGAAAAATGTCACACATCGATAACTACATTTTCACACAATTCAGTCATTACAAATTCTATTGTGAGAAAAGTTCTCCCTATAATTAATCTTGTCTTTCAATTAGTACACTTAAAACAATTTTGTTCAGTGAAGTTAACCGACAGTTCCACAATGTATTCATACCAAATTTTAAAAACAAATTTAACTCTTGAAAATGTATCCTGTATTAAATTTTTCAGTATACACAAATATTTCCTGCTGTAGGGAAGATATAGTATGAGAGATGTGGTGTGCGGTTGTGAAAGAATTTTTTCGTACGTGTAGACTATTTTTGGAAATTTAAATATCACTGAAGCTGATCATATAACTGCAAATGAGCCTTATTTTAATGTGTGCTGGTATCAAAGTAAAACACTTTACAATATTAAACAGCCTATCGGTGTATACTCAATATCAAACTATTCGCAAAATGGCTTACAACTTCTATTAAAATTGTAAAGAAACTGAAATATAAATATATCTTACTGCAGTCAAAAATATTCATAATATGTAAGTATCCTGTTGATCCACTTATTTCTGTACATTTTAAAAACTGTAGCTGAATGCAATTTTTTATATTTATAAACGAGGCATAACAGCTCACACAGTCGTAAAAATGTCCTTATCATTTTTAAATATACTACTATAAAACGTATATGGATTGTAAGATCAGTTGTAAAATCCTAAAAGCTTTTAGAGGAGCTAAAACATGTAATTTTGGACTGATCAAATTTTTAATATAATACACAAATATACATGTTATCAAGCAAATACATTTGAAAAATCAAACTTCCTTCTGAAATAAACGTAATTGAAAGAAAAATGTTTAATTGCAAATGAGTGGAAATACATGTTTATCTAAGGGGTATCCCCAAAGTGAGGTAATCCTCAAACTTAAGACTCAAACTCAGAAGCACAACACTCCATGAGGACCAGGAACTACTGTGCCCATCATAATACACGTGGCCATTGGACGCTGAGGTGCATGAACAGATGTCCCGATTTGGTGGTCTGTCTGAAGAGAGACCTTCAGTGTTTAAGACCCGAAGCAAGCTTGGTACTCATTTATCGACCCAATGTAGCGGGGATGAAAGGCAGAGTCGACCTTGCGCAGCCCGTTAATAGAACCCCAGACCTGTGGTGTGGAAGCACTATGCACTTCCACTCAATCCTATTCGGTGAAAAATAAAATTTAATGTTAGAATCTTATATAAATCCCTAATGAATGAGGGAGTCCAAACTTTTTTTTCATGTAAACTGTTTAGACGGAAATGGTTAATTATGAACATTTCACAAGTTGCATAAATTAAAATTAACCGTTATAGTTAACATAAATTTTTAAGGGTACAAAAGGTGTATTTCGGCTGCACGAATTAATTTTAAAAGGAATACGGTTACGAAAAAGTAGTACAAATCTATCTAAAGTAGGGTTGGTTACCTTAGATATTGTCAAACACAACAATGTATTGGAAGACAAAATTCCACAATTCGTTGTTATAAAAATGTATGGAAAATTACAAGATTTATTTTTGCATTTGTAATTTATATATATATATATATAATTTTTCCTGGGAGCTTTAAAAGCTAGAGCGGCATCCATCAAAACCGCGGTTCTCTCTCTGTTTTTCCAGATCGCCCCTGACTAAGCCGGCTTTGCCATAGTAAGTGAAAATGCCGGATTTTGTTTGTCAAGATCATTTTATAGCAGACTGCATTTTTCATGTATTTTAGATGGTCGTTTTATATTTTCTACATCAATATCTTAATGTCTGAATTTAAAATTACATAAAATTCTTGACATTCGCATCAATGACCATGATAATTTTTATTAGTATATGAATGTGTCATCAAACGATTACATGACAAATATTAACATATATATTATTTTAACCATTTAATTGATATCAAGTATAACATAACGCACACAAATTTTCTAAACTTTAAAATAAATATTTCGAAAACTACTTCAGATATACTCAAAATTTTTTATTCCTACGCTTTAGCTTCTCAGTTTTGCTTCTCTATGTAAGAATTTATTGTAATTGTATATTCATCCATTTTTTTAGTATATTTTGTGCTCTTAGCATGCGGTTTTCAACCGAATTGTATGAAATCTTCGAAATATATTAAATGAATGATTGAATATTAACGTCGCACTGTTCAGCTACACGAGGGCTTTTGGCGACGGACCACGTAATTTTGAACCATGGTCAAGTGACGTGGACGACACCTGAGCTGGCACCTCCCTCTCCTAACTACCCCACCACACCAACGGGAGGACGTTTCAGCTCTCGACAGATTTAACGTGCATCGCTGCCCTACACGGCGGGTCTTTAGTGGTACTGGGCTCGAACTCGTGACAAAGCAAGCCACGTTCCGATACCTATACCACTCGGCTACCGCGGCCGAAATATATTAAAAGATACCAAAGAAGGTATATAATAAAATTTGAAATTTTTATTATACTCAAACAATTGCTAAAACTTATGGTAAATAATTTTTAACTGCGCGATGCATTTTTTTTTCGAAATTTCAAATGGAATTTCGAACATAAAATTTCTAGCTTTAAAAGGTCGAGATTTCAAAACATATCCAGATTTTAATTACTTATTCAGTTAGCCTTTAAAAAAGATAAATGTTGAGGTATTTTGTATAAATAGATATTTTTTAACAATATATAATTCGAATGTTTTTCAATAGCTCGAATTTAAAATTGATTTTTATGATTATTTATATGCATAAATGTCTACTGTAAATGTTTCCGTACATTTTTGATTACCATTTATTCAAACATTCAAGTTATAAAAAAAATGTGTGAAAATCTTCATTCATGTTGTCTTTGATGTAAACTGAAGTTCAAGCACTTAAAATTCAAACATAATTTGGTGTATTTTAACAATATATAACCAGGCACTGTACTTAAACTTCCCTGAACACTTAGGCTTTGAAATCTAAAAAAACAAACAAACTAATGAATCTTAATTAGTTTTTTTTCGTTATTATTTTTATCAAAGTGTAAGAAAATGTTTCAAATGATTTGATGAAGTTTAAATTTATTCATTTTTAGTGGTTGGAAAATTGAAAAGGTTCCAAATTTTAAAGAGTTTCATGTTTTATTAATTTTTTCGGTATCTTATAATAAAATAATCATGTTTCAAAAACTGAAAGCTTTGAATAAGAAAAATGAAGCGAAAGAGAATATACTTAAAAAAAGATATATAATTTTTCTAACTATATAAAATAGCAGATTGCCCTGACACGCCCCAACTTGTTACAGTTTGAAATTAATATGAAACCAAAAGGGAATTGTAACATATTTTACTTATGCGTTAGGACTTTTGGAAACTTTTAAAATACATGCTAGCAAAGAAACACTTCTTGTGTTGTAAAGAAATTTCTCCCCGATTTTTTACGATTGGGGGTCAAAACACGGTGTTCCCTGAGCCATAAAACCCCAAGCTGTGTTAAATTATCTTTCAAGATGTTAAACCTTGCAAAAGAAATATTTTCGAAAGTGCGGCTAATCCGCTTTTGAAAACGTTACTTGAAGGCAGAAAAATCCGTGCAGTCCATTTTCGAAGCCTCTCTAGTATGGCGGAAAAATCCGTTCTGTCCAGTTGGAGGGTTAAATTATCAGGAATGTGAAAATTAGAACTCCTAAAAAAATTTGCTTTTTGAAAAATAAATAAATCTTTTTAGTAAATATTCTATAATTTGATATTACTTCAATGTATTTTGTTCAGTCTTGCTCGTAATACTTTAAATATGATAATTTTATGGAAATTGTCAAGTCTCCGATTATGAAATCGATTGAAAAAGCATTCATCCCATTGCCACCAACATTTTCCTCTAGTTTTGAACTCAGAATATTCTTTCAAACTATTTTACAATATATTAAATCAGGGTGAGGTTTTAAAAAGAACAATATTATTAATTAAATGTAAAATAAAAATTGTGGACGCAATCGATAAAAAAACCAGGCAAATCAGATAATTTTTTCGGTATTTCAATATTTTGTTTTCTGTCTGACGTATCTTTCATAACAAACTTTTATAACTAAAGAAATGTATAAAGTTTTGATGTATTTTTTTAAAGTTTCATTGTGTACTTCAGTTCGCATAATAAAGTGTTCGGAAAAACCATCCAAAAAACTCAATGTAAATTTAAAAAAACACTAATAAAATGGATTTTTAAGTGTACACATATGCTGAAAGTTACTTCAATAATACGTATTTCAATTTTTAAACTGGGAATAAATTTAAGAAGAAAAGTTGCCAATTTTATCATTATGTTCCAGTATTTGTTCAATGGTGTTCTTATATTTTTAAGTAGTTACACCATCAATTCCCTGGATTTAAGGTTGTAGTACTTTAAACTATATTCAATTATATAGATAGACGTAGACAAAATTTGAATATTAAATATCCAGCTAGAATATATCTTCTAGAATATGAATAAGGAGTATTATATACGGTTTACATTGAACTGTTTTCGCATGACTCCCAAGCAAAATTTCAGATAAAAGGATCTTGTATTTCCTGTGAACTTTTATTTCAATTTGAAAAGTGTCAAAAATGCATCGAATACTAACACTATAAATGATTTCCTTCGCTATTTAATTATTGTAATGTAATAAGTTCCTAATGATTTTTTATACATTTGAAACGAGCTCCACAAAAATAATTGCAATTATCAATACGATTATTTATATTCAAGCACTATAATATAAATATCTCCGTGATAGGTAGATAGATTTGATTTATATATATATATATATATATATATATATATATGCATTTTTATTAAATATAAATTCACCTTAACATTTGACAGTGAAAACATTCTACTCCAGGTATATTATTTTTCTTTGATATCGGACGTGTGTCAGTAATAAATTAACTATCGTTAGTTAGTAAAGAAAAATACTACTTTTTTAATGAAATTATATCTTACAATTCGTGGTAGAAACTAATACTTATATGAAATTTGGAATTTCTACAGGTTAAATCGCTCTCAGACATACAAACTTGTAGGGTGTGTAGAGGATACAGTGACAACTCGGACAGGGCGCATGATCGTAAATGCCATTGTTGCGAGTTATGGTGCAAAGAAGAAGAGAAAAGAACAGAAACAACAACACACACAGAAAGCACTTTAATGAAAACACGTACAAAAGGTGATCAAAATTATGACCAGAAGTAATTTGGTAGGCCTGACAGTGGCACTAAATGGAATTAATAACGTTCTGGAATATTCATCCGGGAAGTTTTGTAGTAGATGGCACTGAACGGAAGGTTACTCGAAAACAAATCATTTTGCCAGTGCCCCTCCCCTCCAACTTTTTTTCTGTATTACGTGGATCACTCCTCTTTCTCTCGTTTACCGGATTGCATTCCTTCCCGACTGCTGCTTTCTTTGCCTTTGGGTGCACATATATTGGAGAAGGAAGTGGGTGAATGTGGTGACTCTTACAGTTTCGTCACAGGTTTTTTTTTCACTAGCCACACCTACATGCCACATTTCAGGCTCATGTGGCTATTTGTTCCCTTTGTGAAGGTCTGCACATCTATAGCTAAATGAAAGTTATCTTCCTTGCCCTCTTTCCAAAAATATAATAGAAAAATATTTTTGAACCGTCACTCTCTTTTATCTTGCCTTCCTTCCATCCTGTTTTTGTATTTCATTATAGGAATGGTTCGCTGTGTATCTTACTTCTTTTCTAAGTACTTTCCTGTCTGAATAGGGAAAGAGTATCAGGGGCGGCTCTAGGGTCGGACAAACAGGACCCCTACCTGGGGCGGCATTTGGATCGAATTTAAAAAATATATATTTTTGTTGTTGTTACAGAAAATTTGATATATTTTCTGAAACATTATTGGGTGTGAATTTGGTATTTAATTTCATTATTTTTTTTACTCTGTATGTTTAATGTCAGTTTTCTTTTATGGTGGAAATTGAAGGTTTCGAGTCAGGAATATATCTTAAATAATAAAAATTGATATTTTTACACATCGTTCACTAGTATCTTTCTCCCCATCCTGGCGTGGGGTCACAAAGGGCATTCCTTTCACCAATACGACGTTTGGTGTCCAAAAGGGGACAGGGGTAATAAGTTTTTGGTGGGGAGCCATGAAATAGGTTTTGCTTTACTTTTGGTGTAGTTACTATAAGTTAAAATAAATGCTCATGTTTTTCAAAATTAGTTAACTCTTTTTCGAAGAAGTTTGCCTACTGCAATGGGCAATTCCTTCTCTTGCATTTTACTCGTTTGAAATAATAACAAATAATTGTGTCCTTAATTTGGAAATATTTTGTATTTTTTAAGACTTAGAATTATATATATATAATTATGATGCCTCCTTTTTGTTCGTTATTCAAGTTTTATATGTGGAATTTTTTTTTCTTTTTAAATTATAATTTTTTTCTTTGGAAAGAGGAGCGGCATTTATCATTTTTATCCGGGGCGGCAAAGTTGCTAGAGCCGGCCCTGACACTATCTGTGTGTGTTTGTGTGTGTTTTTAATTTGTTATTATTTACATCATTATTTTGTGGTTAATCGCATCCTGGCATCCGATGAGGGCCCTCTTTTGTAAGGTAACGTTTATTGTATTTTCTTTGCTTCTCCTTAATGTCAAAAATTTAGGGAAGAGTCCCTCGTTTTGGAGCATGTATGCATTTTGTTTAGTATATAACTAAAATATCTTCTCGCAAGGTCGGTTCGCCTCTAGAAATTCTTTGGGTGAGCTCGGTTGTTCCGAGTAAGTAAGGTTTCCATCCCTCATTGGTTGCAATTACCTACAGTGTTTCTATTATTTTTTTTGTTACATTCACGTTAAAAATTTGTGTAATGAAGACAATATTTTCCTGTTTTATATGAAAGTTGTGAACGCTTCTCATTTTTCTATTTTATTACGTTAGTTTTACACATGGATCATATTCTACAATTTGGAAATTTAAGATAGGAGTATGAATATCGAATGTAAATCGTAATAACATTCGAGCCAGCGTTTTGTTTTTATATTCTATCAACATGAAATTTCCCTGTTAAGTCCTCATTGGCACGTTTACCATTCATCCTACATTGATTACATATATTATTTGGCGTAGTTATGATTTTCTCCTAGCACTGATTACTCTTTATGGATTTCTATAGACCAGGCCATTAACACCTTAAATGCCAATTGAAAGTTATGTGATTCGCTTCCAAATGTCATCGTTTTCCACATAGGTGCAAGTATTCGGTCTGTTTCGGAAAAGAATAGGCGCAAAAATAAGAGAATTTCTCTCTGACATAAGTAAACCTTCGCAAACACTTTCAATGTGATTTATTGCATTTCAAAGCTTTCGAAATAATTTTACTAATAGCAGGCAAGAAAGTGAATCCTATTTCGGAAACATGTGTCTATACGTCTGGAGATTCAATTCACCGATTAAGTGAGGCGGATATATACGTCAGTAGCAGTTAAAGGGTTAAGCGGAATCGAATGCATGCTGTGTTGTCTGTTTTTGATGTTAATGATTAAATTATATATTCTCAGCATAAATTTAGCAATTGGATATCGAATTTTTTTGTACTCCCTAACAATTAACCATATCCGAAATGGAATGCTCTACACGTCTTGTATCAAATTGCATTCCGTATTCAAAGACTATTTTTTCTCGTTAACTATAAAATGTTGATGCACATGGTAAAATAATCTTAGCAATTTAATAACTGTAACGGTACAAAACAACACTTCTTAGATTTTGGGTAAAACCTATTTTTAAAAAAATGTAGCTGAAAGATTTTTATGAAAATAATATTCTGTTTCAATATTAGGGTATCGATGCAAAACGAAATACTTTTTTTTTCCTTTCAAAAGAAAAATTAGTGCGTTGTTTGTATTAATTCTATCATAGAAATATAAATTAGAAAATTTTTCTAGCCAGACTTTTTCGCATACATTTATTTTTAAATGGTCTAAATGTATATAAATGTTTTATGTACATATGAATGTTCAACACTATGCATATAATCGACTTTTTGCAGATAAAAATTTTACATTTAGATTCCAAATTTAATCTCCCCATATTATACTGCAAAGTTGGAAAAAAAAGTGTCATACGTTAACAAAAAGCATGAATGGATTCAGAAAGTGCATACATTTTAGAAGTATAAATTTTTAATACTCCAACGTTATAACACGTTTTCTATTGGTTTAAAATGCATTTAAGAATATACTACAAGGAATTGATCGCAGCAATAAGGTGACAATGTTAGGAACTGTATTTAAAATCTTTACATATAAAGAACCTAGTTTAATAAAAAAAAACATTTGAAGGAATTATGTATAATGGAATATAAATCCTTTTGCCATTTTTTTCCCAAAATACCTCTCTTTCATTCTGCCTCATTTATTACTATTTTGTCAATTATTTGCAGACGTGATCCATTCAAAGGGATACTTTAAAATACTCACAATGGGAATGAAATATTAATACCTCGACTGAAAAGCCTCAAATGCTCCCCAGTAAAGGCTGCATAAAAAGTGTATTAATAAACATGAAGCGCATATGATGAATGAATGGAATGCATATTAAAATTAGTGTCATCTAAAAATTTATCAGATATATTCATGAATGTTTGTTGAGTGCTGATTAAGTTGCAATTTTAATCCAAATAAATTTTCATAAATAATTTAAATCCTATTTATTTTTGATTCTTTATTTTGAAAGATATCCTATTAATTATTGGTATTATGACGTTTAATATTTGTTATTACTTTAATATTTCTTTTAGAACTTAGATTGAATTCGAAGTCCTTAGCATATACAACATAATTTAGTTTACGTTCATGAAGTATCTCAATCTACAAACTCAGTGTGTGTTTTATAAAGTGTTATTTGTTTTCATTTTATTTTTAATACAGACATGTGTTTCTTTCCCTTTTTTACTAATAATGAAATTAGATTTTTACTTGTTATTATTTTTTAAATGTTGTTTGAAATGTAGTTTTATTCTTTGTAAAACAACTTACAATTGTTCTTAAACTAACTGCTTGGGCTTGTAGTGTATTTGACCAAATTTTATGATTTATGTAAAGGATATTCATTCATCTTTTTTTTTAAAGTTTAAATTCAGCTGGAAATATATAAAATCTAAAGTAGTAAAATAAAATAAAATTGCTTTATTTTCCCCTCCCCCCTTTTTTTTAAAATTCAGATTGGCTATTGGTAAAATCATTTTTTGTCAACAGTTTGACTGTTTACACAGGCCTTTGTAACTAAAATTTTTGAAAAATACACAAGAAAATTTTGTTGATTTTTATGTAATTAGTATACTGATTACGAAAATTGCCCCTATTTTGCCCATCAATTCAGAATTTTTAGTAAACTAGATATCGATATGTCTGCTAAAATCCTTTTTGAAAAGGAATTCTCTCGAACCAATCAGCATTTATAACTTAGCAACAGTAGTTTTTAACCATTTAAATGTGTGTAAATATAGATTTTTATTGATGCAAGTTGATTTTTCACCAAATGGATGGAAACCACTGTCGTCAGATCTCACGAGTTTTTTCTAGTTCAGAGAAAAACATGAATTAACCTCGAAGTTTAAACGTTTTACATCCAATTACGGTGCCTTTTCTAGAAAAAACCATCAAAGGACAATTTTAATTAGCAATTATTAAGGTAATTGATATAAAATTAAATATTGACCAAGAAGATCAAACACTATGACTGTATACATATGAAAGATTAAAACCACACAATTTTAAACTCCCCAAAAATCAAAACAAAACAATGTTTCTATTTAAATACATGTTTTTCCCCTTTCATACTTCTATGTACGCTTCTTTTACATTCAATCTCGTGTGATCATCCAACAGTAGCTGGTGAGCATATTTTTGCCCTATCTTCTTTGATAATTGTGCTCCTTATCCTTGATGATAAGTGAAACTTCCATCCTGTTTTCCGTTGATTTATCCTAAATTTAAGGGGTAAAATCCACTAGTGAGTGAAATAATTATATTTTAACCCAACTAAACCAAGCTCCTGTTTAATTTGTTGTCAAGAAAGTCTCAAATTTTTTTATCCTTCATAAGCTTGCATACATGTGAACCAACAAAGATCATCTCTTTTTTAACTAGGTTTCATATAAACTTGGAAAATTTTGGCAAAGGTATTTCACGCAATCAACATCTTCTGGAATAACCCTGTTAAATGGCTTCATTACACCTTATTTTACATGCACAAGGGTTAACAATACAGTGTTTGGCTAAGTTGTTCAGAATAACTTTCTAGTTGCCTGGTTAAGGATATTTTCAGACTTTCTTTTTTCTCCCATTACTGAGTACTATAACGGCTGTCCTATCCACAATTAAAGCATGGAAACTGTGTATATTTTATTTTTTTTCCAAAAAGAATGATGATAAATTTCAAATCACAGCAGATGCTTTAATCGCGGTCGGTATATATATATTTTTTTGTTGAGGAGGAGAATCAGGTTTACATAGTGTTCCTTTAAACACACTGAGTGTCTAACTGGTACAGATTCATACCAGCTTCCACGATGAAAAAAGAATTCTGCATTATTCATCATCAATTCTTACCAAATATTCTTCCTCGATTCCTATACCAATGAAAAGAGGTTCATTTTGTCAATAAGTTATTTTTGTTTCAATATGAAGCACAACAATTCAATTGTCTCTTTTGAAAGGTCCAGATCTTCATACAGACCATTAAGTGCAACCTGGTAGGAGGACCGAAGTGAATCAGCTCTTGAGAGATTATATTCGGTATAGGAGCCTTAAACTAGTGGCGAAAACAATTGGCGAAGAGAGATTGTGACTTTTTTGGTGTTACAAAGCGGTATTGTGTAGGTTTCCCGTCTGTAGAATTATGTTCAACAAAAATGATTTTCTTAAATACTCCTAAAAACTTATTAAAACTGAAATGTTCAAGGAAACGTGACGTGATAGAAATTTTTCATTATTATTTTTCAGAACTGCACCAAATAATACATATAGTTGAACCATCACTTCCCTTGTACTTTTTCCTTCTTAAGCCTGTGTTATTTAAGTCTCACTTTGAAGCGAAATAAAGACTATTTTCTCAATTTTGTGACTACATCGCAAATTTGTGCCATGGGAAATTGACGAAGATATGACACTTAAGTAAACACTTATCTCTCCAAACTTTTACACCTCATCAACCTGAGCAGTAAGATCCTGGACAAAATTATGAATTCATAAGCGTTTCGCTGGACAATGATACTTAGAAACTATTTGGCTGCTTTATGAGTGTTTCGATATCTAGTGTAGAAAAAAATAAAACCACTTTTATTTTGAAACTTTAGAATAAATTTTAAGCATTCCTTTATTTTTAACAAATACTATTATTGCGAGTTTAAAGAAATATATTTTTATTCAATGAATATTTGTAAAAAGAAATTATTTTCAACAAATACGAAATGACTTTTTTTAAAATCCGTCAGTTTTCCATCCAGAGATTGCAAGTTTTGATTAGTTAATTAAATGTCACTCATGGGAGAACTTATAATTAATAATGCCATTTTTCTCATTATAACAAGGCATCCACTAAGTTTTTTTTTTTAAATTTTCACCCATAAGACACTTTACACTGTTAAAAAGTACACTCATTTCGTTATTATACAGCAAAAAAAATTGTTGCCAGAATACGAAAAATCTGTACTTATAAATCATTTAAAGAAAGGTAAATCATTTGCTGCTAGCCATAATTAGATGGTATTGTGAAGTTTAAAACATTACCTGAAACCGAGAGAGAGAGAAAACATTCCTTTCATTCATTTTAACCCTCCAAGAAGTTAGCACGGAAAATTCCGTCATTGTAAAGATACTTCAAAAATGCACTGCATGGTTTTTTTTGCCTTAAAGTAACATTTTCAAAAGCGGATTAGCCGTACTTTTCTGAAATCCTTTCCCCCTTTTAAAGGTTTAACATCTTGACAGATAATTAGGGACTGTGGAAGCAACACAGCAGGACACTGATAGGAAGTTTTATGGCTCACAGGGAACCCCGTGTTTTGACCCTGGAGCAATCGTAAGAAATCGGAGGAAAATTTCTTTAGACCCCAGGAAGTGTTTGTTAGCTTGTATTTTAAAAGTTTTGAAAAGTCCCAACGCATAAGTAAAAAATTTTACAATTCCGTTTTGGTTTCATATTAATTTGAAACTGTAGCAAGTTGGGGCGTGTCAGGGCAATCTGCTATTTTATATAGTTAGACAAATTTACTTTTTTAAAGTATATTCTTTCGCTTCATTTTTCTTATCTTAATCAATGCTTTCAGTTTTTGAAACATGATTATTTCATTAAAAGATGCCAAAAAAAAATTAATAAAACACCAAACACTTTAAAATTTGAAGTCTTTTCAACTTTCCAACCACTAAAAATGAATAAATTTAAATTTCATCAAATAATTTGAAACATTTTCTTACACTTTGATAAAAGTAATAACGAAAAAAAAACTAATTAAGATCTATTCGGTTTTTTTTTTTTTTAGAATTCAAAGCCCAAGTGTTCAGGGAAGTTTACATACAGTGCCTAGTTATATATTGTTAAAAAACACGAATTATATTTGAATTTTAAGTGCTTGAACTTCAGTTTACATCAAAGACAACATGAATGAAGATTTTCCAACATTTTTTTATAACTTGAATGTTTGAATAAATGGTAATCAAAAATATACGGAAACATTTACAGAAGACATTTATGCATATAAATAAACATAAAATTCAATTTTAAATTCTAACTATTGAAAACATTCGAATTATATATTGTTCAAAAATATCTATTTATACAAAATACCTCAACATTTATCTTTTTTAAAGGCTAACTGAATAAGTAATTAAAATCTGGATATTTTTTTGAAATCTCGACCGTATAAAATTAGAAATTTTATGTTACAAATTCCATTTGAAATTTCAAAAAAAATGTATCGTGCAGTTAAAAATTATTTACCATAAGTTCTAGCAACTCTTTGAGTATAATATAAATTTCAAATTTTATTATATAGCTTATTTGGTATTTTTAAATATATTTCGAAGATTTCATACAATTCAGTTGAAAACTGCATGCTAAGAGCAAAAAATATACAATAAAGTTTTACATAGAAGCAAAAAACCGAGAAGCTAAACTATAGGAATAAAAAATTTTGAGTATATCTAAAGTAGTTTTCGAAATATTTATTTTAAAGTCCAGAAAATTTGTGTGCGTTATGTTGTACTTAATATTAATTAAATGGTTAATATAACATTTTAATAATAGTCATGTAATCGTTTGATGACACATTGATATAATAATAAAAATTATGGTGGTCATTGATGCGAATGTCAAGAATTTTATGTAATTTTAAATTCAGACATTAAGATATTGATGTAGAAAATATAAAACGACCATCTAAAATACATGAAAAATGCAGTCTGCTATAAAATGATCTTGACAAACAAAATACGGCATTTTCACTTACTACGGCAGAGCCGGCTTAGTCAGGGGCGATCTGGAAAAACAGAGATGGAACCGCTGTTTTGATGAATGCCGCTCTAGCTTTTAAATCTCTCAGGAAAAAAAATACATAAATTACAAATGCAAAAACTAAGTCTTGTAATTTTCCATACATTTTTATAACAACGAATTGTGGAATTGGCTCTCAATATTTTGTTGTGTTTGACAATATCTAAGGTAACCAACCATACTTTAGATAGATTTGCACTCCTTTTTCGTAACCGTATTCCTTTTAAAATTAATTCGTGCGGCCAAAATACACCTTTTGCACTCCTAATAATTTATGTAAACTATAACGGTTAATTTTAATTTATGCAACTTGTGAAATGTTCCTAATTAACCATTTCCGTCTAAACAGTTTACATGAAAAAAAAGTTTGGACAACCTCAGTCATTAGGGAATTATATAAGATTCTAACATTCAGTTTTATTTTTCACCGAATAGGGTCGAGTGGTAGTGTATCGTATTTCCACGCCACATGTCTTGGGTTCTATTAACGGGCTGGGCAAGGTCAACTCTGCCTTTCATCCCCGCTACATTGGGTCGATAAATGAGTACCAAGCTTGCTTGGGGTCTTAAACACTGAAGGTCTCTCTTCAGACAGACCACCAAATCGGGACATCTGTTCATGCACATCAGCGCCCAATGTTCACGTATATTGGGATGGGCATAATAGTTCCTGACCCACATGGATTGTTGTGCCACTGTGTTTGAGTTTTAAGTTTGAGTATTGCCTAACTTTGGGGGCAATCCTCAATCCTTTGCCCTTAGATAAACATGTATTTCCACTCATTTGCAATTAAACATTTTTCTTTCAATTACGTTTATTTCAAAAGGAAGTTTGATTTTTCAAAAAATATTTGCTTAATAACATGTATATTTATGTATTATATTAAAATTTTGATCAATCCAAAATTACATGTTTCTGCTCCTCTAAAAACTTTTAGGATTTTAGAACTGATCTTACAATCCATATACGTTTTATAGTAGTATATTTAAAAATGGTAAAGACATTTTTACGACTGTGTGAGCTTTTATGCCTCATTTATAAATATAAAAAATTGCATTTAGCTACAGTTTTTAAAATGAACTGAAATAAGTGGAGAAATTGGATATTTACATTTTATGAATATTTTTGACTGCAGTAAGTTATATTTATATTTCAGTTTCTTTACAATTTGAATAAAAGTTGTAAATCATTTTGCAAATAGTTTGATATTGAGTATAAACCCATAGGCTGTTTAATATTGTAAAGTGTTTTATTTTGATACCAGCACACATTAAAATAAGGCTCATTTGCAGTTATATGATCAGATTTAGTGATATTTAAATTTTTAAAAAATAGTCTACACGTACGAAAACATTCTTTCACAACCGCACACCACATCTTATACTATATCATCCCTACAGCAGGAAATATTTGTGCATACTCAAAAAATTTAATACAGGATACGTTTCTAAGTGTTAAATTTGTTTTTAAAATTTGGAATGGATACATTGTGGAACTGTCGGTTAACTTCACTGAACAAAATTGTTTTAAGTGTTTAAGTTTTTTTTTTTGAAAGACAAAATTAATTAGGGAGAACTTATCTCACAATAGAATTTGTAATGACTGAATTGTGTGAAAATGTAGTTATCGATGTGTGACATTTTTCCTTGTAATAAAAGAAACAGAAAGATAAAAAATTTAACTTGAGTAGAATATGGTTAGAAGTACTGTCATGCGCATTTGAAGAAGTATATCCCCCATTTAAATTAAAAATTATTGACTGAATGTGTGTTATGTCCATCACAAATGCCGATGTAGAAAAGATATTTTTATTTAATACAAGGAGTTCGAAAAGGAGAATACAACGAATGAAAATTTAGATTTTTTCCGAAAAATATTCAGTTAACACAAAAATATCATTTTTTATGATTTTAATTAAAATAAATTAAAAGTATTGAAATTTTTTTGTTATTTTAAATTAAAAATATAATTGAATAGAGAAAGATCGGTTTTATTTCATAAACATAATCATCGTATGTATATCACCGTATGCACCATTAATTGTCTTATTGTTTAAAAAAAGAGATAGGGCCTTCGCTCTTTTTACCTCATTACTTATTTTTAAAAAAACAGGAAAGTGAGCGCGTTTTCTTACTCGCATGTTCAAAAATGAGTACAGGATGCTTTTTTCTGGTTCAAATCGCAATACCAATATATCTATATATAAAGAAGAAAAGCGACTCACTCACTCACTGACTAATCTCGATATCTCCGGAGCTTTTAAACCTACAGACTTGAAATTTGGTAGGTCGGTTCCCTTCATAGAGTAGACGTCAGCAAAGAAAGGATTTTGCAAAGTTCAAACCCCAAGGGGCGTTACGGGGGTTTAAGGGGCGTTATAGCCAATTATTTCCATTACTAAACTATTAAATGTAAAATCATGAAACTTTGTACACAGATTTCTTTCATAAAGTAGAGATTTCCTACATAATGATTTTTACAAAAATCGACCTCCGAGGGGCGTTGAGGGCGCTTAAGGGACGTTATACATAATTATTTCCATTTTTAAACTATTAGACGTACAGTCTTGAAATTTGGTATAAGCGGATTTCTTTCATAGAGTACAGATCCCCTACTGAATGGGTTTTGTGAAAATCGACTCCCAAGTGGCGTTGTAGAGAATTAAGTGGCGTTATAGGCAATTAACTACTTTTTTAAACTATTAGAAGTAAAATCTCGAAATTTCGTAAGCTGATTCCATTCATTGAGTAGAGATCCGCAATAAGATGGGTTTTGTGAAAATCGTTTCCTAAGTGGCGTTGCGTGGGCTTAAAGGCCGTTATAAAGAATTATTTGCATTTTTAAACTATTAGACGTACAGTCTTGAAATTTGGAAAGCGGATTTCTTTCGTAGAGTACAGATCCACTGCAAAATGTGTTTTGTGAAAATCAACCCCAAGTGGCGTTGTGGAGAATTAAGGGGCGTTATAGGCAATTAACTCCTTTTTTAAACTATTAAACATAAAATCTTGAAATTGAGTTAGCAAACTCCATTCACTGAGTAGTGATCTGTCATAAGATGGGCTTTGTTAAAATCGTTTCCTAAGTGGCGTTGCGTGGGCTTAAGGGGAGTTTTAGATATTATTTCCATTTCTAAACTATTAGACATACAGTCTTGAAATTTGATAAGCGGATCCCTTTCATAAAGTACAGATCCGCTGCAAAATGTGTTTTGTGAAAATCAACCCCAAGTGGCGTTGTGGAGAATTTAGGGGCTCTATAGGCAATTAACTCCTTTTTTTAAACTATTAGACGTAAAATCTTGAAATTGAGTTGGCAGATTCCATTCACTGAGTAGTGATCTGTCATGAGATGGGTTTTGTGCAGCTCGTTTCCTAAGTGGCGTTGCGGGGACTTAAGGGGCGTTATAGATAATTATTTCCATTTTTAAACTATTAGACGTACAGTCTTAAAATTTGGTAAGCTAATTCCTTTCATGGTGTAGAGATCCGCTACAAAATAGTTTTGGGGAAAATTGATCCCCAAGGGTCACTGAGGGGGATTAAGGAGCGTTATAGATAAATATTTCCACGTTTCAACTAATACAACCACCTGCTTGAAAATTAGAAGGTATGTTCCGTTCATGGAATAAAGTTCCTTTTACAAAGATTTTTACAAAAACGGACCCCCAAAGGAGTGAGGTTGCGAGGAATTAAGGCGTGTTATAGAAAAATTACTGTTTTTGAATTTAACTCATTTACTTGAAAATTGTTGAGCATTTTTTTTTCTTTAGTTGAATAGAGTTTCACTAAGAATGGATTTTACGGAAATCAACTCCAGGGGGAAGCGGGCGAGTTATTGGGGCGTATTGATAGACAAAATTCCCGTTTTTGAACTGCTAAGACTATAATAATAAAATTTGTTTTGCATGTCTCTTTTGTTGAATTGGAATCCGCTAAGAATGCTGTCAACGAGGTATTGATGATAAAAATTCCGATTTGCTCTGTTAGATTTAGACTTGAAATTCAGCACGCATGTTTATTTTATGGAGTAGAGATCCACTGAAAGATGCTTTGGTGGAAATCCACTTGATTATTAGGTAAAGTGAGCGAAAAAAATATTTCTACTTCGATTGTAGACATAAATAGAAATTAGATATTATAATTTATGTTCTTTTTATATCAAGGGGTGAGATTTTAACAGCTGTAAATATATTTTTCAATACAATCGAATTATTAATGCTAGATATCAATAATTAATATATATGTAAACATTATACATATATGCAACATCGTTAAATACCCTGTGAAGCGGGTGGGTAACGGCTATATATATATATATATATATATATATATAAATATTTAATTTTTAAAAATGACAGAAAAAAATTTTGATTGAAGAAAATATAATTATTTTTCAACTTCTAACACACTATTTATTTCCTTTCTTCCACCGTTCATTTTGTTTTAATTTTACTGTGACTGAACATATAGGGGAAACGACCCAGTTGCACTACAACTTTCAAACAAGATTGCCCAAGGCAACTTGACAGCTAGCTGTAAACGATTGATCTCTTGGTTCTTACTTTACAAAGGGAGCGAACTGAGTCATAAAAGTGTCCCCGTTCGACCTCCCAAGTTTTAAAAGGGGGAAAGGAAAGAAGTATGTTGCATTTTTAAAGCGAATGGCAAAATAAGAGTAAACGCTTTCGGAATAACTTTTCAGGAGGAAGCTAACCACTCAGAGGGTTTATTATTCGTTTTAAGATATCCGACTACGTTCGGAACCTTGGTTTTAAAAAACAGCATAAATGGATAATTTGCATGATATTTAGTGTCACTTAGATTATATTAGATTTCATGTATAAAATGGTTTTAAGAGCATTTTGACAAAAAAAATATTTAAATACAATATTTTGGCAAAAAATTAACTTAGAATAGCCTTTTTTTCAAATGTTCTCCTTTTGTAAAAAATACTTCCATTATAATAATATCTTGCTTGTATATATATATCTCAGACCTCTGTACAGAGGCTCAACTATGATACTTGAAAAATTCACATTATTTTCAGAGTTACAATCATTTGAAATAATTACCGGCGTTTTTTTCTTAAAATTTTTCCACTCTGTTGTCGTGAGAGAGTGAGTGAATGCGGGATTTAATGGCGCAAGAGCCAAATCAGGCTATACTGCGCCAAACATTTGTTAAAGTATTAAAACATTAAATAAAATGCGTAAAAATATTGACAGCACAGTTTTTTAAAAAGTTAAAACTTCAAATAACGTATAAAACTCTTTTTCAAGCAATAAAAACAAGCAAGTCAGAGAAGATCTAAAAATAAAAGCATTAAAAAAGACTTGTGAAAAATTATATTTTTAAAAAGTTTAAGCATTTCATCTTGATAAATATTAGCTCCTACTTTTTCTGAAACGCGTTGGAGTTAAAGCGGGTAAATATCCTTTAGGATAGTTTGTAGGACCTTCTTTAAGTGCGAATTTAACCGTAGGGTCCGACTCAAGTTCCAACTCCTCCACGTCATAAGTTTTCATGTCTTCCTCGTCTGTTGCATATTCTGTTGGTGCTGACTTACTAGGTCTATGTGGAGCCATTTTTATTTAAATTTCTGGTTTCTGTACTTTTGGGCGCTTTCTTCTACTTATTTAATTTCGTTTTTCATACTGTGGGTTCAGGTGCATTATATATATATATATATATATATATATATATATATATATATATATATATATATATATAGATTGTTCACTATTGGATGTAGAAGGGAAAGACTCTGGTAAGGGAACTAATTGTTGAATTTCAGTTGAAAGTGCAGCAAATTTATTAGGAGTTGCAAGAGAATAGGTTTCATTTTTTTAAACATGAAACAGAAGTCTTTAGGTTATTGCCAGAGGAAGTAGATGTAGTAGTAGTAGAAATCGGTATTTTTAACAAAGACTCACTTTGTATTGTTGGTATTATTGCAGATGGGGTAGGAAGTAGATGTTCTTGAGTAGATGAAGTTGACGTGGAGACGGTAGACACTGAAGACGAGGTACTAGGCATCGGATTTTCAGAAGATACGGGTTTCAGGCATTATAAAGGTGGACAAATTATCTTTGATATTTTTGGATCTGTTTGGGTAGTTGTGGAAATAGTTGAAGGTTTAGTAGCCTGAGCATACGTTTGGGTTAACTGAGGATGTATTAGTTTCGGTGCTTCGAGTCAGGTTCAGAAATAACACCGCGACAGGAATTCAGTGTTTTATGCGGACTTACTGCTAAAGGGTTATTAAGAAATGATTTCTAGAGAAGAGATGGTTTGTAAAGCTGACGTAGTTTCTTTTAGCAGATCCCCGGAACGCAATCGTTTTACGGATTTCGATTCACCACCTATTCCGATGAGGGTTTTATGAATAGCAAAAGGCGATATTTTTGACATGTTATTGTTTGGAAGAGAAATAAGTAAAAATCGAGTAAGTGCAGAAACAGTATCAATGTTGAGAGGGGGTAATACGAGGCCTTTACCCGGACACATCAGCATTGGATCCATAAGCGTGAAACAAAACTTCGTCCTGGCGTGCCTTCACCCAGCATGGAGTCCAACAAGGGAGGCAGTTTGCCGGTCAACTGACAATAGTCAGTCACGGCGCTTACCTGGAGTATACCCAGAATATAGTGCTACAGCATCAGGGAGAGGATCCGACGGGTAAACCCTCCACCCCTTATCTGCAGCACTAACCCTACAGCAGCGTCTTTTCGGAGACACCGAAGAGAGGTACCACGAGCCGATTGACAAGAGCGAGCTCACTCCTGTCTCCTGTCTACAGCGAAGCGTGGCCCAGGACACCATTTTCCTCCTTACGGGACGCCGCAAACGGAAAACATGCGGGGTGAAAAACCAACGGTGTTAGTCAAAAACAAACAAAGCAACATAATCAAAGTATTTAAAGAAATATACGAAAAAGAAACTAAATTAACGCACTAAAAATTATTAACCAAAATATGTTAATAAAAAATGCAAGTTTTCTCATTAGAAAAAAGTTATTTGGACTAGATACCATAAAAAATATTTGTCTGAGGTCTGGACATGAAAAGAAGAAAAGGAAAAGTGGGATGACAAGGAAGAGGGTCGAAAATAGAGAAGGATCACTAGGTTACCCCGGGTTCGTGAAACCCGTGTTTACCAAAGATAGTAAGCCCCTTGAGAAAAGGAAATGATCACTAGGGTACCTCGGGATTGTGACACCCGTACTCACCTAAAGAAGAAGAGACCCCTGAGGGGCCTCTGTTGTCGTAAAACATGGATAAACCCACTTCTAAGATAAATATTTCAAAAATTCTAGTTGATCCTCTGTACAGAGGTCTGAGTTATATACAGGCAAAATATTATTATAGTAGAAGCATTTTTCACAAAGGGAGAATATTTTGAAAATGGGTCGTTATATATTCATTTCTTGTCAAAATATTGTACTTAAGGTATCCAAACACGTTCAGAGTACTTTTTGACAAAATAACATATTTAAACATGTAAAGGCTTTTTTGGGATTCAATACCAATAAATACTAATATTTAATCAACAATATTTAAAATAAATTGCCGGAATTTCATAAAAATCACAAACATATGTGAAATGTTTGCTATATTTTTGTAAAACTTCAAAGCAATTAGAGAAAAAAGTAATAAACTTATATTAGTAAAATGATTACCAAAACAATCTAGAGGCATTTATCTAAAGAATGTACTAAAATGTTAATGTTTTATTAAAGTTTGAAACTTTTAGAGATGATTGAGTAAACATTATAAGAAAAATAACGCTTTTATGAGACCATTATTTAAATAACATGCCCTAACTCAAATAATATTCACACTATAAGAAATATTTTAATACATTCTCTAGAAATTAGCATAAATATCAGGTACAAAAAGTTTTATAGAAATACATTTGTAATATTTTGTGTGATCAGACTCGCCATGATAGATTTCGAACAATTTAAATGCCCACTTCTGGTAGATCAAAGACCCACTTCCGGTTTTTCTAACTTAATAAAATTGATTGTAACTTGGCCTCTAAGAAGCATAGAATCAAAACAAAGTATGTTTTGTAAAGCCAAAATATAGATGTATTAAATAAAATAGAAAACAAAAATATCGGTCTTGTCCGAATTTGGTCATTTTCAACGTGTTCGGATACCTTAAATAATTTTTTATTGTAATACTACTCTTAAAACAATTTGGTATACATTTTCTAATCCAAGTGACACTAAATATCATAAATATTATCTATTATACGATTTTGCAAAATCACGGTTCCGAATGTAGTCGGATACCTTAATTGATCATGATTTTATAGTCCTAAGAATATTAACACATTTTTGTTACGATATTGCGCGTTTTGTGTGTATATGTGTGTGATGTTTTAAAATTATGAAAATATTATAAATCAAAAATTAATGTTTAGAAAAACTACTCTCTAGCATTTAGAAAAATGCATTGCAAATTTTGTATTAGAAATACTATGAATTTTACATTTTTTTTTTACAGTTTTATAATTTATTTAGCAAAGGTACATTTTATCATAAATATGAAAAGAAAACTTTAACATTGTGTATATTAACCTGTAACTCTGAAATTTCTTTTTTACTTTATACAAATATATAGTAACACGTACTATCTCTCTTTATTGGGTTTTATCCATAAAAAAAAGACAAAGATATTTTTTGTCGAGTTACAAAGCAGCCACTTGTCCAAATTTCCAAGCACTACTACATTAGTAACTTTTTATCAAATGGAAGAAAGGAACTTTTTACTATCAAGGAAACTTAATTTGCGGCAAGAATTTTTTATCCGTAACGAGATAAGTAAGAAACGAAATCTAAAGTCCACATATGATTTAATTAACTTTTTCCTTGACTGAGATTGATTTTTCTTTTTTTTTTTAACTTTAACTAAAGTAATCTTGACAGATTAAAAGTTTTTATCTAAAGAAAAAATGTCATTTATACATGTTAATTAATATGCCATATCACTAATGGAAAACTATTCTGGGATATGTTACATATATTTAAAATTTAATTTCGGTACTCCTTGCGTTTACTCCTTTAAATTAAGAACTTTTTTGACGATTTTGTCTCTTCTACAATTTTATTACAGTGTAAAGAGATGAATATAGAAAATATTTTATCCATGTCGTGTATAAAATACATATTTCTTATTAAAAATATTTTTCCTTTTGTAATTGAATGTTTTCCCTTCGCTGAAATTTATTTTTTGTAACTAATTTATCACAATGAATTAGTGAATGAAATGGTTTCTTTAATTTATGTATTGGAATGAAATTTATTTTTAATTTTATTTTATTACTCTCAATGTTCAAATAGAGTATCATGAGTAATTCCAAAATATTCTGTTTCTGAAATATTTTTTTAAGAAAGTACACTCGTTTATTTTAGAATCTTCATTGACCAAAAATAACAATCTGAAACAATTTTGGATAAGTTAACCACAATACAAGCAACCCATTTCACCCATCTACGCATATGCCATTTGGTTGCTTCTAAAAATATTATCTTTGTTCACAAATTTGTCACCGGTTATCTGTAACCTTTATCTACCGAAGGTACTTGTAAGTACCACTCAGTTTAAAATTGCATAGTATAACCATTTTTACGAATACTCTAACGATACTTTGTAGAAATGTTCATTTAAATCCAATCTTCCGAAATATATGACAGCACGGACTCTATGATGAGTATTTTAGCAGAGAAGACGAACAGTTTTAAAGCAGAAATTGTGTTTTCAGCTGATTGTGTAGATATTAATTTTTCTTCCAAAAAATAGTTAATGTCAAGAGGTAGGTGTCTTTTTTTGTGTTTGACATTTTT
Source organism: Trichonephila clavipes (assembly GCA_019973935.1). Taxonomy (NCBI): domain Eukaryota; kingdom Metazoa; phylum Arthropoda; class Arachnida; order Araneae; family Nephilidae; genus Trichonephila; species Trichonephila clavipes. Next base: position 429,218 of record BMAU01019064.1, on the reverse strand, counting down.
TATAATTTATGAAATAATTTATCAAACATTGGGAAATTCGACCCATTTCTCACATAAAAAATTTGTTAAAAATAAATTTTTGAGTTTTTTACAAAAAGCTCATTTCAGTATATATAAGCAAAAATTATAAATATATCATAAAAAAGTTACATACATGCGAACATTAAAATTTACATTTTGAGATAAATTGATTTTAATGTATACAGTGAGACTTCTAATTGGCTAAGAAATAAAAAAAATAAAAGGCTCAATTTACAATAAAATATACATGTTTTGGTTTATATCAGACATTAAACTTTTAAATAAAAACGTAGTACTGTGTTTACTTCCGCCATTCAAGTGGGCGTGCCTCAGTTTCAACGATTATTTAAAAATAGATTTTAAGAGCTTCTAATTACCCTAAAGATTAAAGTAAGGTAATTTTAGAAAGGTTAAAATCTAAACAATGTAAAAATCTCAAATTGTCAAAAAAAATATGATTTTAGCTTTCCAAAATCCATTAAAACCTTATGTTGCATTTATAAATTTACTTTGGAAATTTAAATCAGTTAACTTTACACGCTCTTGTCACAATTTATCGTTTGGAATTTTTATTTCATAGTATTTTAAATGATATCAAATCATGTATTTATCAGCAGTTTAAATAATATATAAGGATTAAAATAAATTTTCTAGTCCTTAAATCTCTAAAAAATGGATTTTAAAATTGATTTTCTTTCGAAATACCACATAACACCATGGTTTAAACAAGTAATTTTACGATTTTGAAATAATGCTCTTTTTTATAGATGATGATCATTTATTTCTGAATATTTATTATGAATATATATTTAATTTAAGCTACAATTATGTTACTTGATAATTTCTTATTGTGCATGCATTATCAGTATGTTTTTATGTAGCAGAAGTCTTAAGTATATATATACCTTCGTTATTTTAGTAATTAATCTAATAATAATACATGATTTCTCACTCTAAAATCGTATTATTTACTTAATATATTCGATAGGAAAATTGGAGCAATGTAAATCCTAATGTTTTAAAAATGCCTTTTTTCTAATTTGTGCAATAAATTTCAAAAAAAAATTATGATATACTTATATTTCTAATTTGTGCAATAAATTTTAAAAAAAAATTAAATGTAATTCTAAAAAACTACAAAAAAAATTTTAATTGAAATTTGCAATTGGTAAGACTCGAAGAAATCCAAGGGGAAAAGCAAGCAAAAAAAATCTTATCGAGAAGCATGATTTTTTTTCATTGGATGTAAAACCACTTTTTCTTTGAAGAAAAATACTTCTGATTCTAATTATTACTTTAAAAATTCCTAAGAAAGTCTCATCTTCTTTATTCGTATTTTGAAATTGCTGTTTTTTCCTGAAAAGTGAACTTCAAAAGAAATAAGCCATTTTGCTTGTTTGGAAATTATGTAAACTCAGGCAGGAAATTTGTTTTCCCACGAAATGTATCCTGAGATTCAAATAATTAACTCCGAATGCAACGGTTCTTTTCATTTTTCATTTTTTTCTTTTTGTATTCTCGAGAAAGAATTATTTTTCCCCTGCGTTTCTATTCTCCAAGAATTGTATTGCAAAACTAAGAATATTGTGCACCCTAACAAGTTTAAAATGTAAAACTGCTTATCTATACTACATTATGTTCATCAAGTTGAATGCAAAACTTTTTAATTCTACTTTTTGTATACTTGAATCCTAAGGCTTGTATGTGATTTTCTTAGTGTGAAGTTTTTAAACGAATATAATTACACCGTTCTCTTTGCTTGCCTTTATATCCGTAGACCTTTTTATGTATTGGCATTTCAGTTATAAATTAATTGAAGAAATTTTAGAGAAGAAACATAGATTATTAAAAAAGAAATAAACATACAAAACAATTACAATTGAAAACCAACATCCAGAAATGAGCTGCTACTTTTATTGAACGAATAACTGACTAGAATTCTTAAATTAAAAATTATACTAAGTAATTCTCTTGGAAGACTTAAAAAAATTAATGGATTCAACAAAAAAAATATTCAAGCCTATTATTGTAAGTGTTTTAGAAATAATTTTGTCTAGGTGCATTTGAATTTCATTACATTGAAAAATTTTCAACACCATATTTCAAACCCTACATTTCACAAATCAATGACATTCAGCAAAAAGCTCCTAAATAAATATTGAAATATTACGATGTAAATCAGGGGTGCCCATCCCAAATGACCTTGCGGACCACATCTGAAAAACATTATGATCTCGCGGACTGCACATAAAAATATATACATTTATATCAGATTTGGAAACAAAAAAACATTTATTGGAGTGAAAATTTAAAACAAAAAGCATTATTATTATTGTTTTCATTATTTTCAAGTATACAGACATAGATAATGTAATAATGTTTGTATAATATAATAATAAAATGATCAAATAATATTAAAAATATTACAGTTGCTATTTTCTTAAAAATTACGGAGTTCATTTTGAATTGATATTTCGTTAATCATTGTTGAAATTTGATTGTGCTGTCATTCTCAAACGATTAAGTATACATTGCATTTTATCTAAACCATATCCTAAATAATTTTTTTAAAGTTTTAAACACACCTGGGACTGCCTATTGCTTTTGGGCACTACAAACAGAAAAAGAGGAGGAGAAATGAAAGTCCCACACACAGAGAATCATGTACCATCCATAGTAAAGGATATGCATAATGCAATTCGCGGAATTTATTAAAAAAAAGTAATTTATAGTAAAATCAAAAGAAACTGCTTGGTAAAATGTAAATCTATTTTAATCTAAAGGACGATTCTATTACCAAAAGATTTATTTTAAAACAAGTACAGTTAACAAGCAAATACATTGTACACTTAAAGATATATATATATATATATATATATATATATATATATATATATATATATATATATATATATATATATATATACTGCTGGACAATTGCTAAGGACGGATCACAAATTGCTATGTAGCATAACATTAAGCGAGACATGAGGCCTAGTAGGATAAAATATAGTTGCCACACTGTTCAGACATTAGAATAAAGAATATTTAATGTTTTGGAAAGTACAAAAGCTGTGAAACATCTGAAAGAAGAAAAAAAAATGTTCATTTGATCTGCGTACGGAGAAATGGAACAATGCATCTAAAAGTCAGCAGGCACCTTAAAGAAAGGTATCCGTACGGGATATGTCCACCGTGGAGTGTGATTCAACATTCCACACGTCGTACCATACTTTGCACAACATTATCCAGCAGCTGTTGAGGCAATTTATCCCATTCCTCTATGAGTGCACGGATGAGGGTGTTCTTGTTTGTCGGAGGATAGTTTCGACCAGCAACTTGCCTCCCCAAAGCATCCCACACATTTTCAATGGGGTTTAGATCTGGAGAATACGCTGGCCATACGAGACGTTGAATACCCTCGCTGTCTAGACAATCCTGAACAGCGAGTGTTCGATGACATGCTGCGTTGTCGTCCATAAAAACAAATTTATCACCGAAAGCACCACGGAAAAGACGAACATGAGGAAGTAGAACTTAATCAATGTATCGTTGGCCCGCCATAGTCCCTTTCGCAACCACATGTAGGCGCGTGCGGCCATTGATCATGATGCCGGCCGACACCATGATAGTGCATGTCAGATATAGGTCCTTTTCCTGGATATTTTCTGGACGATAAGCAGTACCACTCTCGCGCCAGATCAGTTGGCGTCTACAATTATGACAGACTGAACCTACTCTCATCTGAGAATAGTACGCATGCCCAGTCCTGTTCAGTCCAATTGTGATGCACACGACACCATTGCAAACGAGCAGTACGGTGCTGTCTGGTCAATGGGATACACACAACAGGTCTGCGTGCGTATAGTCCTCCTCCCCTCAAACATCTGCAACAGTTTTTCGGGAGATCTGCTTTCCTGAGGCAGCAAGAAACTGATTTGCCACCTGCTGAGCTGTGGTGCGCCTGTTACTTTTTGCTGATAGGACGATATATCTGTCTTCTGCAGGCGTCGTACTTCTAACACGACTTCCCCCGTGCCGTCTACTACACATTCCAGTAGTTTTAAATGACTTCCACAGCCTTGAAACAACGCTGTGAGCGATGTCGAACACCCTGGCAACATCTGTTTTTTTTCGCCCTTCTTCGATCTTTCCAATAATTCGGCCAAGCATAAAATCATCTATGTGATGTCGGGAAGACATGCCAAAAATTTTAAGTTCGTCTATTAAATCATTCCTGTAAAACTTTGACTTGAAACAACAACTGTCACACGCGTTAAAACCTTTAAAGCTCTTATGAACGCTATCACGTGATGAACAGATGTGGGAAAAAAATTGCATACTCATACTTCTTCTTACTAATATCCCGCACTTATTCTAATTTTCCACATTTTGCTTCCTTTTATTTTGTGGTTGCTATGGATGATAGTGTTATCCGTCCTTGGCAATTGTCCAGCAGTGTATATATTAGGTTGGAGAAAAATAAATCCATTATTTTTGCATGAAAATCAAGACTTTATTTAACATGCTTCCGATTGTCCGATTTGGGTCGAATATACACCGTTTTGTTGCATAATTTGTTGCTATTTTAAAAATAGCTTCATAATGCCTCTCTCATAGAGCTCTTGGCCTTTATTGTCGAAAATATATAATAATCTTTTTTCATAATCTTTTATTGATCCCCATTTCTTATCACTCAGGAAGTTTTGCAATACGAGAAAAAGGTGGTAATCACTTGGTACCAAGTTCGGGCTATATGGTGGATGCATTAAAACTTCCCAACCAAGCTCCCAGAGATTATGGCGAGTCACTACAGACGTGTGAGCCTGGTGTTGTCCTGATGAAACACAACACATCTTCTGTTGGCCAAATCTGGCCGCTTCTGGTCAATCACTAACTTCAAACTGTCCTGTTGTTGACAGTAGAGATCTCAATTTAGAGTTTGGGAAAGCAGAAGCAACTCTTAATAAACGATTCGTTTCCAGTCCCACCAAATACACAGTAGAACCTTCCTGACCGATAGCCCTGGTTTGGCCACCACCTGAGCTGCTTCACCGCACTTTGACCACGACATTTTCGCATAATATTGTAGTACGTAATATGTTTGCATCCCCAGTCACCATCCATTTAAGAAATGAGTCCATTTCATTTCGTTTGGCTAAGGCTTTGCAGATGGATATTCGATCCATCATGTTTTTTGGTGTTAATTGGTGTGCCATTCAAACATCGAGATTCTTTTTGGATCCAACTTTGCACAAATGGCTTAAAATTGTTTTGTGATCGGTATTTAGGTCTTGAGAGATACTACGACTACGAACTGCAGTCAATTTTGATTATTTTGGAGATTTTATCGACATTATCGACAACGGACCTGCCTGTGCGAGGTGCATCTTTAACATGAAAAATACCTGAATGGAATCGACGAAACCAAAATTGCACGTAATTAGCTGTAACAGTATCGACATCATAAACGCCATTCATAATTTCAACCTCCTGGCTTGCATTTTCGCTTTTATCAAAGAAAAAATGTAAAAAAGAAACTGAGTTTTCTCTTTGTTGACTTCCTTTTTTTAACAACCTGTAACTCGTAACCGAATGGGCCAAACAAAAACAGCGAAATAATTTTTAGTGTGAAATATCATCTTGACAACGAGCATAAATTTGAAAATGCTTGATTGATAATTCACGAGATATCGACTCTACAGCCATCTACCGAAAAAATAATGGATTTTTTTTTTACCCAACCCCTAATATATAAATTTTCGCATAATTAAATATCAAAATGAAAAAATTAAAAACCTAATATTTAAAAAAAATTAAAAAGAGTCGGTGGGCCCCGTGATTTACGTACAGGCGGGCCACATGCGGCCGGCGGGCTGCATGTTGGATATCCCTGATGTAGATGAACAAAATAAAACAGCAGACTGTATGAAACTTTAAAATTCTAGTCTATTATATATTTGTGCTATTTGTTTTGTTCAACCTTTTGATTGCTTGTTCTTTCCGCCTTAGTTTCGCGCCCTCTAGGGTTTCGATGCTTGTTAATTGCCAAGAGCTCAAACGTCCTCCCGTTTGTGTGGTGTGGCAGTTAGGAGAGGAGGTGCCAGCTCAGGAGTTATTCTAATCACTAGAACATGGCTTAAAATTTCAAGGTCTGTTGCCAAAAGTCCTCGTGTTGCTGAACTGTGTGATGGTAATGCTCACTCATTTACTCAGCGCCTTAGTTTTGAGTGTATGTTTAGAATAACTTAGCAATTTACGTTATTCATTTACTGTTAATAGATTAAAATAAAGTCATATCCACTTCTGTTACAAATATTTTCTGATGACTTATATCTGCCTGTCCAAGCTGTGTTTTATTTTTGTTTTAAAAAGAAATAATAATAATTAAAAACATTTGTGTGTGTATCAAGAGGAACACGCGATAGAAGTTAACTTCTTTGGTTTATATGTGTTGAAATGTATAATAAAGTTTTATATTTTAAAGTAATCTTATATATAGGTAACAAATTTATTATTATCATTATTATTTCAAACTGTATTAAAAAATAGGATGGATAAGGTTTAAGTATAAACCAAATTTTCATTTTCAATACATAATACTAAAAAAGTTTTTATTGTATACATTTATAGAAAAGAATCATTATTAATAGTCTTTTTCCATTATGCTTATAAGAGTTTTAATTCATACTTTTGTTACCAAAGGCTTGGGGTACCTAAAATAAGAAATTTAGGTTTAGCACTCAATATCATTTAAGAATCTTGAAAACACTACATCAATCATAAAATTTGATTTGTCGTTGATATTATTCTGTTATTTTGTAAAGAAAAGGCGAAATAATCTTTTTGCGTCTTATCTTCCCCCTATTTGAGGTAAATCTGGTAACTGAAGCCATATTGTGTTAACTACTTTTTCATCATTTTGTTCTATAAGAATTTACTAGAAGTGGGCGTTGTGAAGCAGATGTTGTTTGCCATTTTGGCGCGAAACATTTTTTCGTTGCCAAATTTCTCAGAGTTTTGTATTTATTGCAGTTAACTTCTGATGGCACGTTGGGGAAAATTTTTCGTTACGCGTTACCAGTTACGGTTACGCGAAGAAATTAAGTTAAAGATGTATATTGTTCCCCTACTTTTACAAAGTTTCTTAAAAAAGCTGTCGCGAGTTTAACAAAAGTTAATATTATAATCACGAGATGTAATTTATATAATATACATATATTTAAACTAAAATAAATTCAGAACTCTAAGAAATGTATAATAATAAATGAAACAACTCAGCTTGTATTGAAGCGATATTGTGAATGAAAATATTTATGGTTTTATGCAAATGTGGCAACTGTGAAAAAATAAAAATAAGATTTAGTATGCCTTGTTTTTGTGTGGTTGTGAATTATTTAAACTAATCTGTTTTATTATAACTTGGAGGAAACAAAAGCCATCTGATGTTTTTATCAAACTCAGTCAAAAAGAATTACAGAATCGGAAAGATCATTTGTCCCCACGATATGGTATATTTTTCTTCTGCAAAATAATGATTTTTTTTTTTTTTTTTTTTTTTTTTTTTTTTTTTTTTTTACGATATTATCTAAAATGAGTCAAGATCGATACGATTTTATGAAAATTATTTCTAAACCGTTCCCGTTCAGTTTCCTTTAGAGTTAATGAATTGATATTTTACCCTAAAAAAGTTCGAGCTTTTCTCTTTTAGAATCAGTCATTTAAAAAAAAGAAAGCCAAAAACAGGTTTTTTTACGTTTTTCGAAAAATACTCAAAATTTTGGTAAAATCCTAGCTGGGCACATTGCGTTTATTGACGCCATTTTTTTTTTCCGAAATAGCGCCAAAAACTCGCGTTTCAAGAAATGAAATCATGGATGAAAACGAAGAAAAATCGGGGGGTTGACGATGTTAGTTGGTGTCAAAAATTTTGTCGACAAGCAGTGTGTCCAGCTAGGATCCAACCGAGTTCTTAAGTAAATATTAAATAACTTCGTTACTTATAAAAGTAATATCATGAAACTTTTCTTTTGTGTCTAGTACAACATTATCCATAATCTGCACAGATTGAAAAAATTGTTTAAGAGTTACGGTTTTTAAACTTTTTTTCGTGTTTCGTCTATTAGCCTTTTTACGAGAATTTTTTACTAAAAAAACTATTCTTAGGTTTTTTTTTTTTTTTGTTTAAAAATTACCTTTGTTTCCAATCGATGTGTAAAACTGTAAACCATTAACTTAAAAAATTAAGCCTACAAAATATAAAGACTTTAATAAAAAGCGTAATTTTACGAAAAGACAAGGGTTTGGCGACGAAAACCAGTTTCGCGCGGTTTTGGCAATCAACATCTGCTTCATCACGTCCACTTCCCATTTTCTTAGGGGTTGGACTAGAAAAAGTGGAGACAAATGAAAATCTCCGATTTTCGCGAGGGAAAAAAATGCGAATGAAAAATATATTTTTGTTTCCATAATGACATCTACTTAGGAACATTACTAGCTACTTACTATAACAAATTTACTACAATTGCAAAAAAAAAAAAAAAAAAGATTAAATTTAATGCCCAAAGAAGATTTTTATCAATCAGTGAGAATATGTAACGAAAAACAAACACATTAAAAGGATTTTTACTTCATGTTATCTTGCATCTTTTATCATCATATGCAAATCCATTTCAAATATTTTTTACTGGCCCTGCCGGATGTGGTAAAATATTCGTCACTAAACTTTTAATGGGAATTTATAATCGCTATACGAACAATGCTTGATACTTTCATGCATATATAACTTGTGCGTCAACTGGTAAAGCAGCAGTAGCTACTTCAGCAACGACTGTTCATACAGCTTTAAATATTTCGTTATCAGGAATACTTCCGTCACATTCTGAAATTGCTCAACAATGCAGAACTATATTTTCAAATACATAAAAGTCATAATCATTGATGAGTTAAGTATGATCAGTGCTCAATTATTATCGAGGGTTGATTCCAGATTAAAACAAATAACTGGAAATTTTCAGTCAAATTTTGGTGAATTAGATATTATTTTAATAGGAGATCTACGTCAATTACCACCAGTTCATTCTACGCTCATCTATAAGCAACCAAAACGGACCATCGTTGGACCGATTTCATGGCGCGATCTAAAAATTAAGGAATTAATGAAGTCAATTTTCAAGCGAAACAACAATTTTTTTTCTATGCGTACAAACATTGGAAACGGCGAGCAACTTGATGAAATGGAAATAACTCTGAGCCTCGTTTTTGTATTGTGAAAGAAGTTGAATTAAGGTGTCTTCTATATGTACCATTATTCAACACTAAAAATTCCTTCAATGAGTATAATAAAGTATTGAATGCATATGAAAACAGAATAACTTCAACTGCAAAAGATGTATATATTACTTGTACTTCAAAAGAACAAGAAACTTTCGTACGTCAAAAATTATATGAGATGTCATTAATTGATACAAATGGATTGTCTTATCAAACAATTTATGGAAATAATATTTATTACATGTTTACCACAAATATTGATGTGACTGATGAATTGCCAAATGGTGCAGTTGGAAAGTTAATTCTTATAGAAACAAATGATGAAAAAGTAGTTAACACAATATGGCTTGAGCTTCCAGATTTACCTCAAATAGGGGGAAAAATAAGACACAAAAAGATTATTTCGCCTTTTCTTTACAAAATAACCGAATAATATCAACGACAAATCAAATTTTATAATTGATGTAGTGTTTTCAAGATTCTTAAATGATATTGAGTGCAAAACCTAAATTTCTTCTTTTAGGTACCACAAGCCTTTGATAACAAAAGTATGAATTAAAACACCTATAAGCATAATGGAAAAAGACTAATAATAATGATACTTTTCTATAAATCTATACAATAAAAACTTTTTTAGTATTATGTATTGAAAATGAAAATTTAGTTTATACTCAAGCCTTTTCCATCCTAATTTTGTATTAAATAGAGTTTGAAAAAATTATAATAATCAATTTTTTTACCAAAAAAGATTACTTTAAAAAATATAAAACTTTATTATACAATTCAACACATATAAACCAAAAAAGTTAACTTCTACCGCGTGTTCCCACTGATACACGCACACATTTCTTTAGTTTAAATATATATATATATTAAATTACATCTCGTGGTTATGATATGAATATTTGTTAAATTCGCGACAGCTTTTTTAAAAACGTGGTAAAAGTTGGAACTTCATAATCTTTATTTTACTTTATAGTATATTTTTGGTTATAAAATACTATTTAAATAACAGTTCACACGCATCGTTAGAATCGAACTTTTTATTCACTAATGAGACCATTTCCTGCTCTTCATACATTCTTCTTGGCTCATTTTTTGGGTTGCCACACGCAGGTGACAAACTATCATAATCAATCTATCGCCATTTGGCGGATTCACTACAGGAGTATCCCCCAGTGACTGAAAGGAACGATACAATGAAAAGTAAAAAAAATAATGACAATAATAATACACAGAATTAAAAGAAACAATGTACAAAAAAATATTTAAATGTCCATTAGTAAGTAATATATGTTGCCAGTTTTTTTTGGAAAATGCACCTGTCTGCCAGATCGAGTTCTGGTTGAAGTAGTAGATGGTAAGCATTTGCTGGAACTAGAAAATTGTTTTTGACCCTCCGAAACAGTCTTAGGAGAGGTTGTAATATCTTTAAGAGCAGTGTTTATTTTGGGTGCCCTAGGAAAATCAAAATCTTGTGAGACAAAAAGCAGGTTTAACTCTGTCTATAGACACCCAGGATGGTTTACTATTAATAATAATTTGTAAAGTTTTATCAGTTCTTGCAATAACTTCATGTGGTCCAGTATATGGTTGAGTGAGGGTGGACTAACTTTGTCTATACGAAGAAAAACATGTGTGCATGAGGATAGTGCTGGATGCACAAAATGAGCAGAATGGCCATGTGTTGAAGTTGCAACTGGATTCAAATGGCGCATGATATTACGCAGAGAAAATGAACTCTTCATCGCATGGCGGAATTATCGATACATTCAACATGTCACTAGGCAGACGTAATGTTGTGCCATATACTAATTCAGCACACGAGGCTTTCAAGTCTTCCTTGACAGCTGATCTTATTCCTAACAAAACTATCGGAAGTACATCTGTCCATCTGGAACTTTCGTGGGCTTTGATGGATGCCTTCAAATGACGATGGAAACGTTCGACCAAACCGTTGGAGATAGGATGGTATGCGGTTGTTTTAACCCTATCTGTTCCAAGAATCCGTGTAAATTCAGCAAATAACGATGATCGCATCTGGGAGCCTTGATCTGTTGTGATAAGCGAAGGACATCAAAACGTGCGATCCAATGATGAAATATTGCACGACTGATCGTTTTTGCTGTGGTGTCAGGAATGGGTACAGCTTCTGGCCATCTGGAAAATCTATCTATCATCGTTAATAAATATTGAAAACCATCAGATGGAGGCAATGGTCCCACTATATCGATGTGAATGTGGGAAAAACGTGCATCTGGTGTAGAAAAAGTACCGAGAGGTGATTTGGTGTGCCTCTGTACTTTGGATCGTTGACATTTGTCGCAGCCTCGAACCCATGTTTTTATTTGTTTTTTTCATACATGGCCAGACATATCTTGAGCAAATGAGTTTCGTAGTGGCAGCTATTCCTGGATGAGATAGATTATGTAAATGTTCAAAAATGAGTTTACGAAATGTAGTAGGGACGAACGGACGTGGAGTACCAGTTGAAGTGTCACATATTAGATTGTGATCTGAAATCTGGCATGGTTTTAGTTCTAAATGAAGAGATGATGTACTATCGTGAAGAAATTGTTGTAACTCCGAATCAATTGTCTGTGCTTCCGCGAAAGCCCTAAAATTTAACATATGAGATTGTGTAATAGAATCAATTTTGATTCTTGAAAGTGCATCGGCAACTATATTTTTGTTTCCTTGCACATGCCGAATATCAGTAGAATACTGTGCAATAAAATCAAGATGACACATTTGCCGGGGTGAGCATTTATCTACTTTTTGTTTAAAAGCATAAATTAGTGGTTTTTGATCAGTATAAATTTGAAATGTTCTACCCTCTAACATGTATCGGAATTTTCTGATTGTGGAATAAATTGAAAATAGCTCTCGGTCATAAGTGGACCATTTTTTTGTTGGGATTTATTTAATTTCATTGAAAAGAAAGCTATTGGCTCCCATTGGTTTTTAGAAAGTTGCATTAATGTGCCGCCAATAGCGACATCCGACGCATCTACCCAAATGCTCAACGAAGCTCCAGGTATCGGATGTCTTAAAAGTGCGGCTTCAGCTATAGCATTTTTAGCTAAACGAAAGGCTGCATCGGCTGCGTCATTCCATTGTAGTTGTTCGGTTGGTTGGGGAACAGTAGAACGGGTTTTCTTTTTATTTTTATGCCCTTCTAAAAATTGTATTAAAGGAGCAAGTAAATGGGCAGCTTTAGGTATAAAACAACGGTAGAAATTGAAGAGACCTAAGAAGCGACGCAATTGAGTTAGAGTTGATGGTTTGGGAAACTCTGTAATGCATTTGACTTTGTCGGGGAGTGGTTGAATACCTTCTTCTGAAAGGTGAAAACCAAGAAAATCGATTTTTGAAACACCGAATACGCATTTAGAAACATTTATACTTAGGCCATATTCGTGTAATCTCGAAAATAAGGCTTTTAAATGTTTATGATGTTCCTCCGGATCTCTGGAAGCGATTAAGATATTGTCGACGAACGCATATACACCTTCTAAATTACGGGTGACTTCGTCGATGAATCTCTGAAAGGTAGCTGATGCGCCACATAATCCGAATTGCATGCGGGTGCTTTCAAAAAGCCCGAAAGGAGTGCAAATCGCGGTTTTATGGATGTCATCCGGGTTCATTGGTATTTGGTGATATGCCTTAACGAGATCGACCTGACTAAAAATTTTTGATCCGTGCAAATTAGCCGTAAAGTCAGCTAAACAAGGAATTGGATATTTATCCTTGATTGTTTGTGCATTTAGCGCACGGTAATCCCCCACAGGTCGCCAATCGAAAGTGCCCTTTTGGGAACCATGTGCAGCGGAGATGCGTAGTTGCTTGAAGATGGCCTTAAATGTCCCAGCTGCATCATCTGTTGAAACTCAGATTTTGCAATCGCAAGGCGATCTGGGGCAAGCCGTCTCGGTTTAGCTACTACAGGGGGTCCGTTAGTTTTGATGAAATGGACAGTATTATGTTTGATTGGTTGAGTTGGATCAGGTAATCTCGTTATGGATGGGTAAGATTTCAAAAGGTCATGATAAAGTGTCTCATGACTCGAAATGGTTTTAACTGAATGAAGTGCAGCTTGTTTTATATGACCTGTTGTTTGAAGTTTGGTTTTCAAATCTCGTAAACATTTGTGGCGAAGATCTGGGACTAATTCAAAATAGTGGAGGAAATCGGCTCCAAGAATAGGTGTTTTAACACTTGCAAGTAAAAATGTCCAAATGAATTCTCGCCTAACATTAAGATCTAAAGAAAGTGTTTTCTGACCATATACATTGATAGTGCTGGAATTTGCTGCAAAAAGGGTAAGTTGGGGAGGATGTCGCTTATGATACTCAAGTGCTGGGAGCAAGGACACGTCGGAACCAGTGTCGACCAAAAAAGAAACATTTGATATTCGGTCTCTAATGAACAGGCGACGTGACTCCTGAGGCAAAGAATAAGTCGCCTCTACTCTTTGCTGGTATCGTTTCCCTGCCAAGAACAGGGTTTAACACATTTGTCCTCTTTACACCTTTTACCAAAACGGCGATGATACCAGCATATGGAAGAATCCCTAGATTTTGATCTATTATTGCGGTGATAATGTTTATTATACCTATACGGTGAGCGGCTACGAGAGAATGAAAGAGAATCTATTCGCTTATTTAATTTTTCAATTTCTCGAAACAACCTATCCTCTGTTGTAGTAGCAGACGCTCCCGATATTGCATAAGTCTCAACCGGAGTTGGGGTAACCTCGAAAATTCGATCCGAAATCTCAGCAGCCTTGGCTAAAGTAAGATCCGAAACAGCAGCTAAAATGGACTGTACTCTAGATGGCAATCGCTGCAAAAACAGTTCCAACATTAATTTTTCTGGAACGTTAAAAGTTTCTGCGCGTCGCGTCATATTTCTCAATAGTTCTGAAGGTCGTCGAGAACCTAACTCTTCTCCCGATAAAAGCTGTCGGATTTCTTGCGTTGAAGATTCACCCGAGCGGTTTATAAGTTCTGTTTTCAAATTTCCATAAGGATCAGTAGCATCCGGTTTAATGAGAATATCTCTAACTAATGATGCAATATCCGGTGGTATATGAGAAACTATATAATTATATTTAGTTATTGATTCAGTTATTGGTTTCGGTGTAGCGAGAGCGAATGTGCTTTCACACATGATAAACCATAAGGCGGGGTCCGATTTATTATAAGCAGGAATTTGCACAGCATTTACTTCGGTCATAATGCAAGGATTGTTAAATAATATTACTATATATAGAAAATACACCAATATAAATGTAACATACACTTGCTTTAAAAAAAAATATATAATTGCTTCGAAATAAATACTAAAGACGTATTACATTTCGTAAGACATTTTTTTTGTCTATATACGAAATTAAATGTAATATAAGAATATTATGTGCACATTTATTAAATATGATTTATGCTTATGTACATTTTTTTTGTTTGCGCACATTATTCATTTACTTTATTTAACATTAACAATATTCTCTATATAAATAACTAAATAAAATAACATCGCGCGCTGAGAAAAAAATAGTTCTCAAAAGTTAAAACATTTGGAAATCATAACAAACACAAATCGGAAGCACAGAAATTGATGGAAAAGAATAAAATGACACTTATCTGCCAGCTTCTAAAAAAAAAAAAGGAGATAATTATGAGTTCACTCATCTATTCGAGAATGATTACTCATAATAGTTGTGCAATACCGGCGAATTTCACTGCAAGCCACTTCTTGTAGAACGAAAAGTTTCGTTTTGACTTCATTCGAAACAGTTTTCTTTTTCTTTTGGTTTTAAATATACAGGATTATAAATGAAAATTGGTTGCGCTTTTTAAATCCAAAGTCCTTAGTCACCATTTATAGTATATTTTTGGTTATAAAATACTATTTAAATAACAGTTCACACGCATCGTTAGAATCGGAACTTTTTATTCACTAATGAGACCATTTCCTGCTCTTCATACATTCTTCTTGGCTCATTTTTTGGGTTGCCACACGCAGGTGACAAACTATCATAATCAATCTATCGCCATTTGGCGGATTCACTACAACTTTAATCGCGTAAGTGGTAGCGCGAAATGAAAATTTTTCCGCAACCTGTTATAAAAGTTAACTTTCAAAATAATAATAATTAATGAAGAAATAAATCATATTTGTTTAAATTTTAAATTCTCTTTCAGCCTGAAATCGTAAAGAGTGTTTTTTTCCAGGTATATAAGTTTAAGTTGGCATTACTTTACAAGATGGCGACCGATTTAACAGCTGACAAGTGATTTATTCTTTCTTCGGTTTGGCAATTCATCATGAATAACTTTTTTTCACGCTTGAACAACGTTGTTAGATAAC
Source organism: Trichonephila clavipes (assembly GCA_019973935.1). Taxonomy (NCBI): domain Eukaryota; kingdom Metazoa; phylum Arthropoda; class Arachnida; order Araneae; family Nephilidae; genus Trichonephila; species Trichonephila clavipes. Next base: position 413,549 of record BMAU01019064.1, on the reverse strand, counting down.
CGGAATGGGCCCAAAACGAGATTGCCGTTGTTCCCGATTTTCATAAGCGAATTTTGTTTAGCGATGAAGCGCACTTCTGGTTGAATGGCTACGTCAACAAACAAAACTGCCACATTTGGAGTGAAGCTAGTCCACAAGTGTATGTCGAAATACCGTTACATCCAGAAAAACTGACTGTTTGGTGCGCTTTATGGGCTGGTGGAATCATTGGTCCATACTTCTTCAAAAACGATGAAGGCCACAACGTTACAGTCAATGGTGATCGGTATAGAGCCATGATTACTAACTTTTTCATTCCTGAATTGAACAATCATGATGTCCAGGAGCTGTGGTTCCAACAAGACGGCGCAACATGTCACACAGCTCGTGCCACAATCGATTTATTGAAAGACACGTTTGGTGACCGCTTAATTACTCGTTTTGGACCTGTGAATTGGCCTCCAAGATCTTGTGATTTAACACCGCTGGACTATTTTCTGTGGGGCTATGTAAAGTCATTGGTCTATGCGGATAAGCCACAAATGCTTGACCATTTGGAAGATAACATTCGCCGTGTTATTGCCGATATACGGCCACAAATGTTGGAAAAGTCATCGAAAATTGGATGTCCAGATTGGACTTCATCCGAGGCAGCCGTGGCAGTCATATGCCAGAAATCATATTTAAAATGTAATGCCACAAGATTATATTTCGAATAAAACAAAAATCATAATACATCGTTGTTTTATTGCAATTTAAATTTCTATACCTCTAAAAAAACACCCTTTATAAACATAGTTAATAATATATCTAACCATATTGCATATTTAAGCTTATTATTCTTTTCTTATTTAAAATAATGGCATTGAATATACAGCAGTTCTGACAACGATGTACTGTTTAAAATTTTTTTAAACTATAGGATTAAGTTCATATGTCTTTTTTACATTGTTTCGGTTTATTACTGTATACACGGAGAAACAGAGGTAAATATAAATGAGTCAATTTAAATTAACTTCCAGTACTGCAATCATTTTAACTGATTTTTTAGATAAATCGTAAAAGGCTGCCTGTGGTTGTAACTAGCGCTATAACTATGATTTAAACTTTAGGAATTCGTATTGGAAGTTTATCTAATGAAATAAGGAATGGAATAATTAGAAAATTTCCATTTCCTAAGTGCTTGAAATACAGATTTCCATAATATTCAGCAGTATAACCCGTTTTACCAATAAAAAACCATTGTCTAAAATTTATCATGATCTTTATTGGATATGCTTTAAAGAGTCGACGAGAAAACTAATTAAGTAAAAGTACAATATAGAAACACCAAATTGATTCATTTTTTACTTGATTATTTTGAAGCATTAACTTTCCGAGTTACTACAAATAATGTATAGTTAAAACACTTATAGAACAAATAAAAGGAAGATAATTCTATAACAGAAATGAACTTAACTATTTCGATTTTGGCAAAAAATATGTTTAATACTATAAACCTTGAGGTTATATTTGGTATTTGGGGATTTATGCTTTAAAGCAGAAAATATATTGTATGTATTTTTCCACTCACTGGAGATATCTCAGAAAAATCTGATATCTGACTTCTCTCTAAACTATTGATGGGCAAAAACATAAAGTTAGAACACCCTAACTGAAGTGATTCAATCCGCATGAGAACGCACTTTTGAATTGGAGTACTGGCTCTGGCATCCCTATCTATCCACTTTGCTCCTTAAGAATAAAATAAAATGTTCCATTTCTATCTCCAGAAAATCTGCCTGACGATATTTACAAGTTCAAAATTTTCAAAATATTGACTTCTCGCCCAAAAATTAAATATTGTTTTATTTATATCTAGATACATACCATGTGTTTTGTAGCTATTTTTTTCATTTTTGTATGAATTGGTTGTTTCTGTATCCTTCCTAGCGATATTACGGTCAGGTCTTTAGTTCGAGTCTAAATTCCTTCCTGTTTTTTCTGAGCTTTTTCTTTTTTTTCGCCAAGCTAGCTACCCTTCTCTTTCAATCTTTTGAATAAGAGAACTTCATTAGTGACTTGTCAGGTATCTAGAAATTTCCGTTAATTACGGTAGCTTACGCAACCCTACTAACTATACAAGTTGTAACGACTGTTACAACAGAGATAAAGTAACGGCGGCTCAATGTACGTCTTGTGACTAAAAGCTCACACATATAGCATCTGAGAATGTGTGTAACAAAACTTACAATAGTCCCATACAATTCTGTTACGAATGACTTATAATATCTTACACTGTTCTTGATTTATTGTGAATTGAAACTGTATATTTAGGAATCATCCTGTATATTACATTGTTTTCACAAATAAATATTTGTAACATTATTCTAATGTTGAAAGTTAAATTATACAGCATTTTGGAAAAACGTTCATGTAATTAAAACTGCTTTTTCTTTAAAAAAAATTGTAAACTTCAATATTTTTTTTTCTTATTAACAGTAATTTCATTTTGCTTGTAACGTTTTCGAGGATTAAATGAGTCAAGGCATGTAAAAATAAAAAAAAGTATCTAATTAACATTTTTCTTGGAAAATATAATTAGTTATTTAGGATATGTAGTTAATTAGTGTACGTGTATGTGTATTTTAAAATATTTAGTCAGTGTGCCTTTAATTAAAAGTAAATATAAATGTATAAAATTTGTTTCGCACAATCAGATTTACTTATTTTGATTTTTTGAAGCGATACATGAAAACTACACAATGTTTATGAATTAACTATTATGGCATTTTAATATAAATGATCATGTTTAATGTAAACACATTTACAACTATATTTGTTAACTTGTTGAAAAAAAATTATCATATTGATGTGTTTCCTAATGATTCCATTATGTCCTAGTTTATCCGTGGTAAATAAAAAACGAAGTATGAATTTGAACGAAAAGTTTTCTCTTTTTTTATAGCGTATTTAACAACAATAATTGCGAATATCTATTTTTCCCTAATATCAGTTTTTGTTAAATGTCTGAAAATTTTATGCAGCCTTAAAAACATTTTAGTCGGGCAGCAAACTTCTTAGCATATTCAAGAACATTTTGTTATGCATTATCTAAAAATTTTGTTTTTATAAAAAAACCATGAGATAAACATTATACAATAAGAACTGTGTTAACATAGTTGTAAAAATAAACTATTAATTCAAAATAATGTTATAAAGTGTTAAAAAGTTTAATCTATAATTATACAAAATACTCCACGGAGTAGGAGTTATGTGTGTCGTAACGCTACACACAAAACTCCTACATTACTCACGACTCCCACAAACTCCACGTTAATCCAAAAGATCTAGTTTCTCATTCAGAATGTACCAGAATTTATATATTTGACATTCGTTGCAAACCATATTAAATGCAAATAATTTTTTGATTGGTCATTAGGAATTTTAAATTACAGTTGTGTAAATATTGGTGCAAGTGTGTACCACAAAATTTAAACTGTATGTGTATTGTACATATTTTTCACATATGGAGCATTATCAAGCTGACTTTGTGTACCTAATGTTGTGTGGTGAATATTTGCACTTCATAAGGCCGATCGTGGAACCCTTCGTTGTTTGCCAATTTTTATGAGTTTAAATAGATTCTTTTAAGAAAAATTTGTGACCTGCTTACGTTTTCAAGGGGAGTTGATGAGATAATCACAATGTATACAATTAAATATAAATTACTGAATGTTCTTGAATTTATCAATATTATGAGTAGTTAAATTATTATGTCCCATAAAAAGTTAAAAATTATGTTTCTAAATATTGATAAATGTAAACAACTATTAAATTTTGAAATCATTATAACATTAAAGTAAATGCAACTCTTTTATCATAAAAATATTACTATAATTTTTATCAATAATATGAATATTTAAATCTACACTCACATGTTGGGAAAAAATAGGAAGTACATGGGAATATTCCCAAGTATGGAATATTCCTATATATGGGGAAAATGTCATTGAGATGGCTGTCTTCACAAAAATAATGAATCATCAATTAATTCTTGGTTTAATAACGCATTATTATTTGCAAAATTTTTACAAGTTATTTCAATGAACAAGTTCCTGTCCGAAGGCCTAACTCTACCACTCAAACGGTAGTAGCGTCGTGTAGTATGTACAAAAGGCACTGAATTAGTCGACAGAAGCTTATACGAGTCGTCTTGCTTGTGGACACGATGGATCACCGTCTTTTTCGTCGTATCATGGCGTCTTTTTTGTGAGCGTCTATATCAGCGATAGTCAACCTGCGGCCCGCAGAGCCTTTTTAAGTGACCCGGTCATGGTCCATTTCACTGAGAAATTCACTTATTTAAGAAAATTGTGTAAAAAAAATTGTTAGGAAGTTCTTTGTCAAGAAATATAATATATCGAGTTTACTTCTTGTTGTCAGTAACGTTCTGGTACAAATTGATATTCTTTGTCTATTTGGAAGAATTACGGTTAGTGATAACAGACAACAGTGAAATGAACAGTGGATGGAATTAATTTTTAACAATCTTTCATATCTTGCAAGCGAAAAATATTCGTAGAAAATGTATCGTTTCAAGACGATTGGGAAGTTGACTATTTTGTAGTGTAAAACAAACATGGGTCATTAATTGTTTGATTTGTCACGAAAGAGCTGTATTTAAAAAATACCAATAAACAGGAATCATTCAATGACATTTTTAATTGAAGATCTCTTTCAAGAGGTGATAAACAGATTTTCTTGAATAATCATTGCAACAGCAACAAAGTGTTTTGTCAGTGGTAATATCACAGCGATAACAATGACACCCCATCATGTTTGATATATTATTGGTAATCATATGAAACCATTTACTGATGCAGGAATTGTGAAGGAATGTTTCTTAAATGTTCTAATTAAAAGTTACTGACAAAAAATAAAAAAAAAAATATTAAAAATAATAATTTTAAAAAAGCAAAACAGGAGTTATGTAATATTTTCATTAAGAGTCTCCACATTTTAAATTCCCAATGTTATGTTGGTCTTAAAGCAATTCCCCTCCCCATTTATCGTCATGTTGCCGCCCACGTAAAATAACTAACATATGTATGCGGCCCAACAGATTATGATGCCCCCTCCCTTGGGAGATTATCTCTCGGAGTTTCAGAGTGAACTAGAGGTGTAGGATTAACAAAAGAACTAGAAGGAATCATTATCTTAATATGACTTTATTAAGATATTCAACTTAAACCTTTAACAAATTAAATTATAATAATTAATGTGAGAGAATCTACGATGGAAAAATACGCAACACACAATATCTATATATATATAAGACACTTTTGTTGTCTGTTTGTCTGTTCCCTTATAACTCAAGATCCAGACAACCAAATAACGAGAAATTTGGTACACGTATTTAAAATTACATGGGGAAGGTTCTTAAACAGGTTTCGCGTTCGTAATTCTTTTTAAATTCTTTAAAATTTATTTTTAAGTGATTTTCCAGTGTTATGACGTCATACGATGTCACGTTTCTCAAGAAGTGGAAAATTTATACTTTACACACAGTTTTTGAAGATTATTACATATTTTTACTATAGCTATATTTATCAGTTGGAATATTTATTCAATTTTTCTATTCTATGATATTTAATTAGGATTATTTTTCGAATAAATCTTTTTTTTATGGATTATTCTTTCAACAACTAAAATTTTGTTTTGTTCTTTTGGAAACATTTAGGTATTATCGCGGGATGTTTATGTGTATGATTTTGCTTACAACTTACAACTTATTTATTTATTTCTTTAGAATGCGAAGATTATAATTTTGACAAACTAAAATTTCTCATTGATAAGGGTTATATTTCAGTTCAGTTCAAGTGTAATATAGGGGGGCCACTTTGGATTTGGCGATTTTTCTTCAGATTTTTCGATTTTTATCTAAATGTCATGGTGAGATATCGAATTCATTCTAAAATAAATAATACCGAAAAAAGTACCTTGGCGACCACTTTTAGTCACCAAAATAAAGGACTGCGCTAAGTAGACCCCCTATACTACACTTGATCCAATAATATGGTTCTTTGCAATTTCATGTGTCTTTATTTTAACCTTTAAGGGTTATACTATTGGCTTCAGTGCATAAAATTGCCATGCAGAAAATCCAACATGGGTAATCATACTGCCCAAGAAAAAGCAGTGTTGGTAGTAATTACATATCAAACTGGAATAGGCATGAGAGAATGAGTAAAACAGACAAATGGCTTAAATACCTGTTGAGGAAGCAGGTAGTCGTACGATAAATTATTTTTGGAACTTATTTACTACCCAAACAATCGCCAACGTTGAAAATAACTTGCCAAGTTGGCAACCCTCGTTTCGCATGTCATATATATGTTGGATTGTGAGTCGTGCTTTGTTTCATATAACGCCAATAGGTTGCGGTTATATGTAAGTACCATATTTTTTCAAATTATGCTTTTCATTGATAAAGTTAGTTCAGTTCTTTTTATGTCAGTTAATGTTAGTATTGTACTTTATTTTTCAATTTATTTTTATGCTCGGGATATATATACTTTGGATAATTTTTTTAGTACTTGCGTATTATTGCACAATCGCCAACGTTCAAGACAACTCGTCACTTTGGCAATCCCAACTTTGTATGCGTTGAATTGGCAATCATGTGCTTCATTTTGTATAATGTCACCAATAGGTTGCAATAATACGTAAGTACCTTTAATTCTGTACATAACTATAACATTAGACAGGCCACTACATACCAATTTGGTGTGATTTCAAAATCATGCCAAAAATGAGTAGCCAACCAATATGAAATTAATAGTATGAGTATTATCTTAGCCTGTTTTATCTTTTTCCCTCCAGTAATCCTTAATTAATTCAATATATAATTTTTGTTTGTTTGTTGTTTTTTTATATTTTAGTACTTAAATTTTTTTTTGGTTATTATGTACTGCAAATATTTTTTTGCACATTGCGATGTCTTTGGCAAAATTTATCAGTGGTATTTTTTTCTTAAATATGTTTTTTTTATCTGTTTTTGACAATTTTTAAAATTTTGTTTGACGTCTGTCTGAAATGCAAATAGCAAAATAAATATTTTACAATATATATATTGTGTTTGTACGGAAATTTTTATACTGATTTATTCAAAATATTGAGCCATCTTTTATTTTTGATATCTATTTAAGATTTAATTTTATGTTATAACTAGCTATACCCAGTTAAATGTTACTGGGGCTCAGTCAGCTTTAAAAGACTGGTACACCATAAAGTATGTCATGAGGCACACAAAAGTAATAATACACAAGAATTCAAACGAATCTATATACATATAAGACGCATTTGTTGTCTGTCTGAATAAACTTTCTCTTTCACACTACATCATTTGGACAAATTTTCAAAATTTGTTTGTGTGGTTATAGTAGTTAATTATAACGCTATAATTTTAATTCAATAGTCAGATATTGCATTTTTAAGTATAAAAATAATTATAACTACTGTACTGTATTTTTTGGAGTGAGTGAATATTAACGTCACACTGTTCAGCTACACAAGGGCTTTTGGCAACGGACCACGTAATTTTGAACAATGGTCAAGTGACGTTGACGACACCTGAGCTGGCACCCATTCTCCTAACTACCACACCACATCAACTTAGAAGGAATATTCTACCAATACTTAACAGGACTATTCTTTGAATTCCACTCTTCCAAGGTATATGACAGCACGGGATCTATGATGAGTATTTTAGCGGGGAAGGCGAATAGTTTTGTAGCAGATATTGCAATTTAAGCTGACGGCGTTTTCAGCGGATTGCAAAGATTATTATTTTTGTCCCAAAAAGTATAGTTAATGTAAAAATTTAAGTTTCTTATGTTTTTTTGTATGTTTATGGAGACCTTAGAAAACGCTTTGACTATGTATTTTAAGTGAATGGTGTATGTAAATAATTTTACAGTGGAATATCTTTAATTAATTTATTAGCTCTAACCGATTAAATTTCCCTAAGTGGAGTATTTTGTTTATGTATGTCCCTTAATTTTCAATGTAGTGACCTAAAAAATATTGCATGAAAAAAATTGCTGTAAATCATAATGCGGTAGATAAATTATTAACATGTATCTCTCTCCTACACGGCGGGTCTTACAAAGCTCTAATAAAGTTTGAGCTATGAAAGTAGCTAGACAGTGGCCAACTTGACTCCATCGTCAACATTTCGCTATGTTTTTCATTGAATCGTCATTGTTATTTAGGAAACGGCGTTGCTTGCGAGTATTACAATTTTAACATAAAATAAATTCAACAGAAAGTAATATTAATGTATGACACTTTCAGATATAAATTATTTACAATATTTTAAGCGTCACAAAACTTTTAACAATGTGTTACTTTTGCTGAGCAGAGATCAGCTTAGGGAGGTATTTTCAAAAATCGACCCTCAAGAGTGTTACGGGTAGTTATAAATATATTTAAAAAAATCCTTTTTATAAGCTATTAGATCTACAGACTTAAAATTTAACAAAGGTATTTTTTGTTTCTTTTTTTTTCTTCAGCTGAGATATGCAAAAAGCTTTTTTTTTTGTTTAATGCAATTCACTTAAAATTAACTCATTAAAAACTTATTTATCCTTCAATCTGTGTTGTTTAATCTTTTAGTTCACCCGTGCGAAGAACGGGTATACCTGCTAGTATATAGATAATAAGCAACTCTATCTAATTCAGACCACTATCACTAACTAAACCGCCTAAACTCGATTCCAATTCAATCTTTGATTCTAATATTAAATAGTCAATCCTACCTTATTGCAGTTTGAAGAATCCATCAATATTGTCTTATGCTCAATCTTGCCTTTATTTGCATGTAATGGTGTGCAACTTGATTTCCATATATTCAATTACTTACAACTTCTAATTACCGTCACTTAAAGCTAATTCAGACTTGAAACACGATTCCTCTATTGGACATCAACCACCGCCAATTTCCATCCACTATCCCAAATTGCCATACATTGTCATCAATTGCCCTACATTGCCATCACGTTTACTCTAAGTTCCGATATTTAAAAGCTTGTTCATTTGCATCTTTCATTCACACTTCACTTCTTGGATTTGTTTGGAAAAGAGTTGCCATTAATTATGGCCCAAAGAACCCAAAGGACATATTAAAGAAAAGACGCGTGACCCTTCACAAGATAAAAAGGTTGAGTACCCCTTGTCTATAGGGAGTACAACTCTGACAACACTGTGTGAGCTATTAGGCATACGCAGGAACGTTTAGTCTATGTCCTGGCTTGGCAAAAGCGGCCGGCATCACATTTCGGTCATCATGTACTGGACTGGTTCTCAAGGCACGACTCTGAAAGTATATATAAAAAAAGGAAAACAGAGAATGACTATATATATAGAATAAAAGATCAGAAATACAACGTTTTAGTATATAACTCTATTGTCAGTTTCAAGGTTCTCAAAATAATTATGGTTCACTTCTTTAATTTTTCTTTTTAATTTCAACATCATCTTTTTTCCGTTTATTTCCAGCGTATTTCCTTTGTATTTTCTCTACTTCTTATATGACTATCTTTCATTTTTTCATCATTTGCTTCTATGCCTTTCGTTTATTTTTATTTGTTCATCTTTCGTCAATTTTGTTTGTTTTACGCCCTTCGTCGTTCATTTGTTTCTGATACGTTTATCATCTATTTTCTTTACTGTTGAGGATTTTGTACTAATCGGATAAATTGCTCCTTGGCTTAAGACATTCTGCACACATCGTCAATCAATTCTGTCATTCATGAACAAATGAATGCCATCCCATTCTTTAAATTTAAGGCAAAGAAATGAGCTATAGCACAGATATAAAGTTATTCAATGGATTTGTATTTAATCAAAAAAAGAAATCTAAAGAAAACATTACTGTAAACATAGTATTTAATTCTTTGTGATGAGATGTATACTCTAAGATAAAACAGTATATATATATATTTAAATATGACAATATACAGATTCAAATTTAAATAGAATTTACGGACTATAAAATTTAAAAAAAAATTTTAATGATTTTAAGAACATCAGTGAATAGTTTAGAATATATCACTCAAATTAGAATTTCGACGACAGGATGAGAATTTTAACACTAAGAATTTCACAAAAACAAATTATAAACATAAGTAAATTAATTCCATGATTCGACTCGAATAAGAACATACCACGAAAAATAAAAATAAAAAATATTGCCAGATATTTTACATTAATAAACACGCTTAACCAAAAAAAAAGTCCTTGGCGCAGCTTCAGTTCTTGAGCAAACAAAATGTTTTTTAAAGTATAATGTAAACTTAAATATGTCTTCACAAACATTCATGCAGGTAAACGTAACTTTTATTTCCTTAAAGAACTAGTAAATTTCCCTAAACCACTAATAATTGCTTATGTATGTACTTAATCAGTGAATCTAAACCTATTGTAGCTAAACAGTTTTAATACAGAAAGGGGCCTTGGGTAGCCTAGTGGTTAGAGCATCGGACTCCAGACCGGAGGTCCTGTGTTCGATGTCCGATTCTACCAAATATACTCCGAGTACACACGGAGTACGTGCTCGTTAAATCAGTGGGTCCGAAAGTCTTGTGGGTTGAATCACGAGTGCCAGGGGCTGGAGAATATTTCAGTCCCCTTCAGTTCAACGCTTAAATTCTAGAGGTGGAGATAGGTGGAGTCGCCATCTATCGTCCTATAGGGGAATTTCGCCCAGCTAATTCGTACTGTCACCTGTATGGTGCTCAATGCCAACGACAGACGTACTTCTAGCCCTAATGAATTTCGTGGGGCGCCTTTTGACTACGTCAGGCAGGTGGCATTAGAAACAACAACAAACAAAAGTGTAGAAAAATTGTGGTTTGCACACCGATATGAAATACTTATACCTAGATTTGGAATTTATAAAACTCAGCTCACATCTTCAAGAAAACTATATCTAATTTCAAAGAGACAAGTGGTATAAAGATGTTGATGTTATGGTCATACTTCATAGTTTTATGTGGATGGAAATAGGTTTCTCTTCAAAACATTATCAATCATGCTCGAGAGAGAGGTTTTTTCTCTCTCTTGTGGTTTATTTTAAACTTCTCTCTTCGATTCGAAAACTCATTGATTTAAATAAACTCAAGTTCTATCAGAATTGATCTTATTATAGTTTCTAAGAAAAATACTATATTCCATGGGTGGAATAACTCCAGAAGACCCTCATAGAAGGAGTACATTTTGTGAATGGAAAACAAGGGCTTTTTTAAAGATAAAATTTCTTCGGAATTATATTTCTGTTGAATGCTGCTCTTTTTATACGGTTGATGTTTTGAATGTAGATGTCTACCAGAAAAATTATTCTTCTTTCAAACTTTTCATCACAGTAATTGCAAATGATATTTCTGGGCACGCAAAGTAGAAAGCTTGCATTATATATATATATATATATATATATATATATATATATATATATATATATATATATATATATATATATATATATATATATATATATATATATATATATATATATATATATATATATATATATATATATTTATATATATATATTTATATATATATATATAACGGCTTAAATTGAATAGAATTTTAGATAAATTTCTAAGGAATACTGCTTGAAATACTTTTCTCACTTCTAAAGTTTGACAGCAATTCTTTTCAGAAAATTTGAAATTGATATTTTTTTATTTACAATTTCATGCAAGTCAAAGCAAAATGGGCTACGTAAATGGCGACAATATGATTAATGCAGTCATGTGTTCTCTATTGAATTTAAAACTGACATTAGATTTCTACCAGATTTATTTGCAAATGTAAGATATTTTTAAGTATTGATAATTAGATAAACATTTTAAAGTATTAACCCATGATCACTAGCGTGGGGTGTTCTGTACACCCCAGCAACAAGAATATCCTCTCAGGGTTCTAAGAAGAATGCGCAGAACCATGATTTTTTCTGTAGTTGCAAGATTTTAGGTCATTGAACCTTCAGGCCTGAAGCTATCTTTCTTTCTCGAATGATTGGAATGTAATGACTTTCAAAAGTTTATCTGAGGGGCTGATAACTCCTGCGAGAAGTTGAGCATATGTATACAATCTGCTCTCAATGTTCGGAAAAAGATTAAAATATTGTTTTTCTACTTTCTACAATCATTATCTCATTAATTATTAAGTATATTTATTACTGGTTTTTACGTTTTGCTGGTTTATGAAAAAAATATAAAATTATGTGTTTTAAAATGAAAATTTTGTTCGTTTAGTTTAAATTAATGTTAGTCTCATTTGTATGCAATAAATTTAATAATTTTATTTGCATAATACAAAAATCTTGTACTTTATAAATATGTATCATAATAACTTAATTTTGTTTTCATAATTAAATACACGTGTTAAAAGTTTGGGGTGTTCTCTACACCCCTCGAGCAACGACGGTAGCAAAAACAGGCGCGAGTGACTGTGGGTTAAGAGTCAAAAAAAGGATTTTTTTTTCAAAATTAATTAATATGTTTATTATAATATATTAATTGCATGCACATTCTTAAATTTTAAGTGCATTGTGTTTAACTATGTGAATTATTATTGTTGACAAAATAATACTTTTTTCAAAGAAAGTAAAAGACAGTCTCTGTAAAATCAAAAGTTGGCAACAGTGAAGCGAATGAGCTGATTGGCTGGAAACACTTTATTGCAATTATGGTATGACTATGAAGTCACATAAATTTTTAAACTGATTGGAAAGAAACACGTGCTTGCAGTTTCTATGTGATTTGGATGTCACATGAATTTTGCAAATTAGAAAAATTTGAGTAACTTATTCTATAACTTTTTATCTAATTTACTTCAAAGCTCTAAATAACGAAACAAAACAATTATCTGCTTTATCCAAGAGTGTAACACTATTTAAATGTGTCAGTGAAAATTTATTATCCCAGCATTTTGATGCGATGTGAGGGGTATTGACAGAACTCTCAGAACTATATAGTGCTTTAAGTGAGTTGCATCCCATATCTTCTGTATCTATCTCTCCCCTCTTTGAAGAAAATGAAGGGTGATTTTAAAATCATGAAAATGCTTTGAGGGCTCACTAGAACAAATAATTTTTGTGTAGGAATGTACGGGTGGAAGTACCACGTTGAGTCACAAACAGAAATTAAAACACGAGGAGGTATAAAACGTTCATTACATGCTTGGTGACTTTTATGGCATGAATGCCTGGCAATATTAGCGATAGTTGAAAGCAAAAAAGCAGTATGCGAACAATTTGCTGCACCAACAATATAGGCAATTGTGTTTTAGATTCTGGTCATTATGAATGATTTTATTAATAGCAAAAAACCAGACACGTATCTCATTCAGGGTGCTGCTAATGGCAGCACAACGACTATATCAGGATGGTATTCCAAGTAGACGCATGCATAACCATAAAATATTTCAGTGTTCACATTGACATATGAGGGAAAATAACTCATTTATCACCAGTGCTTAGGGAAATGGAGGATCGAGGACAGCACGACAAACACACATAAAAGAAGTAATCTTAGACAATGGGGATGAAACATGCAACTCTACAAGGGTATTGCATAATGCCTACATGTCAGTCAACCAACCGTTTAGAGAGTTTTACTCTTCGCTTCTTGGTGGATGTAATTTCTAAAGCATTTTTAAAAATTTCTTTTCCGGAATCACTTGTTAAGTATACTGCATAATGAATGGTATATGTTTCTGTAAATGTGTCATTCTTTCTGCTTCTGCCTCAACGGGGCACTTCCACCCATATAGTCCTATACAAAAATTGTTTATTCTAGTGAGTTCTTGCATCGCTCAATGTGTGGTTTTGCCAATAACCAATAGCGGTGAGATTTTAGTGGTCCTAGGTCTCGAACTCTTGGTTCGTCTGCCACGAGATCATGACCGTAACACTAGGCTACCGTGGTAACGCAAAAATATTTAAGTAAAGTTTGGTACATATTTTAAAAAAATTATGACTCGCTATTAAATGATATACCTCCTAATATTTGAACTGATCAGATTTTAATAAAAACTAGTGTTTTATATTATCAGAAAATTTTCGAGACGTGTCTGCAAATTCCTGTTTTGTATTTCAAATTTTATAAGGCCTTGTTTTTGGTCAATTTAAATAGTTTTAAAGGGAACATATATATAAAATTATTTTACAAAGAAACTGGTTTCATGTTACTTTATAATATTTTAAAGTTTAATTTTCTATAAAATATTCTGAAAAAAAAACATTCTTAGAGAGAACATCGATGACGCTTTCCTGTGTGAATCTTCACCCACCCACTCTTTCAATTTAACAAGGTTTCATTAAAAGTATATTTAATCTTGAACATTTCTCAATGTAATTGTTCTTTTCCCTGATCATTTTATTTATAAATTCATTCTCCATTAAAATCTAGTTTAAAATTTAATATTCATATTTGCAAACATAACACATCTATATGCAGCAGCATTTAATATTTTGCAGTATATATAATCCAATTTAATTTTTTAAATTTAAAAAAATCCTTTATTGCTAATGTATTTACTTGTATACTTTCCATTCACATTTATAAATTCCGTATAAACGTGTGTATTCATTAAAATAAATAAAATTTTAGCAGTTATTGAGACAAAAGATATTTGCTTATTTTAATTTAATACGTCTTAAACATAAACAGTTATGTTTTCAAGTCTTGAATTTGAAACGGAAACAAAACAAACATTCAAGTAAATAGTGTTGAAGTTAAAATATTAATTTAACTCTTAGCTTTACTTTTTGCTTAAATATTAAACTTTCATATTAAATTTTTGTTTTCTCTAAATGAGAAGATGCAAAATAATTTTATCTCGAGAGAGGAAGTCTAAAAAGATAACTGTAAAATATATACATGGGAAATAATGTTTCATTTATTTATAAATTTGATCGATTTCAATTGTATTTAAATTCAGTGTCAATATTTTGTTAAGAACACAAAGAAATATCACGGCATTGCCAACATTTTAATCTGAAACCAAGCCCTGCAAGCAATAAAGTAAAAAATCAGCTTCTTCCACCAACTACATTTACAGCATTTGACTTACTTTTATTACGAATTTTAAATGTTTTTTTTTTCTTTAGAGAAAAATAACATGTTTCATGTGTAGTAAATTCTACAAATCCTTTTCCGATTTATTCCGTTGATATTACTACAACCAAATAAAGGTTATTAACTCTGACGGCCTGTTGCACTAGTAAATCTTTTGAATCTATATAATTAACTCAAATATTAGTTTGATCAACTATAGTTACTCAATCGTTATGGTGTTTAAATGCTTTCATTTAAAATAAACAATCTTTATATATAAAAATCTTCTGTGCGTGTGTATGTCACCAAACCCCTCCTAAACGGCTGAACCTATTTCGATGAAATTTTTTGTGTGGGTTCAAGTAAATTCGAGAATGATTTAGATTCACAATTTGGTCCAATACCGCAATTAGTTAAAACGATATTAATTAAAAACATCCAAAAATACAATTCAACATTCACCTGCATTGTTGTAAAAACGCTATTGTTATAAACGAGTAATATAATTTTTTTTTAATCAATTCCTACTTAGATCAACCAAGAAAAAAATTGTTTTAGCTACTTTTTATTAAATAGTTGCAATTAATATAAATATGTATATACATATGACAGAATTGCAACATTAAGTGGTAATCATTTTTTATTAATTATCATTTAAGTATCGTATTGCTATCCAAAACAATCGTGTATATAAAATTTCCCTTCAACTGAATGCTTTAACACGTGAGAAAAAAACCTTTTCAAATTTTGACATAAGTCGCCAAAAGGCTGACTAATACATTTACCAATACAACGTGGCTGTATTCGTAATTTTTTAAATAATTAGTTTAATCAATTAATTTTTATTAATTATAATTAAAAATTATTGTATTGTCATCCAAAATAATCATGTACATCACGTTTCTCCTCAATTGAGAGCTTTATAATGTATTTTATTAACGATTGAAAATTCCACCAAGATAAATACATAAACAAAGAAATAAATAAAATATGTATAGAGATCGTGAGCTAATAGTAGGAATTGAAAAAGACGTAAGTTGGCGACGAAAATTGATTTTCAGCCAAACTGGCCAAACCCGGTCTTTATTGTTACGAAAATGCAACCGATTTACGTTTTTTAGCGTTTTTAATTAATATCTTTTCAAATAATCTTTATATATGTAATTCTTCTGTGCGTGTGTATGTAACTGAACTTCTCCTAAACGGCTGGACCGATTTTGATGAAAGTTTTTGTCTGTTCCAATGGACTCGAGAATGGTTTAGATTTATAACTCTGCTTAGAAATGTTTTTTTAATTATTTTTTTATTTATAAATTGTTGATCTTGGAATGTTTTACACTGAATCCTGCAAACTGCACTACAATCGCAGTATGAATATTCAAAAATGTTTTATTATAATTCAAGTTGGTCCCAACAGTTGGTGCTGTGATCATTTCAGGAAATTATTTTGTCACTTCATGTTATTATTTTGTTGAAATAAATCGTGTGTTAATTAAATTATTACATTCATATGTAATTAGTGTTTGAAATTTTACTCAATTTTAATCAAAAAGGTCCACATTGTGTAAGCTTATTCATAAAAATTTGGATTTTTTGAATTTAAGATTTGTGTACAGGACAACATCTGTGGAGTCCTTTAGTATCTTATAAAGGTTTAAAAAAATGGCTGCAGACATTACCCATTTTATACTTTATTTTTTGTAGGATTAAAAATATTTAACAACACTTATTATTTAAAATTTTTTAATGCATCATCAACATTTAACATGTAAATCAAAATTGTGTTAGTTATTGTTTTAAGTAATAAACAAAAATTTATCGAAGAATGAAGTTTAAAAAGGAAAATGTTCTTAATTAGTTTTAAAAGCGTAGTAAAATAATACATTTTCAAAATTATGTAATGCATTTTATTGCTTTAAAATCCCTAAAGACAACGCTTTTCCTTTCCTGCCCTGTAGATTATTTTAATGCTTTTTCGCAAATTAACTCTCTCGTTAAATCCCGGTGTTTATGGAGGGCATATTAACAAATAATGTAACCTTCTAATGTAATCTTCTTATTCTATTCCTGTTTTTCATATTGGACACATTGCAGATAGAACCCCTTCACCTCCCTGTCACTGTTTTGTGTAAAAATATTAAAAACAGACTTCTGTTCATTGGTGGTCCTATTTAAAGAATGAAACATGCGCAATCAATTAGAAACATTAATTTTTAAAAAACTCTTATGTGGCACAGTGAGATCTAATATATATATATATATATATATATATATATATATATATATATATATATATATACATTAAATCGTGTACACCATCATAGATACTAAGACTTCAAGTGTGTATGGTGTAATTCCAGAGATTACAAAAGATTGAAATTACAAAATTCCTTTTGCCAAAATCGTCTCTTGGCATCATTAGATAGTTATAAGAAATAAGACATAATAAGGATATACACTAGAACCTGTTTTTCTGCGGTCTTTTTTTTTTGTTGTGCGATTTTTTATGTGTGACCTTTTTTATGCGGTGTATGGATTTCAATGGCTTTGGGTCCACTGTAATGTTTTATATCTATTTACTAGTGGCATAACGGAGAAAGTTGGGACCCCTCTGAAAGTCAGGTTTCGTCTTGAATATTTTATAAAGCGGGTAAATGCGTATTTAGCGTTAGTCAATCTTTAGGTCATTAGAATCCTGCCCCACCCCGTGGCAGGACTCAATGGCTTTGGCTCCACTTTAATGTTTTCTATCTATTTACCAGTGGTGTAACGGAGAATGTTAGGACCCCTCTGAAAGTCAGGTTTTGACTTTAATATTTTATAAATTGAGTAAATGCGTATTTTGCGTAAGTAAGGCCATCGACCCCTAGAATCCTTTCCCATTCCCGTGATGCATGGGTGTACTTTACGCCACTGAAATGCAGACACTTCAACACGCTCTGTTTATTTGTTATAAACAGTTTCCCGACAATGCACATTCAGTTTCTTTCTCTCAACGCCCCAGCAGCCCGCGCTTGATTGAAGACAAAACTTTCAATGTCAGTGATATTATGAATAAACTGGTAGATTATGAAGACGAAGAAGAAGAACCGGATTCTTTGACAGTGGATAAAAATATGCACAAATCCAGCTTTCCAATAAATTGGAAAAACATTTTCTTCAAATAGATACCAATTAAGAAAAAAAATTCCAAATAGGCTTCAATCAAGTATATCTGGTTATCGTAACATTAACAAGCAATTGACCACTCAACCTTCGTCACAAACACTTATGTCTTACTTTATGTTGCCAAAAAATAAATCAATTGAAATTGTACCTTCAAATGACGAAAGCGATTGTGAACTTATTCATTACAGTGCTTTGGTTTACGATGAGTAGCAATGGATTATGTTTGTGAATTTTCACTGTGTGTACACTGATAAACTACATGTTTCAAAAATGTTTCCATGTGTAATATTTAATTATGTATTTGGTTATAGAAGTACTCTTACATAAATTTCGTAAATAATTGGCATATTTTATAAATGTGACTTTTTTATGCGGTTTTTATCCACCTCAAATGTCTGTCGTATTTCCACGAATTAGTTTGTTTTATGTCAGAATTCATGAAATGTTTGAATATTTTTTATGCGTTAATTTTTATGCGGTCCCTATCTACCGCACAAAAACAGGTTCATTTGTATTCCTATTGAATAGAAAAATAGAGGCTGAGAGAGCAATTGTTTGATTAATAAAGGGCCAAACACGCAACAGAATGAAGCTAAGCTGAATGCTAGTTAAACAAAACATGCTTTTATTGTTTTCTTATATTAGTCTTGAAATATGTTTACAGGAAATATATTTTTCAAAAGCTCTTTCAGAGTGTATTCGAAGAAATGCTCTTCATATCTAATAGATATATTCTCAGATATTTATTCTCAGTGCTACAAAGTATGTCTTACTGCTAGTACTTTGAATAAAAAGAGCTTTTAGTGCTAGTTATTTATCTGTCCCTTACTTGTTTCCTTCTTTCTGAATTCCCCGAACACACTTATCTAGTTATCATGTATAGTATTCCGAATAGGATACACACAGTTGAATTCCAAATCAGGGAATGGTACTGATGCTTTGACCTTTGCAGTGTTTTCTGCTCGTTGAAGTATATTTATGTAACCAGTTTTAAATGATGGTTAGCTCTTTTGGTTGGGGGGTGGAGGTATTTATAGGTTTTGCTTCAACTAAATTTTTATCGTTCAAAAGTTTTTTTCACCTCAATATGAAATATTGCATCGCAAAATTTAAATAATTTTATCCTATTATTAGTTTTCACTAAATGTAGAGAATTATGCAAATATGTTTGTATTAAATCAGAGTTTCTTAAACTATGGGCGAACCCTCCCTAGAGTGGCGTTATATATCTACTAAGGGTGCACGAGCGCATTTATAAGTAAAGAAACGAAAGGTTATTTTTAATAAATTTAAAGTAAAAGAATTTTTTTAAAAAAACAAGCTTTAATTTAAATGCTCTAAAAAGAATAAAATAGTCCTTTCTTTTAAAACTTTTTATGCTATCAACTTATAACGCCATTACACAATTTATAAAACAAAAACTTGTCGCGAGATTTAAGTACTCCTATTTACTTAGTTTGAAAACATTAGAAATTAAAATTAATCAGATTAAGATATTTAATTTGCTTGTTTACCTACGCAAGTAAATCTCGTGATAAGCTTTTATATTTTAAATTGTGTAATGACGTTATAAGGGGATAGCTAAAAAGTTTTAAAATAAAAATTTATTTTATTCTTTTCAGAGCATTTAAATAAAAGCTTAATTTTAAAATAAAGTTTTTTTTTTTACTTTTAATTAATTTTTTTTTTTTACTTTTTATTTATCACTGTACAGGTTTCTCAGTCTGTTCATCTCATTCTACGCAACATTGTTGCAAGGTCATCTGCCGGTTAATTTTGAACAGTCTAGCTCAGTCTTTTTTTCAGCCAGGCCACGTTCATATTAAAGATATTTCATTTGGGCCGCAACAGGAGAATAATTGGAAGGGAGAGGGGATAACCGCTGCAAGACCAAAACAACATTGTACAAAGCGAAATTAATGAAAAAAATATTAAACCTCCTTTTTTCTTTTGCTTTTACTATAATACTATAGTAAAACCAAACACCACTCAATCAGTGGGAGACATCAGCTTCAAAATTGATTTGCAAGATTCCAACCCAAAAGAATTACTTTAATAACTTTTAAACTATTTCCGATCTCGGAATATAAATGGCCCAAACATGCATTGTCATTCAAAATTAAACGTGAATACAAAGTTTCAGATAAATCGGTTGAAGAAATCATCTTCAAAAGTGAGTTGCAAGATTCCACCCGAACAAATTACTTTAATTAATATATTTTTAACTAATTGCTATATCAGAATATAAATGCTCAAAACTGGCATTGCCATCCAAACTAAACGTGTATACAAAATTTCATCTCAATCGGTTGAAGACATCAGCTTCAAAATTGATTTCAAATATTCCACCCAAACATTTTACATTGCAAGTTTAAAAAAAAGCTTCTAATAATACAGCATACTTTAAACGTATACAAAGTGGAAGTATTGTAAATTATCTCGTTGTACAAATCAAACGAATTTCAAATATATTTTACAAGAAAAAAAATAATTGAAGGCATCGATCCCCGTACCTTTCGCATGCTAAGCGAGCGCTCTACCATGTGAGCTGCGGTGCCGGTCGACGCCAGTTGTATAGTAAACATAATCAGCTTAACACCTGAAGAAGATTGCTACAGTAACTAGGTCGATATCGGAATATAAATCGCAAAACATGTATTGTCATCCAAACTAAGAGTGTATACAAAAATTCAGCTCAATCGGTTGAAGACATCAGCTTCAAAATTGAGTTGCTAGATTCCATCCGATTAAATTACTTGAATTAATAAATGTTTAATTAATCACGAAATTGGAATATAAATGGTCCAAACATGCATTGTAATCCAAACGAAACGAGTATGCCAAATTTCAGCTCCATCGATTGAAGACATCAGCTTCAAAATTGAATTGCAAGATTCCTCCCGAACAATTTAATTGATCTAATAACTTTTTAATTCATTAGAATATCGGAATATAAACGGTCCACATATGCATTGTCATCCAAACTAAACGTGTATACCAAATTTTATCTCTATCGGTTGAAGTCATCAGCTTCAAAAATGAGTTGCAAAATTCCATCCGAACAAATTAAATTAATTAATATCTTTTTAAGTAATTGCGATATTGGAATATAAATGGTCCAACCATGCATTGTCATTCAAACTAAATGTGTATACCAAATTTCAGCTTAGTCGTTTAAATACATCAGCTTCAAAATTTAGTAGCAAGATTGCACCCGAACATTTTACATTGCAAGTTAAATAAAATCTTGTAAAATAGCATACTTTGTGCGTATATAGAGAGAAATATTGTAACATATCTCGTTGTACAAATCAAATGAATTTCAAATATATTTTACATGAAAAAATAACAAGCGGAGACGAGAGATATTGATCCCAGTACCTTTCGCAGGCTAAGCGAATGCTCTACCATCTGAGCTACGGTCCCGGTCGACACCTGTTTTATAGTAAACATGCTCGCCTTAACACCTGAACAAGATCGTTAAAATAACTAGGCCGATATCGGAATATAAATCGGCAAAACATGTATTGCCATCCAAACTAAGCGTGTATACAAAAATGCAGCTCAATCGGTTGAAGACATCATCTTCAAAATTTATTTGCAGTATTCCATCCGAACTAAATACTTGAATTAATAACTTTTTAATTAATTGCGATATTGGAATATAAATGATCCAAACATGCATTGTGATTGAGACTAAACGTGTATACCAAATTTTGTCTCAATCTGTTGAAGTCATCGGCTTCAAAATTGAGGTTCAAAATTCCACCCGAACAAATTACCTTAACTAATATATTTTTAACTAATTGCGATTTAGGAACATAATTAGTCAAAACATGCATTGTCAACGAAACTAAACGTGTATACAAAATTTCAGCTCAATCGTTTGAATACATCAGCTTCAAAATTGAGGTGCAAGATTCCACCCCGAACATTTTACATTGCAAGTTAAATAAAAACTTGTAAAAAAATATGTTAATTTACTGAAAGTAAGCAAACAAGAAATGCATTGTGACATAATAACTAATAAAATACGCATTTCCACTGACATATTACACTTAAAAATGTATCAGTACTCCACAATGTATTTTACAGTTAAATTAACAATACTAACTTAAGAATAATATTAATAATTACAAATGACCCCATGGGCTTGTCATACATAAAATTTTTTCTAAAAACTAACACTTATCTTAATAATTTGCACGGTTTCTAATTAATCCCTTAATAGCCGATTAAAGGTTATGCGATTCACTTTCCAATGCCACTCTTATCCACGTAGACGTACATATGTGATGTATTAAGTGGGTGGGGGGAGCAAATTTTCTGAAATATGTAAGCCATTTACAAACACTGTTTTAATATCATTTTATTATATTCTAAAGTCATCGGAATAATTTTATAGATAGCATTGCAAATAAATTATCATACTTTGGAAAGACATATATGTACGTTCGGGGCAATCAACGTTTTGACCGAGCGAGACGCTTATATACGCCTGTGACACTTAAGAGATTAAAGTCGTATTATAGCTCTTGCTTCAAAGTATAGTATCATTGGATTCAAAACATTTATAATGTGTGGAAGTGGTAGAATAAATATGATTCTGTATGTGGTCGCAAACATTGGAAGTTTGAGAGGCACTGTAGTAAATAAATGAGATGGGAGTGAAATACGTAATTTCTTATTTCTTTATGTATAGATTTTTTTAATATACCACTTATGAAGAAATAATTATAGTAAAAATTGAGATATATTTTTATAGATATAAATTTTTAATATTCTATTTGAACGTTATAATAAAGTACCATAAGGAATCTTTATACACAGTATCAATCCCCTTGTAAAAACATACTTCATATTCAAAAAACATAATGCGGAATCTAAATTTCTGATGTTTCCAGCAAACTAAAAATAAAGTGTTGAACATTTCGCATCCAATTTAAAAATTAAACTGCTCAACATAATTTGTTGTCAAATGAATTTTTACCAAAGTAGCATCTGCGTTAAAACAAATGTTCGTAATTAAACTTCTAACTATGATCGAATCAAATGATGATTGAAAAATAGTTTTAAATTTTACATATTTGTAACATAAATGATCTAAATACATTTACGCTCTCCACTATGAAGAAATAAATAAATCATTTTATCACTGAATGTTTTTGGAATGGATTTTAAATTTTCTCAAATAATTTCAAAAATATTTCCTGTGCAACAAAAACAGAAAAAAAATCAGTTTCAGAATAGACAATTTTTACAATATATGCATATTTCAGAACTTTTTAAAAAAATTGCTGAAATAATCCTGTTTAATTATTATAATTACGTGTTATAAAATCAAAATATGCAAAGGAAAAATTGTAAATTTTAATATAAGAACCAATTTTCTCACAAAATGGAATTCCTTAACCTCATTAAATCAAGTATTTAGGGACAGGCCGAATTTTTAAGGTTCATGTGCCGTTACAGCATGAATTATCGAAAATATAGATGTATTTTGTACATAATCAGGCATCTATTTTCCACAAAGTAGTTCAAAGGATTGATGGTAAATATATTTCAGCTACAGAAGTTAATCTTACTTTGAACTATTTTGTCGTTCAATGAAAATTCCGATTTGAAGACAAATTTAATTCTTTAATAATAAAAAGAAAATTGTCAATGTTAAAGGAATCCAATCCAAGCATAGCAGAAAAGTTTACCAAAGAAGTACCGAATTTTTTAACAAACATGTTTAATATGTCGAAGAATAGTCTGCGCAAATATCACGGAAAATGACAGTGGTGTTTTCTGACTTCATCGCAAGTAAGTGGAGCCGACATAGAAAATTGCATTTAGTTTTCATCGAAAGAAATGCCTGATATTAAAACTCGTTGGCAATTGTCTGTTTGAAGAAATTAAAAGACTGTATGTATATATATATAAATTGTGATAAAAAGTACAGCAGGAAAAGTAGCATGTTGAAATTGATAAAAGTTGGGAGGGAATATTTAACCATTTCAAATATAGACACATTCTATTTGAAAATATAATTATTCTACCGTGTGATTCCCTGGAACTAATGCAGCAATTTAAAGATTTTTTTCAATTGGTAATGGTTTTTAGACAAGTAAGAAATCAAGATTATATGATTATACTTTATCTGAAACACTTACAGTAAAGTTTAATAAGATTGATATTTCTTGCTCCGAAATTTCCAGTATAGTACAAAATGATATATTGACAAAAAATTCATTCAATGGAAAAATACTCATTTAAGTAAATAATTAAAACAGATGTAAGCGTAATAAGTATATTTTTGTTTGAGTTAATAAAATGTTTCATATTATTTCGTTCTAATTTTTTTTACAGTTTTCGTCCTTCTTTTCAATGTATAAAACTTAGTCACCTTAATAAATTGAACTTCTATCCTCTGTTCTAAGCATACAACTGTATAAATTAATTCTAAAATAAAAATGAAATGATCTGTAATTGACAAAACTGTACCGCAAATAATAGCATATATAATTAAATTATTTCATTTCACAGACGATTATTTCATTGATATATTACTAAACAAAATGTAAACTTCGGAAAAACAGACAATCTTTAGAAAAACGTCACAAATCGGAATATTAATTTAAAAGTAACTATTCATAGATAAATAACATAAAATAATTAAAAGATTGTAAGCGCATAATGTCGATGAGATAAATGGTAAAATTCCACTTCTATGCAAAGTGTAAATAAAATAAAAGTCTATCTAAAAATAAATTTGATTAGGCCGTTTACTTTTCCTTTTTTTAAATTGGGGTATCTTATATATCAATATATGGACTTAAGGACATTTTTCTGCAATAGTTTTAAATAAAGTAACAAGCAATTTCTCGAAGGATTATTTTTTAATTGTGAAAAGAAGTGTCGGGTTTATACTTTGAAACTGTTGCTATGGAAGATAAAGTAAATTCATAGTAAATTTTCAGAAGGAAAGAAAATTGCAAATAAATAAATAAATAAAATTTTCATTTGTGGTTGTTTCAGTAAAAGTAAACTTTATATTCTCTGAATATATTTAGGAATTTAGGTTTTTCACAATCAATTCATTAACTGAAGCAAACAAAGAAAAGTAAATATTATTTTAAAACATTAGCCGGATTTAAAATTAAAATGAATTTGGAAGGGAATATATGCAATCAAGGTAACAAATAAACAGTATAGAAAGTTTAAAACACTAAAAAATAATTACTTTTCTCTCTTTTTATTTTCAAATGTTACTACTTCAAAACCTTAATTCATTGACATGGATTTTGTAAAGATCAAGAATTTTCTCATTGTAAAATTTGTAAAGATTTATGGGAATTCTTGTGTTTTTCTTTGACAGTCTGAAACTTTTAAGCTGAACCTTTTGCAATTTGAATTTAAACTAAATTTAAATTGCCAAATTAAAGTAAAAAATAGTTTTCAACTGTTAAGTGTAATTGTTTCTAGTGAATACTTTTTGAAATATATAATTTAAAAGTGTATTTATTAATATTTGAATGTATCATATGTAGAGAAAATTTATCAAAAAATAAACGGCTAATATTTAAAAAATATCGTAATTCTGATAATATTAAGGTGAATGTTTCTTAACTTCTGGCACAGAATAAACTTTAGAGAAGTCTTAGCTGCTATAATTATCAATATATTATTATGATAAAAATCATTTTCCATAAAAGATTACTTTGAAAATATGTCATTTGCTCTTCATTTTATGCCAAAATATTACATTTAAATTATTTTTTTTTTATTTTAATAAATTTCTTAAAACGATTTTATATGTATATTCTAATTTAATAAAAACTAAATATCGAAATAATTATTCACCTATACGTTTTACTAAAATCATGGTTTGATTGTAATCAACCTTAACCAGCTGTTTTCTTATGTGTGTTCTACCTTATATAAAAATCTGCAAAAAATATTTGCTTTTAACTATTGGATTTTTTTCGATAAAAAAAAGCCAATGTGCGTGTGTGTGAATCATAAAACTTTTTTTAACTATTCATATTTTCTAAAAATTATGCATTTTTTTTTGTTTTGAAAAAGTAAATTATTATTATCATTATTATTATATTATTATTTGTAATAAAATAGAAAATGTGACCCAAATTTAAAGAGATAAATGTTTTCCTTGTTAAGAGATTCCTTTAAAATTATCTAGCAAACGTTTCAAAAAGTATAAAAATGAGAGATGTAATAAAATACTAATCAGTTTAATTTTAATTTATAATAAATTACTTTTTATTAGTCACTCTACTTAATTTCTTTTTGCATGTAATCATTTTAATATTAACATAATGATTAATAAGTACACATACAATTAATATAAGGCACATAAAGCTTTTAGTTAGTGGTAAAAAATAATGTATACATAGAAATATACAAGTTCAAAACACTTTTTGAAGAAACTTTAATTTTATGAGTTTCATCTTTTAACAAGCCGCATATTTTCATGGATAATAAAATAAAAGCAAAGGATTTTTGATTCATTATACAAATGCTTGATTCTGAATTAATGAATGAAGGACAAAAACAAATTTTTCATACTAGGATAAATGTGTTTTATCAGTTTTTAAACATAAAAGAAGAAGCTGATTGATACTGCACAAGATAATATAATAAATTTCCATCAATTATTCTTTGAAATCCAAAGCTCTTCTGACATTTAAGATATAAGAGATGCATCAAATTCAAAATAAATTATAACAAACAGTGTTGTTTTGAGAAAGCTTTTAAAAATTTCTCTTCAAACGGCACTTTCACTTTTAAGCCACTATCCATTTCCAATTAGGAGAGGTTTTGACACTGAAAATCTCTTTTACGCGATGAATTGTTAATAATAAATGCAATAGGATAAATATATTTCTCGAAGCATCAACCTCAAAAGTAAATATGTCTTGCAAAAAACGATTAAAAACTATTGGTTCAAAAGTTTTAAATTACTCATTTCACTAAGTAATTGAGTTCGATTTTTAAGTGGTTAGAAATCTTTGAATTAAAAACTAGAGCGTCAAGTAATATTTTTGGTTTAATAAATTATCTTGTACTTTAAAATGTTTTAAATACTTATTTCCTTAATATCCATGCTAATTCGATTTAAATACATGCATTACAAAAATATTAAAGCAATTTAACTATAATTTAATAAGGAATTTTTTAACTGACATGAAATATAAAATATTAAGACGACTTGGTACCCCCAAAATGATCGACCTATCGTTCTTTTTATTTTTATTTAATCCTATTCTTTGCATTATTATCTTTCGATTGACTTATCATTTGTTCAAGTCGGAAAGTTAGAAGTTGAAGAAAACTTCATTTGAAAACAAATTAGGTAATTTGGTCACGCCCACTTTTAAGAAAAAAAAGCCAAAAAAGCATAATGATAGGAAAGTCTATTATATAAAGAGAAATAATAACTATAAAAAAATTTGTAATATATAAAGCAGAATACTTTCGAAGCAATACAATAATGTAATTTTTCTTTTTTGTGAAATGTGTATATGTAAAATTTTTGAATTAAGGCTTTTTATATTAATAATTTCATAATTTCAATTCTTATTTCTGATATGTTTTTCATAAAATTGTAGTACTTCAATATTATGTGAAGAAAAAAACTAAACTTTCTGTCGTGACAGAAAATAATTTTTTTAAACATTTTTCTTTAATTTTCTTGTGTGCAATTAATACCTTCTTAAGATTTATCATTTAAAAATGTATGGGTTAAAAAATATGAAAATGCGATTATTTCCAAGAAAATATATAACTAATATCTTAAAGTTGTATTTTAAGTTTATTTAAGCTTATTATAAAGAATTTTTTTTCATAACTATAAACTTTAAATTGCTTTTTCACAGTTTGTGTTTCTCGAAATATTAATGCATTCAAAATGCTACTCCTTCCACAACTATTTACCAATCGCTTCCAGTTTTTGCTGTGTGTGTGCATATAAAGCATGTAACAAAATTAGGGACCCATTTTGCTGTAAACTGAATATTTTTTAAAAAAATTAAAATGTAAGATATATTGGCTTTTTTTATTTTTAGCATGTATATTAATATTTTATTTTTTTCTCAAATACGAATTACGTTATTGTAAAATCGATCCTTAAAGTTGTTTATAACATCCATAAGAATATTACAAAAAAATCAGGTTAAAAAATTTATAATTACATAAAGAGTAGGATTTTAAAATGTTCTTCAAAAAGTTTAAATTTTTAAAATTGTGTGAATAATATGTGAAAAACTTCATATCGTATCATTTTCTTGAATAGAAACACTTTATAAAATGTTAAAATATAATTTTTAAATACATAAAGAAAGAAAGTAGCTCAAAGGGTACCAAGTCCTCTTAAGTTATGCAAAAGTATAATTATATACTGGGAAAATATATGCTACTAATTAAAATTCAAGCTTTAAAAAAATAGTGTTAAGTACCAAGAAATTCCTAGAAGTATTGTAGATCCTTAGTTTCTACAATATCATTTTTTTGCAATAAAAAAAAGGTTATTGTATGTGTATCATGTTGTAGCAAAACAAGGATTTTTTTTTTTTTTTTCCTCGCAGCAATAAATGATAAAATATAAAAATCTCCCATAAGAGTACAAAAAAAAAGTTATATAAAAACATCATAATAAAAACAAAAATTAACTGAAACAATACTTAGAGCTGGAAATTGTTGAAAGAATATTTGGAATGGTGTTTATATATATATATTTGTAATATACTATTTTATTCCTTCATTGTTCTATTCATTATTGTAAACTAGAGAAAATTCAAAACAAATAGTGCTACTATAATTTTTTTAGACAATATTAATTAATTTTTATATCCTTAATATAAATTTGTTTTATCTTGATCATATATATTGGTTGTTGTTTTTTGCAAGATATACGTCAGTAAAAGTCCTCTTTTCGAAATTTACGCCAATTATTTGCCTTGTCAGATAGGTTTAATTCCCTTCCATTTAGCCCGGCGTTCCACGGACATTTTCGAATCCATGACATGTTGCCAATACTCCTTCCCTTCTCGGTGCATCGGTGCTCGGTATTTATTGTAGCATGCAAAAAAAATTTATATGAATTAAAATAAAGTTTTAATTTTGTAAAAACAAAATGCATATATTTCTTCAATATTTCAAGAAATTATCAAGATCACAGCATAAATTATTGTGAATCCTGGAATCTTGGGGAGTAAAGATTTTATCATTATTATTATTAATTCCATTATCGCAAGATGTTTACAAAAAATAGAAAAAAAATGTTATAAATTATATTTGTATAATTGTATTCGAACATACGTCTCATGATCTTTATTGAATATATCGTGAATAAATAATCAAATTCGTATGAAATTTAATGTGTACAAAAATATTATGTTTTATTAATTGTTTACTATATATTATTGAATCAAGGGAAAATATATATTTTTAATTAGCTCTAAATTATATATTTTTACCTTTCAAGACTTATAAAACTAGAAGCTATTAAACCATATGTTTTTGTCACTACTTAAAAAAATTTAATTTGCTTTTCTTCAAACAGTCTCTATAATAGATTTGAAATTTCAGCTGTACAGCTGGAATATAATCATAAATCTCTTTATAAGCAGGAATATAATCTGTTTGCTTAGAAAAAATGCAATTTCTATTATTCTGTCATAAAATAAAGAGAAAAAAAATTAAAAATCAGTATTAAGAGATAATTAGTAAACTCCAGCAAGCGCATACGCAATAAACCTTCATAACTCTCTTAGCATCAACGCAACGATAACTACGAGAAACAAAAATGATAGTTTTGTAATATTACCCTACTGAACATTTTTTGTGACCGCACTTCCATGGCCCCCACTTAAGTGAATTGAAAAAAGACAATCTCTAACGTACTGAAACCACTTTTATTGCTAATGTTTCCGTTAACGTAAAGTTTTTTAATTAAAGAATATAATATCGCGATCAGAAGAGATTTCTAGAGAGAGAGAGATCTAAAGATATTATTTATTTTCTAATAACTAAAAAAATATACAAAAATATGATTAACACTTCGTAAAAAATTAACAATGTTATTTGCTTGTTTCATCAAATTTATCTAACAGTTATATTTTGGCACACTACCTGAGCCACTTGAAAAAAGTAATCTTTACAAAGGATAACACAAAACAACGGGATTTGTAATAGAAATATCATACATTTATTAGTATTATTATAATTATACGATTGAATATTAAATCATTTTATGTGCTGTTTCAATTCTAAATTTTACAATGATATTGTTGTTTATATGCTAGTGTTCTAAATTAAGATGTTATAGATTTTTCTAACATTTTTAGAATTACTGGGTATATTTTAATGAAATTTGGTGTGTATCAAGCTGATGCAATGCCAAAACTGTTACACTTATTGGTAAACCAATTTAAATTTTGCAAAGCTAGCAGTGAAATTTATGTGTCGAGGCATGAAGACGAAAAACAGTTTCTTAAAAATTTGCCTTTAATAATCAATCATAAAGTCACTCTGCTCGTTACTGGAGCGATAAAAACAATAAGTTCAAAAATCAACATTACCAGAGACATCCGATTCGAACCGTCTTCTAATATCGTAAAATTAATTTCTAATCTAAAATGGTGATGCAACCTGCAGTTGCATTGCCAACCAGCCTTTCTCACCCTCTTAGAGTTAAACCACTCACACACTTCTTATATTTCCGTTTCTCCTTCCTTTTTAAAAACTAACATGAGCCGAGTTTAAATACTAGCTCGATTTGCATGGCAGTTGCTGCCAACCTCAAATCACGAAACTCAAAAGATCGGGTTCGAATCGGTGTGCTTACTTTCATTGAGATCATGGAACGGGATTGGAAAAACAACACAAGGAGATCATAAAAATTTGGATCCGACTTTTTAAATGTCTAACAATCGGCCCCCTTTTTCCAATCTCGCACCATTATCTCTTACAAATCAGTAAATTTTAATCTATAATCACATGTTATACAATTTAACACAATAAATACATTTTATTCACAATCTTTATTGTAATAAACAAATATTTTAATCTTAAAGAAACAGTCTTATTCTCTAAAAAGAAATAATTTTCTACAAAATTCTAACAATTTTTCTTTACCATGGGTTTGGTAAAAATGTCCGCCAAATTATTTTTGGTACCTATATATTTAATTTGGAAAACCTTGTCGTATATCAAATTCCTTAGAAAATGATAACGAACATCGATATGTTTTGTTCTATAATTTTCTACCGGTGACTTTGAAAACTTATAGCAGCTTGATTATCACAAAACATTACATTTTCACTTAATTCCAAATTTAAACTTTTATTATCAATTACATTCTTTAGCCAAATGAATTCCTTAGCTGCTTCTGTTAAACTAACATACTCAGCTTCCATGGTCGACAGACTAACGGATTTTTGCTTGAAGGTTCGCCATGAAATGGAGTTTCGTCTATAAAAGTTATGAACCCTCCCATCGACACTCGATCATCCCTATTTGTAGCAAAATCTGAGTCTGAATAACATCTTAGTTTTAATGATTTAACTTTTGAAAGTTCTAATTTGTATTCTTGAGTGTATTTTAAATAACCTAATAATCTCAATAAAGCAATCCCAATGTTTTATTCCCGGGTTTGCTTGGAATTGAGATAATACATTTACTGCATACATAATATCGGGTCTTGTGCGTATAGCAATAAATGACAAAGATCCTATTAAATTTCTATAAGGAACTGTTAAAATTTCTTCGCTAGTTTTGGGTGAATCTAATTTGGAAAGAACTTGACCTTTTGATATAGGTAATGAACTTACGGGATATTTATATTTTTCGTAAATTTCACATAACCTTCGAATGTAAGATCTCTGATGTATAAACAGACTATTACCTATTTCTTCAAATTCTATTCCTAATAATTTCTTTGTTTTACCCATAATTTTTAAATCAAAATTTTTCTGCAATAATTGTAACACAAAATTTACGTTTTCCATTTCTTTTCCAAATATAATGATGTCATCTACATAAAATAATAAAATTACATTATCTTCAAACATATATACACAATTAACCCACTCTAACTTCTTAAATTTTAATTTAATTAATTTATTTTCTAATTCCAAAACCACTGGCGTTCACTCTGGTGGAGTCCATATATTGCTTTACGTAACTTACACACTTTGTTATTATCAATTTCATATCCAGTTGGTTGCTTCATGTAGATTACAGTATCTAAGTTAGCATATAAATAAGCATTAGTGATATCTACTTGAATATGCGTCCATTTCCACAAACATACACAGATAGTGAAAAATAATCTTACAATAGTAAAGTTAATAACTGGACTAAATACCTCGTCAAATGACTCGCCTCGTAATTGTGTGTTAACTCGCGCAACTAAGCGGGCCTTGTATCTAACAATTTTATTATTTTCATCATATTTAATGGTATAAACCCAACGGTTTTCTAAAATTTTTATATTATCCGGATGATCAACTAAATCCCAAACTTTACGTTCCTTCATTACGTTAATTTCTTTATCCATTGCATCATGCCATTTAGATGCGTCTCTGGATCTTATCGCCTGTTTGTAACAATTAGGAATAGTTACTTCAACCATAAGAGCTTGTTGCTCTGACAAATCTGAAAATCCCTGGGATTCGGTATTATGTTTTCTAAAATTAAATAAACTAGGATCATACTCAATATTATGCCTCTTACAGTATCTCTCTATTTCGTTAAAAGATTTCAATAGGGTTGCTTCCCCTTCTGTACTATAATATACGTTAGATCCAGTTACTTTCCTACCTATATTTCGAATCCACTTAACCTCTGTACATGGGATCAAGCTATGATTATCGGAAGATACATCTGGTTTTTCAGATGTTGAGGGCGTTTCCGTACTTGTCTTTGAAACTAAATAACTCGTTAATGAATCTTTTACTCTATCAGAATCATCCTCATCATTATAACAATCAGGAAGGTTTAAATTATATCCAAGGTTACTATTAACTTTTTGTCTAAAATTAATTCCCCTCTTATTTTCATCGAATCTTACATTAATAGTCTCGACTAATTTATTTTCATCTATCAACCATATTCTATAACCCTTAGTACGTTGTGCGTATCCCATCATAATTCCCATTTTTCGCACGCATATCGAATTTTTTCTAATTTGTTTTGCACACCAGCATATGCCAAACATCCAAAAGGTTTTAGATGCAATACCGATGGTTTTCTGCCTGAATATTTTTCGAAAAGCGTTTTGTTACTGTCTTTGTGACAAATTCGATTCCACGCATAAGTGAAACAAAGTAATGCTTCTCCCCAAAACTTATGGGGAACTTCACTAGACTTAAGCAATGTTTTGATGCCATCTAGAACGGTTAAATTGAATCTCTCCGCGACCCCATTCATTTCTGGCGTATATGAATTTGTTATCTCATGCTTTATACCCAGTTCTGTCAAGAAATTATCCATATCCTTATTACAAAATTCTAGTCCGCCATCAGTTCTAACTGCTATTACCTTTTTACTTAGAAAACGTTCTGCTCGTTTCTGAAATCTTATAAACGTATGAAATACGTCAAATTTATTTCGGATGGGAAATACAGTCACCTTTCTTGAATAATCGTCAATTATACTCAAGAAATATTTATTACCGCCTTGGCTTTCAGTTGGCATTGGACCACAGAGGTCCATATGCAATAATTCCAATGGACGTTTTGATCTTACGGCCCCCGTCTTTTTGAATGAAACTCTCTTGGACTTTGCTAATTTACACGGTATACAATGAGTCTTACCATTATCAGTTAAGCGTGGGAGACCTTTTACACTATCATTTTTACTAGTTTTTACCAAGTAATCGTTATTAACATGACAAAAGCGTTGATGCCATATTTCTATTGATCCGTTTTTTGTTTTAGCGGTTATATCACTAAAAAAACTAATTTCTTTACTCTTTGGTATAATATAATGATCTGGCTTAAAAAAATACAAATGTTCATGGCGTGTCGCCGAGAACAATTTTATCCAGTCTTTATTAAAAACATTAATTTTACCTTTAGTACCCACAAAATGAGCACCTTTACTTTCTAATCTGGAACCGGATAATAAATTCCTCCTCAACTTAGGATTAAATAATACATCAGTCAAAGTTATATCATGAAAACTCCCCTTATATTTCACCCGAAATCTAAGTGTACCGATTCCTTCTACGGGACAACTTTTATCCTCCGTTGCTAACGACATTTTCATGTTAGTTATCGGTTTAAGATCTAAAAATAAACTCTTGTCATTACAAAAATGACTCGTGGCAGCAGTATCTATTACCCAAACACCTTTATCAGAGTTTTCCTCAAATAAGATACAACTAGTTACGAGTTGTTTATCTAGTTCTAAAAGACTACATTCAGCTTCACAAAATCTTAAATTTATATTAAACTCTGTGTTAAAAGTTTCATTTACAGTTGAAGGAGATTTTTGTAGAGACTTTTTCTCTTTACAGTTTACTTTAAGATGCCCGTACTTATTACATACATAACACGGACCTATAGTCTTAATAGATTATTTAACATTTTTAATAGTTTTACAGTTAAATACCTTACTACCTTTCTTTTGGTAATCATTCTTGCCGTTTGGATCTCCATGAGCTGCAGCCGTAGCACCAGGTAACGTCTTCGACTTCTTCGAAGTGAAACTGCTCAAGTAAGCATTCTTCGTTTTCTCCAAATCTTGTTTCATCAACTGAAGACGATTGGCTTCTAATATCAGCTCTGCTTCAATTTTGACAACTCTGAAGTCCTCTTCTTTCCATCTGTAGATTTGTTGCATGGTAGACTGGAATTCCTGAGGAAGCCACCTTATTAATTGAAATCCTATGTACAGGTCGTCCAATTTATGACCCGCTTCTTGTAGTCTGGTTGCCGCTGTCTTTACACGAGATATGAAGATTCCAACATCTTCCCCTGGTTGGTATTTTGTTCCAAAAATTGATCTAATAGTTGAATTACCCTTGCTCTTGTGACTGGTTCGAAGTGATCTTTTAATATCTTCCATGCCGCTACTCCGTCAGTTGTTTCCGTTATCAGATTTTTCAAATCTGAACTGATGTTAGTATAGATCAACGTATAACATCTATCCTTACGAAGTTGTAGATCTAATTTTTCCTTGTATGTTGCCTCTTCATCAGGTTGCTCTGGCTTGGTCTGTATTATAAACTACCAGCAACCATAATGCATTAAGAGTACTTGCATATCATGCTTCCACGTGTTCCAGTTATTTGGAGTCAACACTGATATCTGGTTGTTAAATTCCATATCTGTTACTCGATTTAGCGTAATAGCAACAGAGTTCATAAAAATAGTTCTAGACTGGAACAGTATTTAAATAGACAAAGTTCATGGCCTGGTTCAACTGCTTAGCCTGCCTCGACACAGTACATGGACTGGGCCCATAACCAAATTTGTTACACTTATTGGTAAACCAATTTAAATTTTGCAAAGCTAGCAGTGAAATTTATGTGTCGAGGCATGAAGACGAAAAACAGTTTCTTAAAAATTTGCCTTTAATAATCAATCATAAAGTCACTCTGCTCGTTACTGGAGCGATAAAAACAATAAGTTCAAAAATCAACATTACCAGAGACATCCGATTCGAACCGTCTTCTAATATCGTAAAATTAATTTCTAATCTAAAATGGTGATGCAACCTGCAGTTGCATTGCCAACCAGCCTTTCTCACCCTCTTAGAGTTAAACCACTCACACACTTCTTATATTTCCGTTTCTCCTTCCTTTTTTAAAAACTAACATGAGCCGAGTTTAAATACTCGCTCGATTTGCATGGCAGTTGCTGCCAACCTCAAATCACGAAACTCAAAAAGATCGGGTTCGAATCGGTGTGCTTACTTTCATTGAGATCATGGAACGGGATTGGAAAAACAACACAAGGAGATCATAAAAATTTGGATCCGACTTTTT
The DNA here is from genome assembly GCA_019973935.1 of Trichonephila clavipes. NCBI lineage: Eukaryota > Metazoa > Arthropoda > Arachnida > Araneae > Nephilidae > Trichonephila > Trichonephila clavipes. Next base: position 377,297 of record BMAU01019064.1, on the reverse strand, counting down.
AAATGTCTAACGCTGAAACAATAAACGCTGAGCAGTTAAACTACACACGAATGATCGAACGTAACACTCATTGAAGTCGGAAGGTATGATACATCAGTCGCAGAATAGAACAAAAAAACGGGCTAATTGGAGGTATGGCCCCCTCTTCCAGATAAACAAGCATCTTTCCATGACTTTGTAAAAAAAGGAATTTATAAGCTCCTGAGGCCATTAATCCCACTCGCTCAGCGACTTTAATTTCAGGCCTTTGATGGATCTCGGAGGGATGTTGAGAATTTCAAGTGCCTTCCCGGAACGTCCCAGGCATGCTCTATAATGATGAGAACTGGAGATTTAACTGGCTAATCCATTCAGCGAATGTCCCAACTTTCCTGATATTCATCAACCTCACGAGCTTTATGTGCCTCGCATTTTCATCCTTTAAAATTGTGTCCATGAAAAAGTAAGCGTAGAGCTCCAAAACCTAATTTCTATACCTCACAGCAGTTACAATGCCTCTTGCAAAGACATAGCGGATGGCACATGTCAGAAAAATACTTTGTGTGATGGCAGTAAAATGAATTATTCCCAACAGCAATTTCTTTACAAATAAAGTTGCATCATTGACTTATACCAGCACATATTTTACTCTAGGAATGTAACCACAACACGATGCAAATAACCGAATCTTTATTGCAATTGAAAACCACACTTTGAAGAGTTTTTCACAAATTTTACTCATTCCTTTTCATAGGCTACCGAAACAGTTACCATATAATAATTATAAAAAATGATTTAATTTATATCACAAAAAATATAAATATTATAATCATATAATTATGATTCCAAAAGATGGTACTTACGCATTGTCGGAACCGAATAGGCGACATTATGTGAAAAGCACGTGGTTGTCAATTCAGGGCGTATGACACATGCAAAATTGGGGTTACCCACTTTTGAAATTTGTCTTAAAAGTTTGCATTTTTGCCATAATACGTAAGTATCGAAAATATTTGTAAAAAGCAAAATTTAAAATTAGTCAACTAAATGAAAATTTAACAAATAATTTCTTCATTTTTGATCGTTTGATCTTCATCACTGAAAATCCAAATCATAGTTTTAATTGTAAGTAAACAACATAAAAGAAAATGAATAAAGTTCCAATAAATAAAAAAGATAATTATAGAGGAATGTCACTCAAATAAAACGTTTTTCCTATCTTCGTACCATACCTAAAAAGTACGTTTTTTTTTTTTTTAAATTCTAAGATGTGAGAACGATTACTATATTTTTTATACTAATGTTATTCTTTTATAATTTCTTACTAAGTAATGTTTTAAAGCTAATTTACGAAATATTAACTTACGAATTTAAAGTCGACGCGAAAAGAGAATTATACTATATTGTAGCATTTATTTTATGTATCGCAATATGAAAATATTTTGGAGAGTTTTCATGAAGTAATACTAGTGGAAATAGACATTTCCAAGTGACTGTATTTTGGAATACTTCAGAAAAAGCTTTCGAAATTTTTCTGAAAAAAATAATTATTTGCCCTTTTAGACTATTATTTTAGTTGTTCTACATCTCCTCCTCTCTGTTTGTGAGACTTTATTACTGAATTATTTCTTCATAATCGTAATTTAGCTCTTTTAACCCTTTCACTGACAGGTAAATTTATAGCATCTTGCTCTGCGAGCCACGGTTTTATTTTAAAGAAAACACCAAATTTTTTAAAATGTAATATTATTAAATTACTGATATTATATTGTAATGGCATGTACATTAACTTTCGTTGAAAAAAATAAAAAAAAGTACGAGATAACTCGTACCTGGCATCACTGCATAAAATTCATGTGTTGAGTGTCTCGTATGAGCTATCTCGTACTGTTATTTTTCAATAAAAATTTCATTTTCAAAGATTTCCTTTTCATTTTGTTTCATTTTACAAGATCAGTGCGCGAACGAGGGGATCAGGTCCGAACCCCCCATATCAGTACTTCTCAAACTTTTAATATTGGTGATCCATTATTCAATCATAATTTTTATCGCGCCCCCATCCGTACGAACAACAATGCATTGGATTTCAATAATACTATATTTTGATGTTATAGCTACAAAACTACGAAACCTCTAAAGAGTCACCTTCGTATATATACGTCTTTCCGAAGTACGATCTTTTCTGTGCAATGCTATCAGTAAAATTATTTCAAAGGTTTTGGAGTGCAATAAAAGGACCTTGACAGTGTTTGCGAAGTGTTTACTTATATCAGAAGATTTCCTTATTTATTCTTTTTCTTCCACCCCCTCTCTAACACTTCACATACCCGCACTTACGGGGAGAACGGAGGCATTGGGATGCGAATCAATGAACTTTTAATCGGCATTTAAGGGATTATTTTAAAACCGTACAAATTAGCAAGATAAGTGTTACTTTTTGTATATAATTTAATTTATGACAAGCTCATGGAGTCACTGGCAATTATAAACATTCTTAACTAAGTATTGTTAAGGTATCCGACTACGTTCGGAACCGTGATTTTGGAAAAGCGTATAAATGAATAATATTTATGATATTTAGTGTCACTTAAATTAGAAAATGCATATAATAGTGTTTTAAGAATAGTATTACAATAAGAAATTATTTAAATATAATATTTTGAAAAAAATGAACATAGAATGACCAATTTTAAAATATTTTCCTTTTGTGAAAAATGCTTCTATTTTAATAATATTTTGCCTGCTCAGACCTCTGTACAGACGCGCTCAAATAGATTTTTTGAAATATATAACTCAGAAGGGGGTTTTTCCATGTTTTACGACCAGAGAGGGAAGATATTTTAAGAAAAAAACGAAGATAATTACTCCAATTGGTTGTAACTCTAAAATTAAGGTGAATTTTTCAAAAATCATAATTGATCCTCTGAACAGAGGTCTGAGCTATATACAGGCAAAATATTATTATCATAGAAGCATTTTTCACGAAAGGAGAACATTTTGAAAAAAGCTTATTTTGATTTAATTTTTAGCCGAAATATTGTATTTAAGTAACTTTTTTCGTCAAAATGTCCTTAAAAAAATTTATACATGTATTCTAATCTAAGTGACGCTAAATATCAAGAAAAATAACCATTTAGCGCCTTTTTAAAATCACGATTCCGAACGTAGTGGGACACCTTAAATTAATTATAAAATACTTTGAGCAGTACTGATACGTTTACAAGTGTATTATATCAGTGTTAGTATTAATTTCATTTTTTATTATGTCAGAATGTATTTTGTTTGTTTACTTTCAGTATAAATTTACAAATTTTTAAAAATAAGTTTTGGTTTTGGTTTTTTTAATATGCTCGCGCCCCCCTCGTAGAGTTATCACGCATCTCTAGGGTGGCGTGTTCCACAGTTTGAGAAACACTGCCCTATAGGCCTTGATTTTTTTCGGTGGACTATAACATTATGCACATAGTACGTGAAATGTAATTAATTACATGCTAAAAATGATTAACTTTATTAATGAATGCTAATTATTTATTAAATAATTAATATTTTACTGTTTTTGTTCCCGACAATCGAAATAATATTTTGGGTAACGTATTAGAGCATTATACGAGAATGGTGGACCTTCGACCTTGGACCCCCTTTTTCATTAAAAATTGCCCGTATGCGCCAATGTACCAGCTAATAACCTAATTTCATCTGGTGATAGTCAAATAAATGTATAATGTTAAGTCAGATTTTTAGACAGATGTGTAATGATCCTCACTGGGAAAAAACAATGAGGTGACGGTACTAATAAAAAGTTATAAAGTAATAAAAAACACTCATACGTAATAACTATGAAAGCCATTCCTTGGTACAAGAAAATCGTTCTATCCTACTTCGAAAATTTTCTATAGAATACACACAATTTCTATAACAAAAAAAAATAATCAAGGATACCTCAGTATAGGGAATCCCTTATAATGGATTTATTTGACGGTAACAGCAGAAATGCGAGAGAAAACAGAACTATAATGTATACACCATTGATTTTCATCGGAACATATTCCTCTCATAAAAAAAGGATGCCTACAAACCTATAAATAAAGGGTGTTTTTTTAGAGATATAGAACTTTAAATTGCAATAAAACAACGATGTATTATTCGATTGACATGAATTTTTTATTCGAAAGATAATCTTGTGGCATTACATTTTAAATATGATTTCTGGCATATGACTGCCACGACTGGCTCGGATGTAGTCAATCTGGACGTCCAATTTTCGATGACTTCATAAGCGAATTTTGTTTAGCGATGAAGCGCACTTCTGGTTGAATGGCTGCGTCAACAAACAAAACTACCGCATTTGGAGTGAAGCTAATCCACAAGTGTATGTCGAAAGACCATTACATCCAAAAAAACTGACTGTTTGGTGCGCTTTTTGGGCTGGTGGAATCATTGGTCCATACTTCTTCAAAAACGATGAAGGCCACAACGTTACAGTCAATGGTGATTGGTATATAGCCATGATTACTAACTTTTTCATTCCTGAATTGAACAATCATGATGTCCAGGAGCTGTGGTTCCAAGAAGACGGCGCAACATGTCACACAGCTCGTGCCACAATCGATTTATTGAAAGACACGTTTGGTGACCGCCTAATTTCACGTTTTGGACCTGTGAATTGGCCTCCAAGATCTTGTGATTTAACACCGCTAGACTATTTTCGGTGGGGCTAAGTAAAATCATTGGTCTATGTGGATAAGCCACAAACGCTTGACCATTTGGAAGACAACATTAGCCGTGTTATTGCCGATATACGGCCACAAATGTTGGAAAAAGTCATCGAAAATTGGACGTCCAGATTGGACTATATCCGAGCCAGCCGTGGCAGTCATATGCCAGAAATCATATTTAAAATGCAATGCCACAAGATTATCTTTCGAATAAAAAAAAAATTCATGTCAATCGAATAATACATCGTTGTTTTATTGCAATTTAAAGTTCTATACCTCTAAAAAAACACCCTTTACATGTCGAATGTTTGTAAAACAAAACAAAAAAAAAAAGAAAAGGAATAACCCAAAACATTATGTATTTTTGTTCAGGGTGTCCCAACAACCCATCACTTACCATTAATCCTTGCTTTAATCTATATATATGGTAATTTATAACTCTCTTATTAATTTTTATTTCCATTCTTTTTACACTTTTGTTAAGTGCTACATTTCAGCCATTCACATGATTTCGGCATTTGGGTCCAGAATCTGACAATAACACTTATATTGCACTCAGATTTAGCTCGGGCTCTGCATTCTTAAATGCCATTTTTAGGTAAGTTACCTGTATCTTGTAACGGATTTAGATATTCATATCCATTACTTTCAATATGTTTTGCTTAGTATTATAAAGGGGGAAGGTTAACTGGCCAAAAAACATGTTCCACCCAACTTTTATATAAATTATTTTATATAGTAGCTGTCCTCAGGCAGCAATGTTTATAAAAATGCAGAATCAAGTTTATAATTTTTAATCTCGGTGGCTCATGTGTCCTTCATTGTGTGATTTTCCTAATGTCTTTGTGTTTTTCGAATGTGATTGTTGGATATTATATCTTGATTGTAGAGAATAAGAATATATATATATATATATATATATATATATATATATATATATATATATATATATATATGTGTGTGTGTGTGTGTGTGTGTGTGTGTGTGTGTGTGTGTGTGTGTGTGTGTACACTACTCTGGCCACCGTAAATATAACACCAAGAAAGACAAGAGATAGGACAACAAAATTTCTTTTGTAGATAACATGTTGACCAAGTATCAAATAATTAAATTTTAGACTTCTGTGAAGTGTGGTTCCTGCCAGAATCAGTAGCCAGAGTAGTCACCATTGTTGGAGATCACTGCTACCTCACTCCTCGGCATTGATTCAAAGAGACTTTGGATGTGTTCTTGGGTAACAGCAGACCAAGAAGCTTCCACACATTGCCAAAGTTCATCTGGTGTGGCAGCTGGGGGTGTAACCTGGGTCAATCGTTCAGCAACCCTTGAACACATGTTTTCTATCAGTGAAAGATCCGGAGAGTGAGCCGGCCATGGAATCAATTCGAGCTCGTGATTGACGAAGAACCTTTGGACACTGCGTGCCACGTGTGGTCACGCATTATCCTGTTAAAATATGGTTGTAACCAAGCCCTGAAGGTAAGGAAGGACAACTGTCTCCAACACGTCGGAGATGTAGCGCAGGCTGTTTAAAGTTCCAGAAATACATACTAGAGGAGTGGGAGAGTGATATCTAATGCCACCCCTTATCATAATATCCGGTGCAGGACCATGTTGGCGGTGCAAAACGCAGCTGTTCAGCATCCTCTCTCCACGGTGTATCCACACCCGAATCCGACCATTGTGGTGTTACAGACAGATGCGTGACTCGTCAGTAAAAGCAACTTCAGTCCCTTATGCCGCCCACATCCTTCTTTCATCGCTCCATTGTTGGCGGAGACATCTGTGGTTCTGCTGCAAGGGTAGACCAAGCAATGAACGTCTTGCTGTCAGACCACGCTGCAGTAAATGCCGTCGAATATTACGCGAAGACACTGAAAGATGCATTACAGACTCAATGTGCTGTTCTACGATTCGTGATGTGACTGAGCGATCCGTCACTGTCATGCGCACAATTCACCTGTCCTCACGTGAAGTGGTTCACTGAGGTGGATGCGATCAACCACGTTGTTCCGTCGTACCCTCCTGGATCCAATGATAACATATCCGCATTACAGTTGTTTGGTTTCTCCCAACACGACTACCGATATATTTTCCTGAAAGAAAATCCGCAATCTCGGTAGGCCACTATCTATCCTCTGTCGAACTTGGATACTTGATCAAAAGCTGATTGATGTTTTCTACGAGACATAACTGGTTGTTTTATTAAAAAAACTACAAGAAAAACACAATTGCCGTACTTGAAATCGTCAAGATCTCCAAACGTTAAACAGCGCTTTGAGATAGCGCCACAGGCGCGCGCGGTGTGTGTCTGACATTTGCATATCTCACCTCCGCTAATGCATGTTGTAAAATTTCATGTTATTTTCATGCTTCCTTCAGTTCACTTAAATGGAGATATGTAATCAGTCTAAAATTGCAGCACATTGCGAGACATCTCGTAGTTGAAATTGAATGAATTAAGCATTGGCAGTGGAATTTGTTTTATCTAGCTGAAATAAGTATGAAAAAAGTTGTTAAAAGTGTTGAATTTTTCTTTCTTTTTGATGATTCATTTTTTCTGTATTTAAATTACTATTTAACATATTTTTAATTTATAATATGCTACTCAAACTACTTAAAAATACATAATTATGTGATTTATTTATTATACAAATGTATAGAACATGTTATGCATACATGAATATGTGTATATTCATGAGTTGTGAGTTTTTCGATAAATACTATGTTATTGCTTCTAACGAGAACAAGTTTGTAAAAAGTGTATGGAATATGCTGTTACGTCTTTTCTGGGTTGAATATAAGCCTGTTTAGGTGTAAATATTAATAATAATACATATGCAAAAGAATCTCTAATATTTCCTTTTCATGAATTCATTGGTTTTTTTTCTAGTATGCTTCAAATAAAAAAATTAAATTAAAACAACTATTATAATAGTAGTTTAGGAGTTTAATTTCTTGTAAGTTTTAAAGAACCTTTTAGCTTATTAGTAAATTTATGGAAAATGTGTTAAAAGTTCTCATAAAAAATTATTTAAAGAGCTTCAACAATTTCAATATACTTTATGATTCCTTTCACTCTCATTTTCGAATATTGAAAGAATCAAAATTTGCTGAACATAAATTACAGAATGAGCAAAATTAGTTAGTAAAATTGAATGTAATCTATATTTCAAGAATGCTTTTTATTTTTAGACATTACATATAAATATTAAATGTTCTTGATTAATAATATTTAACGACTATTTTGTTTTATTAATTGATCGACATTGTTTAAATTGGATTTATCAGTACTTACATATTATCACAACCTTTTGGCGACATTATATGAAATGAAGCATATGATTGGCTATTCAGCGCATATGACACATACGAAATTGGTATTGCCAACAATTATTGCCATGTATGTAAGTACTGATTTATCTTATAACCCTGCATCACTCATGCGAAAAAAATGGCCTAAAGTTCTTGCGCAGGGTATCTCACACCCCCAAGGATGTTTACGTTCTAATTATACCATAAAATTTGTATAAAAAGAAGAAAAGTAGGAAATACATTATGTTTATTACATTTTTCACTCTTAAATTTAGTTTTTCTATTCTTTTTATAAGGGCATTCAGCACATTGCTTATACACTCCTTTAAACTAACTGAACCCATTTTGTTCTTAGGTTCAGTCCTAGGAGAAGCCCACACCCTTGGCAACAAACCAAAAAAGCGCCAAGCCAGAATGAGATGGTGGCAAGTGAATATAAGCGGACAAGGTGGATCGTAATGAAAATATATGTAAACAATACAAAAATTAATCAAACGTATTTAAGATGAAAAAAAAAACAGCACTTGCTTTCTTAGAACAAAATGATTAACAAGAAAATTAATGTCATTGTGGTAAAAGGGTGGGGGACCCTTGCACTACATTTTTACACTAACTTTGTATTACAGAATAGAACTATTAAGAAATTATAACAATTGATATCAAGCACCCAACGCTTTTAAATGCAGTTATTATTTTTCCAATTTCCATAGTTTTTCCTGGCATTTCTAAATACCTTGTGTGTGTTCTGTTTTTAAATCCTGGCACCCATATTTTTTCTAATTGGTTTTCTACAAAAAAATACTTACATTTTTGCTTCATAATGTAATTCCTCTTTTGTCAGGAATAAGCCATTCTTTTGAACTATTTTCATGTTGAGTTCTATTGCGAGACCATCATCTTAGATTGAAAACTATTGGATACCAAAATCTTATTTGCAGCAATTTCAAAACCAAGCCTAAAAGATATTCGGTGTGTAGTGTACTGATATATATATATATTTGTTCCAATGTGTGGTATTTTTGAACAGTAGTTTTTATACATGTGAACTTCAAAAAAATACATGCCTTCATGTGTAATATTTAGAAAATCATACTTTTTAAACCTGTTATCGTGTTTTTAGATGATGAATGCTTTATTCTTAATTTGCATTAATTTCATTTCTATTAGTAAGCAAATAATTCAATATATTGTTGCGTTTTCGGGGGTTCGAAATGATTGAAGCCGAAGAGCGGAATCCAAAACAATTTTATTCTTGGCCAAAACAGTCCTCCACAAATTGTAAAACAGTTCGAGAAAGTCACGTACAATCGATGAAAATACTGATAACACAGATGTAATACACTAACAAAAGCAATAGTAAACACTCAGCACAAAAATAATAACTCAATAAAAGCAATAACACACGCACTATGCAATCGTCTCTCTTTCTAGCTCAGAGAGGTATCACTTGCATGAAAGCTGAGATCTGACTAACTGACTAGCCGACCCGGGCCCTTTTATACCTTTCGGTCAGAAACCTCTTGCACTTGCCAGAATAATCGAGAAATAGAAAGGTCTAGCAAAATCCGGAACGTACGAGAAAAGCTCAATACAGTAATACATTCAATACAATAGTGTTACAATACCGCGATAGGGTTGCCAGACAGGGTTATTAGGAGCAGGGTTGCCATGGTCGCCAAGCTTATCGCCCACATTTGGCGATATATCGCCAAATTTGGCGCCAAAAAATTAAGTCGCCAAATCCATCGCCAACTTGGCGCTAGCTGCAATATTTGGCGAGTTTACCATTTAAACCAATGTTAAAGCATGGGGGCCGTGCAATGCAGTGGAAATGATATTACAGGTAAACAGGGTTGAAATCACATTAGATACGACAAATTAAATGTAGAAATGAACACAAATGAGTAGAAACAATTAGAATAAGACTAAATTCGTAACATTGCCCCCCTCTCAAGAACTGCACGTCCCGGACAGTACAACCCTTCATCAGACGTTAACATAATAATAAAGCAATTGATTAAAAACAATTAAATGAATATGCAATAATAAACATGTAATACATAGTACAAAATAAACACCTAATGCATAGTACAAAATAAACACGTAATGCATAGTAGAAAATAAACACTTACAAAACAATAAACAAAATTATTTACAAGATTATTTACACACTAACTTATTTATACAAGACCATGGTCAAAATAAATTACACGATAATTGACACACTAAGAATTATGGCCATAATATGGAGCAAGCCTGTCGTAATGAACGACTCTAGGCTTCGAATTCGTTGACTTACGGATCCGGATTACGACGTCGTTTATTATCTTTAAAATTGTATAAGGACCGTCCCAATGCGATTGTAGCTTAGGAGAAAGTCCTTTGCGTCGAGTCGGGTTGTAGAACCACACCTTGTCACCTTCCTTGAATTGATGTCCTGTGGCTTTTGTGTCGTACCGAGTCTTCATCTTCTCCGTCCTCAGGTTGATCCGTTCTCGAGCCAAATTGTGTACATCATCAAAACGTGCCTGGAGATTCTGCACGTACTCCTCAGGCGATGAAGGTGTATCCGGAGGGCGACCAAACAGCAGGTCACAAGGGGAGACGAAGATCTCGGCCAAAAAGCATCTGGGATGGTGAATATCCGGTAGTCTCGTGAACGGCGCTGCGGTACGCTAGCAGAAAGAGAGAGGAAGTTTCTGGTCCCAGTCTTGTTGGGTCTTGGAGACCATCAGTGAGAGGTTATTCAGGATGGTACGATTAAACCTCTCCACCATGCCATCTGACTGTGGGTGCAAAGGTGTGGTCTTGGTCTTGTCAATTCCGAGTAGTTCACAGACCCCCTTCAATACCGCAGAGACGAAATTTCTTCCCTGATCGGAATGAAGTTGAAGAGGTACCCCATATCTCGATATCCAGTGCTGCACTACAGCCTCCGCTACGGTGGGGGCTTCCTGATCGGAATGGGGTACACTTCCGGGCCATTTCGTGAAGTAGTCCATGACAACAAGTAGGTACTTATTACCAGACGCAGTCCTTGGCAGAGGTCCCAGGATATCGAAAGCGATACGTTCGAAGGGTGCTCCAACATTGTAGCGATGCAGCTTCCCTCGGCTACGTATCTTTGGCCCCTTCCGAGCTGAACAGGCATCACAGGACTTGCACCACTGTTCCACGTCAGCTCTCACTTTACCCCAGCAGAATCGCTCTCGAACTCGGTGCAAAGTTTTCATGACGCCGAAATGACCTCCTGTTGGGCTGCCATGCAATTCTTTGAGTACCTCTGGGATACGAGATCGAGGAAGTACTAATTGCCACCTGAATGTCTTTCCATCCTCTGATTCGAATTTTCGGTATAGAACACCATTCCTGAGATGTAGAGAATTCCAGAGGGGCCCAATACTGCTTAGTTGTAGGACTATAAGCCGAGATGTCCTGCCAACTTGGTTTATTGCTGGAAGACTCCATAAACTCTATAAGGGGTTTAATATCAGGATCCGCCATCTGGTCTTCTCGAACTTTCTCGTCACTCCAGGGATCGGGTGGCGTCGCTGTTGAAGTTGTTATCTGGCGTATAGCATAGTCATATTTGGTCTCTACTCTGGAACAATGACGGCAATTTTCTGGGCATGGTCTTCTTGAAAGGGCATCAGCATTTCCATGCGAGGAGCCTTTACGATGTCTGATGTCAAAGTAATACTCGTTGAGCCGTTGTATCCATCTGGCTACCTGGCCGCCTTCAGTATTTCTAAAATTCATTAGCCAGGTTAAAGAGGCATGATCGGTACGTAGAAGAAATTTTTGGCCATAGAGATAGTGATGGAAATGCTCGATGGCTTTCACAATAGCCAGTAGCTCTTTTCGAGTGACACAATAATTTCTTTCCGGTTTCGATAAACACTTACTCCAATAAGCTACGACTCGTTCCTGGCCATCTATTTCCTGAGATAATACTGCTCCGACACTCTCATTACTGGAATCAGTGTCCAAGATAAATGGCTTGTCCGGTTGTGGATATATTAAGCTCGGTGAAGACGTCAAAGCTTCTTTAAGCTGGAGGAAGGAATCTTCACATTCTTTTGTCCACTGAAACTTTTGTTTACTTTCTGTTAGCTTGTGCAAGGGTCTTGCGATGTTAGAGAACCCTTTCACAAACTTTCGGTAATAAGTACATAGTCCCAGGAAGCTTCGCAGCTCACGGAGGTTTTCAGGGCGTTTCCAATTCTTTACGGCGGACACCTTTGCGGGGTCCGTACGAACACCTTCTGCAGAGATGATGTGTCCCAGATAATGGACTTCTTTCTGGAAGAACTTGCATTTCGAAGGGTTTAGCTTCAAGTTAGCGTCGCTTAATTTTGATAACACCTTCCGGATATTTTGAAGATGTTCTTCAAACGTACGCCCTCCTATTATGACGTCATCCAGGTAAATAAGGCAAGCTTCAAAAGTCAGACCCTTTAGCACGGTCTCCATCAGGCGCTCGAAAGTAGCTGGCGCATTGCAGAGCCCGAACGGCATGACTTTGAACTGCCATAGTCCTTGGCCGGAAGTGAATGCTGTTTTTCTCTATCTTCGGGATGGATCTCCACTTGCCAGTATCCGCTCTTTAAATCTAAAGTCGAGAACCATTTATGACCGGAAAGGGTATCCAGGGTGTCATCTATCCTTGGAAGAGGGTAGCTGTCCTTCTTGGTGACGTCGTTAAGTTTTCGATAGTCCACGCAAAATCTTGTGGAGCCATCTTTCTTACGAACCAAGACGATTGGAGATGCCCACGGACTCGAAGACGGTTCTATGATGTCATTTTCCTGCATCTCTCGTAGTAGTGTTCCGACCTCTTCCTGTTTAGCAAACGGCAAGCGTCTTGGGTGCTGTTTAATCGGCGGATGGTCTGCTGTATCAATTCTGTGTTGTGTCACTGTAGTATGGCCAATATCGCTACTGTTTCTAGAAAACACGTCTTCAAATTCTTGGAACAGTCTTTCTGCGGAGCTTTTTCTGTTCGGGGGACAATTCAACATTTTCTAGAAGGTCGGGAGTCAACTGTTGAGGCGAGTTGGATAGAGCAAGCTCGAACTTTTGCAGACACACGTTACTGGACTGCAGGTTGCCAACACTTCACCTTTCTGGAACACTCTAGATTTTTCAGTTACGTTGCAAATTCTTACCGGGATAGTTTTTCTGGAAAGGTTACTAGCGGTCGAAGCTATTAGCAATCCATTCGCTTTATTTTCCGCAGATCCAATTAGGCCAGAGTTGAAACTCACATCGTTACCGATGTATCCAGGTACTATGATTTCAGTCCTTGGGGGAATGGTAATATTCTCGTTAGCGGTTACCTGTCGAATAGATTCTGTCCTGTGTTTAATTTTGAATATAGTGACTTCTTCGTGTATGGAACGTAATTCGTTCTTGTTGAAGTCTAGAGTTAAACCATGCTCCTTTAGAAAGTCCAGTCCAAGAATGAAAGGGTCTGCAATATCTGCGACATACACAGCATGTTGGTAGGTAGTGTCTCCAAACTTGATCTTGACTTTTAATTTTCCGTGAATATCAATCTTTTTCCCCGTCACGGTCTGTAGCACCACGCGGGGCGGGGTCCAGATAAGTTTCTCTGTTACCTTTTGAGCCAGATCGTTCGAATGATAGACACATTGGCTCCTGTATCGATGATCATGTTGCAGGGGAAGCTCGTTAACATGTCCCATTATAAAATTCCATTCTCACCGGTACTCTTTGTCGAAATTTGACACACTTGAAAGTGGGGCTTTCAAAATCTGGCAATCTCCGCCCCACGAGATGGCCATTAATTAGTTTTTCTGACACCTTCTTCCTGGAGGCGCTATTAGTTTCAGCGCATTGGCGTGCCCGGCAGCTTCTCTGCAGATGCCCTTCTCAACCGCAGGTCCAGCATTTAAGGGTCTTCTTCCCGTCTGCTTTCTGGGACATCAAAGACTCAACTCTATTCATGAAGCTTCTCATCTGTCGCTCTAACCGCTCCACACTTGAGTTCGACGTGTCCGATTCGTTGACAGCTCGTATGGGGTGTCTGTCCTTTCGTGTTGCTTGCTGGGCTGCCTCGAATTTCATAGCAAACACTAGGGCCCCCTTTAAGTCCTTGAGATCCGCCATTCGGAGAGCTTTCTGGATTTCCGGATCACGCACCCCGTCGATGAAGTGTTGCAGCGCCAGGACTTCTCTTACTTCAGTCGGACAGTCAGAAAACGCCAAGTGAGAAAGCCTCTCAACGTCCGTCGCCAGTTCTTGGAGCGTTTCGGACACTTTCTGCTGCCGTGACTTCAGCTGGAGTCGGCTGTAATCCTTCACACATTTCTCTCCGAAGCGTAACTCCAGAGCATTAACGAGAGCGTCGAAATCCAGCCGCTGTGTTTCCGGCAAGATTTGCAAAATGTCAGCAGCGTCGGCTCGAAGAGAAGCAGCTAACTGGCAGGCCTTGGTCTGGAAGTCCCACTGGTTTGCATCCGCCACTATGGAGAATTGGGTCTTATACACCTGCCAAGAGGACTTTCCGTCATATGTAGAATGCTTGATGGAAGGCTTGGAATAAGGAGCTTGAAACTTAAATTTATCCCCTTGACCAGTCATGACTTTCTGCTTCAATTTCTCTAGGTCACTCCTGAACGAGATGGAAACTTCTTCTACCTTTTCGAAAATTTTCGCCTCTAGTTTGCTCTCCATATCTTCGAATTTATTTTCAACCGACTCGATTCTTCAATCCATTTCTACAAATTTCTTGTCCATAGTCGTCAATTTGTCGCCAATGCCCTTCAAATCACTTTTCAACTCTTCCTTGTTCGCGGTCAGTTTGTTATTCAACTCGCCCATATTGGCATTCATGCTGGCGGTCAACTCCGATTTCATTTCGCCCATATTGGCATTCATTTCAGTCAATTTTTCTAGAAGAGTCTGGAACTGGGCCTCCATCGCTCTTGTTGTTGGCATTCAATCCCACTTCTGACACCAATTGTTGCGTTTTCGGGGGTTCGAAATGATTGAAGCCGAAGAGCGGGATCCAAAACAATTTTAATCTTGGCCAAAACAGTCCTAAACAAATTGTAGAACAGTTCTAGAAAGTCACGTACAATCGATGAAAATACTGATAACACAGATGTAATACACTAACAAAAGCAATAGTAACTATTCAGCACAAAAATAATAACTCAATAAAAGCAATAACACACGCACTATGCAATCGTCTCTCTTTCTAGCTCAGAGGTATCACTTGCATGAAAGCTGAGATCTGACTAACTGACTAGCCGGCCCGGGCCCTTTTATACCTTTCGGTCAGAAACCTCTTGCACTTGCCAGAATAATCGAGAAATAGAAAGGTCTAGCAAAATCCGGAACGTACGAGAAAAGCTCAATACAGTAATACATTCAATACAATAGTGTTACAATACCGCGATAGGGTAGCCAGACAGGGTTATTAGGAGCAGGGTTGCCATGGTCGCCAAGCTTATCGCCCACATTTGGCGATATATCGCCAAATTTGGCGCCAAAACTTAAGTCGCCAAATCCATCGCCAACTTGGCGCTTGCTGCAATATTTGGCGAGTTTACCATTTAAACCAATGTTAAAGCATGGGGGCCGTGCAATGCAGTGGAAATGATATTACAGGTAAACAGGGTTGAAATCACATTAGATACGACAAATTAAACTGTAGAAATGAACACAAATGAGTAGAAACAATTAGAATAAGACTAAATTCGTAACAATATATTAGATTAAAACAATGGAGTTGACTATAGTATCGATTGTATAGTGTTTATAAAAATAACTTATAGATGAAGGTATGTTGTTTCAAAAATCGCACTTATATTTTTGTTTATTTTTTGAATGTATGATATGTGTATATGTCCAATTTCCAGAATAAATATTTCAAAAATATGATTTTGGTTTGTTTTATTTTTCTTGTTTACAGTGTGAATCATTGAAAAAAAAAGAGGCATTGAAAATAAAATGCTGTATATTGGATTATAGTTCTATTGTTTTAGTTGTTTTTACATTCTTCTAAGGACTGAAATTTTTAAGTATTTTAATTTTTGATTATAAAAACATTAACTTAAAAACTATAATATTTGTTTTCTTTGGTGATAGGAGAGTATAAAATCAGTTGATATGAATAAAAAACTAGCTTAATTTGTAATATATATTGCAATGGATTTTCTATATTTCCATCTAGATGAATGTGTTTCTATTTAAACAAAACAATTCATAAAAAAGTACTTACACACCTGGGCCTAATGAGTGTTAATTTAGTCAAAAGGCTTTTTCTTCATTACCTAATATGTAAAGAACTATTTCTTTCTTACTTTTTTTTGAAATTTTTACTATGTAAAGTCTGTTATTCATCCTAACGTTTCCAAGATATTTCTAATAACTTATTATTGAAAGACTGAATTTAAATAAAAGTTAATTTTCTGCTTGTATAGGATTTTAAAAAAAAAAAGAAACAATATAATTATTTTAGAAACATAAATATAACTTGTAATAAACCAAATTGCTTCTGGAACTAGTTCAAATGCTTACAAATTTCTTTAACTATTTCATCGAATCTATTTTTGTTATTTTCAAAGATTTAAATCTGATGTATAAGTTCGAAGACAAAGTTTTTGATCAAATAATTGTTGTATTTTTTTCTTAAAGTAAAATTTTTGTTGTATTGGCGACAGCATATAAAATTAAGTACATGGTTGCTAATTCAACGCGTACGAGACATGGCGAATTATCTTGAACGTTGGCACTTTTGCGATAATACTAAAGTACCTTTTGTAGCACAATGAATGCAAAAAAATTTAGATTTTCGAAGTTAAGTGGTAAAAACTACATAAAATGTAAATTAAATAACATATAAGATGGAAAAAATGAAATTTACAACTTAAGTATCACATATTTAGATCCCTTTAAATTTGATTTGATGTATATTTTTATGTTAAAAATTCGTATTGGATACAACAGTATCGAAAATAAATAACATACAAACTCATATTTGACCCATAAATACTCATAAATAAGTGCATTACACACTCATTTAGCTGTTATATTCTCAAGTTTGATCCAGTAACAGGTTCAAAAATGAGTATGTATTGCTTACAATTTTGAGTACGTAGTTGTTGCCACAGATGAGAATGGGCTATTCTCAAATTTGAGTATGTTTGCATCGGAGCTATTTTGAGTATGCGACGTATTCAAAAGTGAGTATTTTGTACTCCGTTCTGAATACCGGTTTTTCGCAGTGTATATATAGTTAAAAGTATTCCTGAAAATAAAAACTGATTATTTTTTACAATTTATGGAAAAAATAGAGCTAAAACTTTTAACATACAAATAAAAAAGTGAAATATGAACAAACATGTTGAAATCAAATTCTAAGAAAATATTAAATGCCATTGAATGAAAAAATAAAAGCAATTAAAAACCATTAAAGTTATTTTGCAATATTTGTTTTTATTTTCGAGCTAAAAATATACCATTTCAGGGAATTTGTAAATTAAACGTGGCAATCTTAAAATTAGAATTGCAATATAATGCACAGAGTTCCAGCACATTACAAAAACATTTTTTTTTTTCTTAATATTTTATAAACTTTTTTCCCTCATTTCCTGCTTTCTCTTTGGATTGGTCTTTTTCATTACGTTTATTCAATGATGTCCAGTAGTTCCTATATTCTTGCTTTCAATTCTAGGCATTGAAGCTTACCTTTGACAGTCTGACCAAAATCAGTACTTTATGTCGAACCACATCTTCGAGTTAATATAAAATGATACATAAGAAAACACTTAAACTAAGGGGTAAAATGCATGTATAATGAAATATAGGATACAGCATAATCGAAAGTATATTTTTTTCTTTCAATTTTTTACTTTCCTTTTATTACAAAGTTTTCATAACAGAACACTTTATTCTAACATATACAAAAAGTACACAACAATATAAAATATAAGTATTATTTATATATTACGTTTTTTTATATATATATATATATATATATATATATATATATATATATATAATGTACAAATAAAAAATTACATAGTTGGATCGAAAGTATAGTTTTTCCTTCGATCATTGAGCAGAAATATTTTATTACAGAGTTACATTAAAAGTATTACTTAAAATACTGAAAAATAAAATAATAAACATGCACACATCTAATATGTACTATAAATGCGAAAGTTTGTGAGGATGTTTGTGGGTCTTTCACGTAAAAACAACTGAATGGATTTTAATGAAACTACACAGTAATATAGCTTATACATCAGAATAGCACATAGGCTATAATTTTTAGCATAGACTATAATTTATAAAGATATTGTGTGAATTGTCCAAAATATAACGATATTCGTCAAGTAAGTAGTCAAAAACTCTGCCATCTACAAGCAATTCCGGCGTGCGCTGCAAAAAAAAAGCCCACCACAGCATATATCTATCTTTTGTTTGTGAAAAACCGTTTTTGTTTTGGCTACGCAAAGTGCTCGCTTCTAATTAATTCTTCTGATCATCATAATGCCTATTTTTTTTTATTTCAGAATAAAACTAAGTTTTGAAGGGAGAGGTTGTTATAAATCTCTCTTTATTTTAATGTTTTTTTATGATTTTATTATGCACATTTGGTAGTAAGAAATTGATCTTTTTTTCCAAATAAATGCTTTTATCAGTTCTGATACTTAAAGTAAATAAACTTTCTCTTTCACACTGCATCGTTTGGACAAATTTTCAAAATTTGTTTGTGGTTAGTAGTTATTATAACGCTATAACTTTAATTGGATAGGCAGATATAATTATTTTTACACTTAAAAATGCAATCACTACTGTACTGTATTTTTTGGAATGTGAGTGTGATTGAATATTAATGTCGCACTGTTCAGCTACACGACGGCTTTTGGCAACGGATCACGTAATTTTGAACCATGATCAAGTGTCGGAGACGACACCTGAGCTGGCACCCTCTTCTCCTAACTACAACACCACACCAACTTAGAAGGAATGATCTACCAATACTTAGCAGGAATATTCTTTGAAATCCACTCTTCCAAGATATATGGCAGCACGGGTTCCATGATGAATATTTTTGTGGAAAAAATAGTTTGTCAAAATTTAAGTGTCTTATGTTTTTGTATGTTAATTAAGACCTTAGAAAATGATTTTACTACTTATTTTAAGTGAACGGTACATATAATTAATTTTACAGTGGAATATTTTTACTTAATTTATTAGATCTAACGGATTAAATTTTCCAAAGTGGAGTATTTTGTCTATGTATATCCCTTAATTTTAAATGTAGAGATAAAAAAAATATTGTATGAAAATACTGCAGTAAATCATAATGCGGTTGGATAGAGTATTAAAGTGCATTGCTCCCCTACACGGCGGGTCTTACAAAGCTCTAATAAAGCTCGAGTTATAAAAGTAGCTAGGCATTTGCCAACTAGACTCTATCGTTAACATTTCGCTATGTTTTTCATTGAATCGTCATTATAATTTAAAAAAGGCGTTGCTTGCGAATGTTACAAATTTAACATAAAATAAATACTACAGAAAGTAATATTAATGTATTATAAAGGGTGTTTTTAGAGGTATAGAACTTTAAATTGCAATAAAACAACGATGTATTATTCTATTGACATGATTTATTTTATTCGAAAGATAATCTTGTGGCATTGCATTTTAAATATGATTTCTGGCATATGACTGCCACGGCTGGCTCGGATGTAGTCCAATCTGGAAGACCAATTTTTGATGACTTTTTCCAACATTTGTGGCCGTATATTGGCAATAACACGGCGAATGTTGTCTTCCAAATGGTCAAGCGTTTGTGGCTTATCCGCATAGACCAATGACTTTACATAGACCCACCGAAAATAGTTTAGAGGTGTTAAATCACAAGATCTTGGAGGCCAATTCACTGGTCCAAAACGTGAAATTAGGCGGTCACCAAACGTGTCTTTCAATAAATCGATTGTGGCATGAGCTGTGTGACATGTTGCGCCGTCTTCTTGGAACCACAGTTCCTGGACATCATGATTGTTCAATTCAGGAATGAAAAAAGTTAGTAATCATGGCTCTATACCAATCACCATTGACTGTAATGTTGTGGCCTTCATCGTTTTGAAGAAGTACGGACCAATGATTCCACCAGCCCAGAATGCACACCAAACTGTCAGTTTTTTCTCGATGTAACGGTGTTTCGACATACACTTGTGGATTAGCTTCACTCCATATGCGGCAGTTTTGTTTGTTGACGTAGCCATTCAACCAGAAGTGCGCTTCATCGCTAAACAAAATTCGCTTATGAAAATCGGGAACAACGGCAATCTCGTTTTGGGGCCATTCGACGAATCTACGCCTTGCTTGATGATCGTTTTGATGAATTGCCAAACCAAACTGAGAATAAATCACTTGACAGCTGTTAAATCGGTCGCCATCTTGGAAAGTAATGCCAACTTAAACTTCTATATCTGGAAAAAATACCCTTTACTTTCAGATAAAAATTATTTATACTATTTTAAGCCACAAAACTTTTAACAATGTGTTACTTTTGCTGAGCAGAGATCAGCTTAGGAAGGTATTTTCAAAATCGACCCTCAAGAGTGTTACGGGGAGTTATAAATAAAAAAACCCCTTTTTATCAGCTATTAGATCTACATACTTGAAATTTAACAAAGGTTTTTTTATTTCTCTCTCTCTCTCTCTCTCTTTGTTTAGCTGAGCTACGCAAAAAAGCTTTTTTTTTTTTTGTTTAATTTGCAATTCACGTAAAATTAACTCATTAAAACCTTTTTATCCTTCAATCTGTGTTGTTTAATTTTTCAGTTCACGTTTTTCAGAACGGGTATACCAGTTAGTTTGAAATAAACTTAAGTAATTAGAAAATTCAAGTTCTAAATACAGTCATTTTTATTTGGAAATCGCCCTCTTCTTAAGCATTCTGTTTTAACTTGATCATTCACTTGAAACTATTTTGGAAATGAAATTACTTTGAGATTGAAATTTGATTGAAATTTTCTAGAATTTATTATTGAATATATTCGTTAAAGGAAGAATTTTATAACTTAATAAATTTTAACAAAATCTTTCAGAACTAATGAAGTAAGGGCATTAAAAAAACGAATTATTTTTGCAATGATTGCATTTAGTTAATTTTTGTGAGTGCTTGTTTATTAATATTGCTAAAAATTTATTATTATATTGGACTAAAATGATCTTCGTTGTTGAAATTGAATTGTTAATTTTTTTTTTGTTATTGATTTCGTCTAATTATATGCACTGTTATGGCAACAACAATGACTTGTTTATTTCGTTGAGACCATATGAAGTTAAGTCAACTAAATTTATTTTATTAATTTGATAAAATATAAAGTACACAACGTAATGTGTCCATTCCATTGATTTATCATCAATGTCTAATAGCATGCTACAGATGATTCACAAAAATTTTAAGAGTTATGGTAATCTGCCTGATAGCATTCCAAGAACAATGAATCAAGATTCATAAAAGCTGCCAATGACTGATGATTTATCACGTAAGAATCAAAACGTTTATTATTTGGATTTTTGCATTCAATTTAAATAACAGAAGAAAAAAAAAAAAATACAATACGTTTTAAGGGCTTAATTTTTATTGTTTCATTTAGGTTTTAAGGGGTAGTATATATATATATATATATATATATATATATATATATATATATATATATATATATATATATATATAAAATTTTCAAAAAGCTTTTTGGATGATTTTATACATTGAATATTCATAAATATTCTTCAGTGCTTATAAAACACTTCAAAGAAAGTGTAAGTTTATATGCATTCTAATGTTAAATATGGGTTCTTTTAATGAAAATGTGTTTAGTCTTTAAAAGGTTTCGTGAAAATCACGCAAAGGAAAGTTAATGTTTGAAAATAAGAAAAAATGATACTCTAGAAAAAAAAAAAACTAAAGAAATAAAATAACTATTCGAAGACAAAACTTCTTAATAAATCATTATCTTTGTTTCATTTTCTTGAAAATTTTATAACATTTTAATTACGAGAAGACTAAAATGCAGTCCTATTTACTTGTATTATAAATTACAATTACATGGTTTCAGAAGTATAATTCAAAGTTTAAACGACAACTATTATTACTTACTTGCTTTACTTTTTTAAACAAAAAATATAGTAGTGTTAGAGTTGAAAGGTAAGAATAATCAGAAAATAATTTTAACAGAAGAGGTAGTAAATTTTAATTGTTTTTTATTTCAATTAAAATAAATGAATTTTTGAACCAATAAGCTATTTTTATTCTTAAAGAAACTTGAAACAAACGAGGGTGAGTGATTGAGTGAATATTAACGTCGCACTGTTCAGCTACACGAGGGCTTTTGGCGACGGACCTCGTAATTTTGAACAGTGGTCAAGTGACCAGGGTGACACCTGAGCTGGCACCCCCTCTCCAGCTACCACACCACACTAACGAGAGGACGTTTGAGCTCTCCACAGATTTAACGTGTATCACTCCCCAACACGGCTGAAACAAAGGAGGAAATGACAGTTAACGAAAAAAAAAAAAAAAGCAAGCATATAACTAACAAGGGCTTGAATGTTACAAATACAGTCTATATTATTTTAATAGCTCCTCTACATTGTTTAATGTTTTAAAACTTATTTACGAGATGTTCTAAATGACCTTGATTTATGCAATGTACTGTTATATTATATTCACGAACTTGATGTGATACTAATTATTTAAATCATTGCTATCTAACCTATAGCTGCATGAATATCAATTAAATTTTAGTACAGGAGAGTTAACGCCAGGTTCTTTAAAGAAATTTAGTATTTCTATGTAATTACACTAGTTTAATACATTAATTTATATTTCAATCAATGTAATAGTTAATACTGTTTTAGTGATACAAATTTATAAATGTTCAGTTCATTGTAATTTCAATAATGCTAAATTTCACGCTATATTGCTTTGCAGTACTCTCAGCAATATTTCTAGTTTTTTATTTCACTTGCTAGAGAGCAGAAAACTATATTTTTACACACATATGTACTACCAGACAGCGTTGGAATTTGAGGAGAATTTCATTAGTTTTGGGAAACGATCTTTAGTAGTCAATTTCTAGATAAAAATCATAGATTTCGAAAATAACCTCACTTGCTTTAATATATATTGGATTATTTAGTAAAAAAGTTTTGTTTTTAGGGAAACAAATTCCTGGAATCTGTCATGGAAGTTTTTCTTGATATTGGTTTCTATTTTATGAAACATACTAATTTTTTGCGATTTTCTGTTTTTCTTTTGCAACTGCTAAAAAGGTGAGAAGTATTACTTGCCATTAGTTTAACTTGCTTTGCACATTAAGTTTTTTTCTTGTATACTTCTAATCCATATAGATGGAAGATATTTTGTTTTTGCCTGGCTTTTTTTTGTTGTTGTTTATATTATTTTTACGCGAGGTTTTACTTATACCAGGAAAGCAAGGTTTCTTATAACAAATGGATCTATTTCAGTTGTCCTTGATATTGTTGCCCGATAATATCAATTCTGAGAAAAGTAACTATTTCACTCTGAAATATTCAAAGCAGTGTTGTGAGCAATTTCGAACATTTCGCACGACAGTGCACTTCATATTACAATGAAATGTCACTGTAATCAGCATTCAAATTGCACGGAAATGCGATAAATGATTTTAAACTACTTACCTCCACTTATTCAAATTACAGTGTTTGCAACAGCTTTCATTGTCTTACTAAACAACATATTTTTTTTTTTCCCGCAGATAGCCTTCTGACGGATAATATGTTGAAGAAACACATATAGTTTGTTTCCTCTTAACACAGACTTACAAACCTTGTTCTATGACCAACCACTGCCTTAGTTCCATCTTTTGTAATGTCAAAGAACGTTCAAACCTCCATATTTAGAAATGACACCATCCAGGGTGCTGAAAATGTCAGTACCTTTGATGCTGATTTCTAATTGCTTCAATTGCAAAGAATTTTTTCGTGAACTTCAAATTCTTCCAACATATTCTCTACTTATTTTTACAGGGAGAGAAACAGATATCAGTTCTGGTCCTCCAATGTAAGAGAAATTGACCATTACAATTGCGAAAGCTTGATGGCTTGTACAGGCATCACTTTATATAGCCGTACATGGTACTGCATAATCTAGAGTTAAATCTCATAAATAGTTTTCAAATAATATGAATCTGGAGAAAAACATGTATTTAATGCAAACGAAATATTTAATAAATTATAGCTTGAAAAAAAAAGGTAATGATAAAAAATGATGACACCATGATGACTGTAAGAAGAATGAATGTATTATATATTTTAAAAAAATTTACATCCCTAACTATATTTATATTTAATATTATAATGGTATCTATAGTATCGTTCATCTGTAATCAAAAGCACGATACCATATTGTTATATCAAAGTAAGGCAAGATATGTTGAACAATATACTACATAAATATTTTATTTAATTTAAATGGAAAAATTAATCTTAAATAGAAATTTTTTTAAAAAGAAAATGAAATTAAAATAGGAAACACAAATACGAACAGTTTAACTGATAAACAATATAAATTACCTTAATACTTCAGAAGTTAAATTAAAAAATAAGTAAATAAAAATAATGTGAAAGAGATATACCATAACTCAAACAACCAAAAAACGATTGTTACATTTTTTGTAATTCGATTTCTTAAAACTTGCATATACAGGTGTACAAAATTAAGAGAATTTTTTTGATTTTGCGATTATCTCTAGAGCTACTGTACAGATTTTAATGAAATTTGGTATATATATAGATCAGATAAAATGCACAAAATAACAATTCAAGAGTTAAAAATGCACTGTATGATCGTGTATAACAGTCTTTGAAGTTGGAAGGTATCAAACTACATTTGCTGAATATGGCAGGGAATATGCTCCTTGTTTCAGATAAACAATCCTTACGCCGTAAATTTAAACCGGAAATAAGGTAATTTATGAGTTCTTGTGACAATTAATCTTACTCACACACATTCAGTAACTGTCTTCAGGGTTTCGATGGATCTCAGAGTGGGTTTGCGAGTTGCAATTTCCCTCTCTAGTACGTTCTAGGTATGCTCTATACAAGGGGTAGCCATCCTGTGGCACTCTTGCCACATCGTACCACGGTGGATTTGCAGCAGTGGCATGCCAAAAATTACTGTAAAAAATTAAAATTAATTAATACATAATAATCTATTTTCTAATTTTGTTGAAATTTGGTTGTTTTAGACTAAAACCTCAAAAGTTGGATCAAAATGTGCTTGTGAATAAACTTTTTCTGTTAAGAACTTAATGAAGTAGATTAACTCATAATTTGCTGAAATGTACCTAATATAAGTTAATTTTGTAAGCATCTTTAAAAGCTAATCCAAATGCAAATTTCTTGGTAAAATAAAAAAAAATGAAAAGTATTTAAAATTCCATTAAGAAAGTATTGACTGTTTAATAATTATTCAAAATTAAATACTTCAAGATACTCATTTTTATTTTATACCTGACCTAACTCAGTGAACACGTAGAAAGTGTTTTAGCAATAAAACCTAAGTTTGTACTTTTGTCTTATTTGTTATACATTATTTATAAATTTCGCTTATATGAACTTAAATTTAAAAAGTGCTATTTGTGAAAAAATCACATAATGAGCATATTAGTAACATTTTTTTCATCTTTCTAATTTCTTGTTTGTTTTTTAAAAAAGTTATAAGTGGCATGCATGTTTTTTTTTTTTTTGTCAAATAGTGGCACGTATATTTTTTTTTTTTTCATAAAGCAGTGGCACTCTTTCCAAAAAGGTTGGCAACTCCTGCTCTATACGGATGAGGTCTGGAAATCTAAATGGACAATCCATTTGGCGAATATCCTCACTCTTTTCGTATCCTCCTTTTTATTTTCTTTTTGTTTCATGTTGTCATCCATTTAAATAAATCATGGCCAACAGCATCCGTAAGTATGCGAACATAGGTGTTTGACCATCAAGCGTCCGCTATTGCAATGGTGGATTTCTCGGATATTTTAAGGCAAGTAACGGGTCTTTGGTTTACTCCATATAAAAGTATTGCGCAAACAAATTGGTAGATTATTTCTGCTTAAGATAAATGACATCATAGGAGAAACAAAAATATATTATAAATGACAGAATACTACTTTAAAATCTAATTTCAGAAACAATAACATAGGTTAAATTTTTCAAAAAAAAAAAAAGAATAAAAAAGTGCAACGAATTTTTGTATAATGAAATTTTAATCTGATTTCACAAAATAAAATTACAGTTGTGATTTTCAATAAAATGATTAATTGAATTGCATTTGTTTGGCAAAACAATATTTTCTCTTATAACCTTTTAATGCACTTAATCTCATCACAAACTAAATTAATCCCGCTTGTCTATGAAATAAAAATAAAATTCTTGTAATTGCTTATTCTTGAAAAATAATTCAACGATTTTTAGGACATGAAAAGGAAATAAAGGATTAATTAAATTGAAAAATATTCCGTTGAGAAATCTTTTGACAGAAGGATATTACAATTATAAGATACCAAAGAGAAAAATTTTATTCAGCTTTTATAACTTACAGTTATCATTTCCCCTCTACTATAAAAACTTATGAAATTTCCATAAAATAAAGGTTTAGAGAAATACTTATAGTTTCTGAATTATCTTTCTTTAATGTTGATGTTTGATTCTAAAATTTTGGAAAACTATTTATTAAAAATAAAAATAAAATTACTTCATAAATGTATTAATTGGTAAGGCTGCATAAGTACTATAGTTTTAAGAACAAGTAAAAAAAATGTTTTCAAAGAAAAGTTTTTCCCCATTAATCAATAGTAAACTATGTTTCTCACTCAAATTAACATTTTAAACGGACATTTAAAAAGAAAATAATAAAAAATACTTATTTCTTTGAGACATATTTAAAATTCTGTGAATTTTATGTTCGATGATGTAAATTCAGAATTTTCTTAAATATATTTTGCCATTGAACTAGTATTTCTGCTTTTTTAACTTCAATAAAAGAATTTTGAAACATTTAAATATGAATTAAATACATTATTTGTTATATAAACAGATTAATATATATGTATATATATATATATATATATATATATATATATATATATATATATATATATATATATATATATATATATATAAATCGTGGGGGATAAAAGCCAAATGCATCCAACGATAACCAAAAATGAAAAGTAAAAGTTTCCACTGAATTTCGTTCCTTTACTTTTTCTGGCGAATTTAAAATTCTTCCATTTAATAAAATCCTTCAGAGGTTACAGAAGTTTACTTAGATATTTAATTATAACGTTTGGCGTTTTATTAAAGAGTGGCACATAGAGAGAGATTGAGAAATAATTATATTAATACCACACTATAAAACTGCACGAAGATTTCAGACGGACCTCTTAATTTTGAACCATGGTCAGACGACGAGGATGCCATTTCAGTTAGCACCTATTTCCTGACTTTCACACCACACCAATGGGATGTTACGCATTGAAGAGGAAGAGTTAAGTATTTCCGAGAAAAACAAATGTACTTTAAACACAGTTCTACAAACCATTTAATTTTTTTTCACATTTAGATCATTACAATAATCTAACATTAGCGAATTTTAGACTTAACATTTATGAAAGGAATATATATATATATATATTATAAATATAAGAATATTTTAGTAATTATTAGTGGGAAATATGTTATTGTAGATAAAATGATTTATCTAAAAATTTTTAAGAACATATTAAACCTGATAAAAATACAAATTAGCATGTTAAAATTATTAGAATTTCAACATCACATACAATATGAAAATTCATACTAAACTAGCACTATATGAATTGTTGATTTAGTAACGTATTAACGTAGTGCAGAATGCAATAGGCCATTTAAAATAAAACATGGTAGTCCACCAAAGGTAAAAACTTCAGGCGAATTAGCATTCCTTCTACGTTGATTAGGAAGACCTAATAAACAGTGTATGAAGTTTAAACGGAAACCAATGGTCGATTATCGTTCAATATGCGCTCATGTGAGTCTTATTACTACAACAGTGATGAAAGATGCAATTGGGGAAGTAAAGGATTCCAGAACACCATTTGTGTTGAAATAACATTTGTCTATGGCCAAAAGTCACACCAGCACTTACCTATATAATATAAATATATATATATATATATATATATATATATATATATATATATATATATATATATATAGAACCTGATAAAATCATAAAAAAGAAATTTAGAAAAGAGAACAATAATGAATCTAACAAGGAGAGGAATAATAATAAAAACTATATAGAAAATATTAGGAAAAACTTACTTGTAAAACAAAAATGCTGAAATGAAAAACACAACCTACTGCGATGAGATCCTACGTGAAATGGTGAAAAAGATTAAAACGCCAGCGCAGGAAGGAAAGAACCGTGGTGCCATCTGGATAGTTATATTGCAATTCAACTAACCACAAAGATAAATAATTAGTTAAACAAAACGTAACAGTTTTTAAATAAAATAAAGAACAATGTTTAGAAAAAATATCAAATAGAAATATATTAAAGTAAATTAACTTAGATGATTATATACTTGAAAGTTATATTGCAATTAAATTAAACGCAAAAAATATTTTAAAATATTTTTTTAAAAATAAACTAAAAAGAGAGAGAGAAGAAATATTAAATAAAGTACCGAACTAAGATAAAACTAGAATTAATTAGAAATAGAAATATATTTTAAAATAAATTTACTAGAATAATTATATTCTAAGCAATTATTACAAAATTTCACAAAATTATTATGTATTAAAATTTTATCAGTAAATAAATCATTGTTTCTGCTTATAAAATTTAAGATAATATTTCTAAATATTGATAGGTGTAAGTTACTACCCCAGAAAGGCGTTTTTATAATGTTAAAATCAAATAAGTCTTTTTTATCAAAAATATTACTTGAAACCACATTTCTCTTAATGTTTAATTGAAGGTCCAAAAAGTTAGCTGACTATTTATTATAATTAGTTTTTAATAATTTTAACTAGTCGGGATAATAATTAAAGCTAGGATCAAAGTCTACTA
The DNA here is from genome assembly GCA_019973935.1 of Trichonephila clavipes. NCBI lineage: Eukaryota > Metazoa > Arthropoda > Arachnida > Araneae > Nephilidae > Trichonephila > Trichonephila clavipes. The sequence goes on along the minus strand of BMAU01019064.1, from coordinate 348,137 downwards.
TGTTGCTAAAAATAATTAAGTCATCTATGTACCTAAAAAGTTACAAGAATCATAACTAATACTTTCATTTTCATAAAAATGCAAGTAAATATTTGCTAAGCAGTTGCTAGCTGGTCCACCTTGTGGTAATCCTTTAATTTGCTGATAATGAGCGTTATTATGGAAAATATAATTTTCTTTTAATACTAATTCAATAATAGATATATATTTATCATATTTTATTATCTTATTCAAGAAATATTTACTATATGCTATTTTAAGAATCTTAAGCATGTCTTCTATATCAATGGAGTAACATAAATCTTCAAAATCATAGGTATAAATAGAAATAATTTTTTTACCATGCATATACTTAATAATGTTCATACTATTCTTAACTATAATAGATTTATCAATTTTGTCTAATGTAGATTGAATAATATTTTGTAGCTTCTTGCCCGTATGTGTAATATAAGTTTTAAAACCATTCGTAATAGTTTTAAATTTAACATGATTTTTATGAAATTTAGGAGTTACGAAAGTATGTGGGAATTTAATATCCAGAATACGTAAATCTATTTTTTTTATAAAAAGCAGAGATTCGATTAAAAATTTCTCTTTTGCTTGAATTAGATATTTTAAAAGCAGAATTATTATAAAAATATTTGTTTAGCATATTAGTATAAAGCCACTTACAAATAATTGCAAAATTTCCCAGTACTTTATCAACATAAACGATAATAAAGTTCTTTTGTAGGTCTGCAATTTGGTGCTTAATATTATAGTATTTTATATCATTATCAGTTTTATAATTAATGTTCAGTATATATATATGTAATATATATATATATATACCAGCCGTTACCCACCCGCTTCACTGGGTATTTCACGCTGTTGTATAAATGTATACTGTTTACATATATATATATTAAGGATACCTAGCATTAAGAATTCGATTGTATTGAAAAATATATTTATAGCTGTAACTATCGCCTCTTGATATAAAATGGACATAAATTATAATATCTAATTTCTATTTATATCTAAAGTAGAAGTAGAAAGATTTTTTGCGCTCACTTAGCCTAATAATCAAGTGGATTTCCACCAAAGCAAATTTCAGTGGATCTCTACTCCATAAAATAAGCATGCGTGCTACATTTCAAGACTAAATATAACAGAGCCAAATCGGAATTTTTATCATCAATACCTCATTGAGAGCATACTTAGTGGATTCCAATTCAACAAAAGAAGAATGTAAACCAAGTTTTATTATTATAGTCTTAGCGGTTCGAAAACGGGAATTTTGTCTATCAATACGCCCCAATAACTCTCCCCGCTTCCCCATGGAGTTGATTTCCGTGAAATCCATTCTTAGTAGAACTCTTTTCAAGTAAAGAAACTAGTTGAAAAGAAACTACTAAACTTCTTTCCGCTAAGAATGCTCTCAATGAGGTTAGATGATAAAAATTCCGATTTCAGGTAAATGGGTTATACTCAAAAACAGGAATTTTTCTATAACACGCCTTAATCCCTCACGACCCCACTCCTTTGGGGGTCCGTTTTCGCAAAACTCTTTGGTATAAGAACTCTATTCCATGAACGGAACATATCTTCTAATTTTCAAGCAGGTGGGTCTATTAGTTGAAAATCGGAATTATTTATCTATTACACCCCTTAATCCTCCTCAGTGACCCTTGGGGATCAATTTTTCCTAAAATTATTTTGTATCGGATCTCACACCATGGAAGGAATCCGCTTACAAAATTTTAAGACTGTACGTCTAATAGTTTAAAAATGGAAATATTTATCATTAACGCCCTTTAAGCCCTCGCAACGCAACTTAGGAAGATATTTTCACGAAAGCCATCTTATAGCAGATCTCTACTTAATGAAGGGGATTGCCTATATCGCCGCTTAATTCTCCACACCGCCACTTGGTGGTTGAGTTTCACAAAACCCATTTTGCAGCGGATCTGTACTCTATGAAAGGAATCCGCTAACCAAATTTCTAGACTGTACGTCTAATTAAAAAATGAAATAATTATCTAAAACGCCACTTAAGACCCGCAACGCCACTTAGGAAAAGATTTTCACAAAACCCATCTTATAGTGGATCTATGCTCATTAAATGGAATCTGCTTACTCAATTTCAAGATTTTACGTCTAATAGTTTAAAAAGTAGTTAACGGCCTATATATAACGCCCCTTAATTCTCTATAACGCCACTTGGGAGTCAATTTTGACAAAACCAATTTTGTAGCGGATCTCTACTCTATGAAATGAATCCCGCGAACCAAATTTCAAAACTGTACTTCTAATAGTTTAAAAATGAAAATAATTATGCATAACGCCCCTTGGAGGTCGATTTTCGTAAAATTCATTATGTAGAGAATCTCTACTTTATGAAAGAAATCTGTGTACCAAGTTTTTCAACACTTTTCATGTAATAGTTTATTAATGGAAATAATTATCTGTAACGCCCCTTGGGGTTTGATCTTTGCAAACTCCGTTTTTAGCTGCTGTCTACTCCATGAAGGGAACCTTCCTACCAAATTTCAAATCTGTAGGTTTAATAGTTCCGGAGATATCGTAATTAGTCAGTGAGTCACATTTCTCTATTATATATATAGATATATATGTAATATATATATATATATATATGTGTGTATATGTAATATATATATATATATATATATATATATACTATGAATGATATATATATATATACTATATATAATGATATATATATATATATATATATATATATATATATATATATAATCTCATTCATAGTGTGTAAAATGGTCCCCATATACCTTCATCCTTCTATTAGTAATACACTAATCATTTCCACTGGTCTCTCATTGTGTGTGCTGCAATATTGCTGTGGTCAGAATTTTCCGCTTTCATGCAAGAACTCCATCTCACGGAATATCTCTTAAGCAAACTCATTGGATATGCGACTCCAATGGTATAAAAAATAATACACCGACTGACTACATCCCTTTAAGACTCGAATTATTTTTATCTTTCAATATTAAATTCTGTTCATTCGTAAAACTATATTGACCCTAATGGCACTAGGACAAATAATAAAAAAAATTCCCGCCCCTCCCCTGGAAAGCAGCCGGTACCCGCACGATCTGCGGGTTGGGCTTTATCTGTGAAACCAGTCACCTATGGAATTTTCCGAGTTGTACCATTTTAGCTCTTTGTTGATAGAAAAAATATTTTTAATTCAATTAAAATTGTGAAAAATAAGGAAATTATTGATGTGTATAAGTAAATCTTTAATTAACTCAGTATTAATTTACTGTGAAAATCTTTAAAATATATTTTGTTTTTGACAAGTATAAATAAACATTTCATTTTTCACAATATGTTTACGAACTGCTTTTGTAGTTATCAAATCTGCACATACGTGGCCTTGAAATGTCATCAACACATAAAAAATGGTAGTACATGTCAATCTTTTTACCCTGGAATGGCAAGGATAAAAGGTATGACATATATAGCAGGTGGATTAAACACTTCGATCTTTTTGTGAGTGGAATTAAAAACACTGTTATCTTCATCATCAGTAAAAATACTTTTGTTAGTAGTTGGAGAGGCTTCTAACGCTACAACTACCTCTAACGTAAATTTTAAGCGATCCACTTTGATTTTTGAAGAAATTTTATATGATATTGCATCTTGTTTGCACACAAACCAAGAATTTGCAACTGCTAAAACAAAGAAATGAATGGGTCCAAGTGATTTTTAAGGTAAATAAATTTAAAGTAAAAAAAGTTTTTTAAAAACAAGCTTTTATTTAAATGCTCTAAAAAGAATAAAATAAACTTTTTTTTAAACGTTTAATGATATCAACTTATAATGTCATCACACAATTTATAATATAATAGTTTGTCGCGAGATATAAATACTCGTATTTACTTAGATTGAAAATTTTAAAAATTTAAATTAATCAGATCAAGTTCTTTAATTTGCTTGTTTATCTACACAGGTAAATCTCGCGACAAGCTTTTATATTATAAATTGTATAATGTCATTGTAAGTTGATAGCATTACAAGTTTTTAAAGAAAAGTTTATTTTATTCGTTTTAGAGCATTTCAATACAAGCTTGTTTTTAAAAAAGTTTTTTTTTACTTTAAATTTATTCTTTAGTTTTTAGTTATCACTGTACAGGTTTCTCAGTCTGTTCATCTCATTCAACGCATCATTGCTACAAGGCCATGTGCCGTTTAATTTTGAACAGGCTGGCTCAGTCTTTTTTTCCGCCAGGACAAGTTTATGTTATAAATATTTCATTTGGACCACAAAAAGAGAATAATGGGGGGGGGAGGGGATAAACACTGTAAGACCAAAACAACATTGCAATAAGCAAAATTAATGAAAAATAATATTTCAGCTTTTTTTTTAAATTTTATTTAAATACTATATTAAAACGAAAAACCGCTCAATCAGTTGAAGACATCAGCATCAAAATTGATTTGCAAGATTCCACCCGAACAAATTACTTTAATAACTCTTTAACTAACTGTGACATATCGGAATAAAAATGGTGCAAACAAGCATTGTCCTCCAAACTAAACCTAAATACAAAGTTTATCGATCGTGAGGTATCGATCCCCGTACCTTTCGAATGCTAATCTAGAGCTCTACCATCTGATCTACGGTCCCTGTCGACACACGTTGTATAGTAAACATGCCCACCATGACAACTCAACAGGCTAGTTACAGTAACTAGGTCGATATCGCAATATAAATCGACAAAACATGTATTGTCATCCTAACTACGCGTGTATAGAAAAAATCAGCTCAATCGGCTGAAGACATCAGCTTCAAAATTTATTTGCAACATATTCCACCAGAACAAATTACTTGAATTAATAATTTTTTAATTACTTGGGATATCGGAATATAAATGGTCCAAACATGAATTGTCATCCAAAATAAACGAGTGTACCAAAAGTTCAGCACAATCGGTTCAAAACATCAGCTTCAAAGTTGAATTGCAAGATTCCAACCAAACAAATTACTTGAATTAATATCTTCTAATTGCGATATCGGTATATAGATGACACAAACATGCATTGTCATACAAACGAAACGAGTATACCAAATTTCTGCTCAAATGGTTGAAGATATTAGCTTCTGTCAACATTGAGTTGCAAGATATTTCACCCGAACAAATTACTTGATATAATAACTGTTTGACTAATTGCGATATCGTAATGTAAATGGTCCAACTATGCATTGTAATCCAAACTAAACGTGTATAACAAATTTCAGCTGAATCGGTTGAAGACTTCAGATTCAAAATTGAGTTGCAAGGTTCTACCCCAACAAATTACCTTAATTAATATCTTTTTAACTACGATATATGTATATAGTTGGTCAAAGCATGCATTATCAGCGAAACTAAACGCGTATACCAAATTTCAGCTCAATCGTTTGAAGATATCCGCTCTTCAAAATTGAGTTGCAAGATTCCACCCGAACAATTTACATTGCAAGTTAAACAAAAGCTTGTGTGTGTAATATAGCATACTTTGTACGTATACAAAGAGAAGAATTGTGAAATATCTCGCTGTACAAATCAAATGAATTTCAAATATATTTTACAGGAAAAAAATAACAATTGGAGGAGCGAGGTATCGATCCCCGTACCTTTGGCATGTTAAGTGAGAGCTTTACCATCTGAACTACGGTCCCGGTCGAAACATGTTGTATAGTAAACATGGTCGTCTTTACACCTGAACAAGATCGTTACAGTAACTAGGTCAATATCGGAATATAGATCGGCAAAACATGTGTTGTCATCCAAACTAAGCGTGTATACAAAATTTCAGCTCAATCGGTTGAAGACATCAGCTTCAAAATTTGTTTGCAAGGTTCCACCTGAACAAATTACTTGAATTAATAACTTTTTAACTAATTGCGATATCGAATCATAAATGGTCCAAACATGCATTGTCATCCAAACTACACTTTTGTCCATAAATTAAGGATAATTCAATCACACAGAAATTGAACTCTAAAATAAAGATTTCACATGTAGAATTATCCCACACATCTTGAAAAGAATATGCAAATTACAGGAAACCATCAGATGGCGTGGATAGTACGTCAAAATGACGAGAGTGTAAGAGATGGGTATATAAGAAATGGTGGCAAAGAAGTAAAATTGTTCACAAACGTTTTAAAACCCTTTCAATGAAAAACCACATAGTTTTGGCACAAAGGAAGCATTTGGATGATTTTTACGTGGTAGAATTGTTGGACGACTGGAATGTGGACGTACCCAGCTAGAAGTATCCGAGGAACTTGGAATCGCCCAGAGTGTCATCTCCAGGCTTTGACAACGATCCCAAGATGATAGTAGTGTGAGTAGATGTGAAAGCACAGGTCACTCTCGAGGTACAACGCTGAATGAGGACCGGTATATTTGACAGTTACTGCAAAAAGAAACAGACGGAGCCCAGCATCAGACCTGTCTCGTCAGCTCTCTTCAGCTACCGGTACGGCAGTTTCAAGGCAGACCGTATACAGACGCTTAAGGCACATTTGTCTATATGCTCGTAGGCCAGTCAGACGTTTTCCACATACCGCAACTCACTGTCGCCTGCGATTATTTGGAGTAGAGAGCATGCATTGTGGAAACCATAACAGTGGTCTTGTGTGATGTTTTCCGGCAAGTCCACGTTTAGTTTGCAGTCTGATCCTCGCCGGACTTTGGTATGGAGAGCTCCAGGTACCCGTTACCACCAAGAGAACACCATTGAACAATACCTTTACGGTGGTGTAAGAAGGCTCGATTAGGAAGGAATTATTCTTGGTTCCAGAACTGACCTGCATGTTTAGAGTGCAACGATGACATGCCACATCTATCAAGATGTCATTCTGGAACAACATTTATGTTTGTTTCGGAGCGTCATTTGTGCTGAATTTCTGTTTATGGATGACAACGCCCGTCCTCACTTTGCAAACATTGTAGACGAATGCCTTCAATCGGAGGATATCACCCGTATGGATTGGCCAGCATGCCCTCCGGACTTGAATCCAATAGAGCATGTGTTGGATAAGTTTGGCCGACGAATATCAGCCCCTTTCCACCAGTCTACCGGAACTTCGAAGGGCATTGCTTGATGAGTGGTGTAATATTCCCCAAGATCAGATTGATAATTTGATACTCAGCATGCCTAGGCGTTGTAAGGCCGATATTGCATCGTCCGGAGACATACTCCGTATTAACCATTATACTAACCATGTTTTACTGCTTTTTGTAAATAGGTTCTTTTTTGAAATTTGCTCCAGGGAGTAAAAATCGCAATTTTTATTAATTGTGTCGAACATACAGCATCTTTTTGCTTTTTACCTTTTGTTTGATAATTAGATTTTACAAATAAGTCTAATTTGTTTTGATCCTGCCTCTTTCTTTACCTGAACTTCATTATCCTTAATTTATGGACATGAGTATAAACGTGAATACCAAATTTCAGCGTAATCAGTTAAAGGCATCAGCTTCAAAATTAAGTTGCAAGATTCCACCGAACAAAATACTTTAATTAATATATTTTTAACTAATTCCAATATCGGTAAATAATTTGTCAAAACATGCATTGACATCGAAAGTTAACGTGTATACAAAATTTCAGCTCAATCGGTTGAAGACATAATATTTAAAATTGAGTTGCAAAATTCCACCCGAACAAATTACTTTAATTAATATCTTTTTAACTAATGGCGATATCGGAATATAAATGCCCCAAACATGCATTGTCATCGAAACTAAACGTGTATACAAACTTTCAGCTCAATCGTTTGTCGACACCAGCTTCAAAATTGAGTTGAAAGATTCCCCCCGAATATTTTACATTGCAAATTAAATAAAAGCTTATAAAAAAGATCCGAAATTGTCTTTCCATTTCAAATATTTCCATGTTTTTATTCATTGCTCTTATCAGAACTTGATTTTTCTTCCAGTATGCGTGATTCATATGTTTTGTTTGTAGCATGTTTATCATCCTAAGTCCTGATCTGAGTTCAATCTGATATATTCATCAAATGGAAATTTTTTTTTTATGTGAGGATTCTCCTTTGAGAAACCTGAAAAAGATTTTAGTTAAAAATTAGCACAGTATTCCATGGAAAACAATAAAATGTAAGAGAAAATTTTATTATTTAAACAAAAAGTAAAATTTTTAAACCACACCATACACACTCCCTGTGGAAAACCCAGATTTTCTTTGAGGGGGAAGAGATATGGAAGCAGATATATGTGCGTAAAGGATGATATCCCATATCTCTCATCGAATGTGTGAAAGAGAAATTTAATTACAAAAACGAGCCAGAAAAAGAAAAAAGAAGAGACTTGATCAAGGTAACCCTATTAAAGAAATATGATTTTAATTGCATAATAATATATTTCGTTTTCATTTAAGCTTTTATCAACTGTATTAAAACAGAAAAGAAAGCTCCCATGGCAAGAACTTACCTTTTTAGCTGCAGTGACTCAAGTAGCACCCCACCTACAGGATCGTGCGAGTAACGATATCCAAAGTCCTACAAACAACATTAATAGAATATAATTAATATTTTCCTATTTTACAATTATTTAAACATTAATACAAAAATTTGTATTCAAGCAATTATAAATATATCAATAAATTCCTTTTTACGACAGATAAAAAGAAGACGTGTTTTCGTTGTATTTGAAAACAAAGCTAGATTTGAAAGCCAGCTGAAAGTAAAGCATGGACTACAAACATCATCTGTTGATAAAAAGTGATAGTTTACACTTTCCGTAAAACCCGCTCAATCGTTGGATTCGAGATTTTCTTACATACGACTATTCCACAAGCAAAAACGTATAAGAATATCTAACCCGCACGATCGTGCGGGTTGGGTTTTAAGGGGATAAATTATCCTTTCTGCTGTTTAAATGTCGGTTAAAGTAATGGCTACACTTGAATTGAAGATTATTCCCCGTTGAACTTCATTTTCCACGGTACGTTATTCAACGACATACAACACAAATGTCAAGTATAATGCTTCTGGCCGTCACTAATTAACATGAAATATCTCATCTGCTATGGATATTGGGCAAACTCTGCATAGACTGGAGCATCACAGACGTCATGGAGAATATTTATATTTATTCCTGGAACAGCATTGCCACACGATTATTCACTTATTCGAAATATTCAAATCTTCATTACAGCACAATACACATAAACATTCTTCCTTGATCTTCCACTTCAATGAATATATCACTTATTCAATAAGCTAGAATATATTTTATTGACCGACATTTCTTTCTTGCGGATAAAGAATTTAGGTTTTAGATAGAGTTAATTTGTAACGCTTTTTCTCAAACAATAATTGGGAATCGGTATGATTCTATACCACTCAATTTAAAATATTTTTTACAACTCATAATGGTTTCACTAAATAATGTTTTCCGACATGTTACACATCGTTACCTTCTTTTAGGCTTAAGAAAACCAGGACATCATACACATTCAAAATTTCGATTTTTCAATTCTAGTATTAAAAAATAGTGCAACATTTTCTGAATCAAATTATGTGTAACACATTTTTGTTCGTTGATATATCCCTTGAAAAAAGTAATTAATAAAAATATAAGCAAACGCTTATAAAAGTTTAGTTTTTTTCACTTTTCCGCCAAAGTAAATAAATTTAGGTACACTTTAGAAGAAAAAATCTCTTGCAATATACGTTTTTAAATTGTTTTATACTTCTGAACAGGAGACCTGTGCATATAAGTGAACCCGTTTTTTAAAGTCAAAGTAGTACATATTTTTTTTAAAAAAATAGTTTTATGTGAGAAAAAAATGGGGGTGGGGGAGTTTCAAAATTACAACGTATTATAATTTTTTTTAAATAAGTTATCTTTATATTTTACTAAAAAAAATAGGTTCACTATGTTTTGTGTATTGTTTTATATATGTGCAGAAAAAACTTCACGTATTTAAAAGATATTTTTTGAAAAATGGTATATATATATATATATATATATATATATATATATATATATATATATATATAACATATATATAAACATAAGCACGTACTATGAGATCTTCAAAAAGTATATCCAACTTAAACTTTAAAAAAAAGTATGTATTTATGAGCGCACGTAAGAAGTTATACTTCCTTGGGGAAACAAAATAACAATCTTCCTAAAAATCTGTAGCTATGCCAAGGATGAAAGGCGGTCACGTGCAGAGTTGAACGATACTAACCTTAAGTCAATTGGACCATCCAAACCTGATATAATCACGATTTAAATAAATGTCCCCCGCACAGGGACAATAGGACCAATAACATAGGGGTTTTTTGGCAGACTGTATCTGGAGATGAGGTGAACCGAATGTGACACCTGAGATCTCATATTGAATGTCTTGGAGGGAAGAATAGCTCCTTAGAATATTAAGACATCCGCCTGAAGAGCCCCCCAAGTTATGGTGATTTTAAAATAATTAAAACATTTAAAACAATTAAGTGAAATATACGCATGGCATTCAGCAACACGAAACTCGACTTGGTTATGAGGAAACACACGAGGAATCCATTCGAACCGGTCTGGAGTCTGTAGTAACAAATGGAGCGGCACTAGCTCGGGAAAAGAAAATGAAACTAACTCCCCCAGGAGGGGGGAAACTGTGACGTAAATGGTCACGTGCATATCAAAGATACACATAGTAGTAGGGAATCCCAAAGTTCCATCCTTCTATCTCTGTAATATCGTGACGTCATCAAAAGTTCGAACCCCATAGGAATAACATGGGTATTCTAATTTTAGTGATAACGCCCCCGTAGGCTCACTATCTAAACACGAATTAAGACAGATTAAAGAGCTCAACGAGGAAAACCTATGGTACGAGTTTCATTAACGAAGCTCAATATCCTTGGTTGATTGATTGAATATTAATGTCGCACTGTTCAGCTACACGAGGGCTTTTGGTGACGGACCACGTAATTTTGAACCATGGTCAAGTTACGTGGACGACACCTGAGCTGCCCCCCCTCTCTCCTAACTACCACACCACACCTTGGGATGACGTATCAGCTTTCGACAGATTTAAAGTGCATCGCTGCCCTACACGGCGGATCGTTAGTGGTACTGGGCTCGAACTCGTGATAAGGCAAGCCACGTACCGATACCTATACCCCTCGGCTACCGTCGCCACCAAATACTCTTAAAGTATGCGGGGAAAAAAATTTTAAGCTTTAAAATAATTTTAAAGTGTTCAATATGGGGGAAGAAAAGGGGATATGGTTCTAAAAAATATATCTAGGATGCAGATAGGGAGAGCAATCGAATGCAAAATGTGCTGTTGACCAAGGTGGCATTGGATTTGAGTTGTTATTGAGGAAGCCCTGTAAGGGAGGAGCACCGGAGGGGACGACTTCCACGTAAAACACGCTCTAATACGAAAATATGGCGGACCTCCAATCTCAATTTCTTAGGGAGGATAAATCTTTCTCAGTCCCCATACGATTAAGGAATCCGACTACGTTCGGAACCGTGATTTTAAAAAAGTGCATAAATAGATAATTTTTATGATATATAGTGTAATTTAGATTAGAATACATGTATAAAATTGTTTTTAGAATATTTTGACAAAAAAATTATTTAAATTAAATATTTTGACAAAAAAATTAACTTAAAATAATATTTTTTTTTCAAAATGTTCTCCTTTTATTAAAAATACTAGTAAAAAAAATAATATTTCACTTATATAAAGTAATGACTTCTCCAGAGAGTCTGAACCAGGATTTTTGAAAAATTCACATTTTTTTCAGAGTTACCACCAATAGAAATAATTATCAGTGTGTTTTTCTTAAAATTTCTTCCCTCAGTTGTCCTAAATTATGGATAAGCATACTTATAATTTATATATTTGAAAAATTCTAGTTGAACATCTGTAGAGAGGTCTGAGCTATATACAGGCAAATAGATGAATGTTTCACAAAAAGAGAATATTTTGAAAATTGGTTATTCTATGTTCATTTTTTGTTAAAATATTGTACTTAAATATTTTTTATTGTAAAAATATTCTTAAAACAATTTTATATATAAGTTTTTTAATATATGTGACACTAAATTTAATAAATATTATCCATTTATACGCTTTTGTAATATCACGGTTCCGTACGTAGTCGGATACCCTAACATGGGAGCATGATATTTTAGTGCTTTAGCCCTCCCAATGCCTATACAATAAGAATAAAGTAGATGACTGGATGGGTCTCGACGAGTGGAATAGTTGGTTTAAATCTCATGACCGATACTAGTACAGGAGCCAATATAGTGTGAATTTGAACAAATTTACAAAGTTTACAAAAGATTAAAAGAATTAAAAACTATAGAAGAAGTAGCCCTACGCCAGCGTTTCACAAACTCTGGGGCGTGCCCCCCTTGGGGGCATGATAACTCTACAAGAGGGGGCGAGAGTATATTGAAAAGTCGAAAACAAAAGGTTATTTAAAAAATTATTGATTTACCGAAAGTAAACAAACAAAATACTTTCTGATATAAAAAAATATAGAATACACATTTACACTGATATAATACACGAATAATTATATCAGTGCTGTACAATGTATGCTTTATAATTAATTTAACAAAAGGAAGTTAGGAACAAGTGATAATTATCAGTGTCCCCATGGGCTTGTATTAACACTTATCCTGATAATTTGTACGGTTTATAATTAATTCCTTAACTGCCAATTAAAAGTTACGCAATTCGCTCCCCAGTGCCACCGTTTACCACGTAGACGAGCGTATTTTGATGTTTGTTTTTTTGCGGAGGAAGAAGAGGAGGAGGAAAGAAATAAGTCTGCAAAAATCCTCTGAAATAAGTAAATCCTTCGCAAACAATGTCAAGGTCCTGTTATTGCATTCCAAAGCCCTCGGAATAATTTTATAGATAACACTGCTCAGAAAAGATTGTACCTCGGAAAGACGTATATATATACGCGTCCAGAAAATTAATGCTTTGGCTGAGCAAGACGTTTATATACGTCGGTGCAACATAAGATGCTAAAGTCGTATTGTAGCTTTAGTGTCAAAGTATAGCATTATTGCAGTGTTCCTCAAACTGTGGGGCGCGTCCCCCTTGGGGGCGCGACAACTCTACAAGGGGGGCGCGAGCCTATTGAAAAGTCGAAAACAAAAGATTATTTTAAAAAAAATTATTAATTTACTGAAGGTAAACTAGCAAAATACATTCTGACATAATAAAAAATAAAATACACATTTAAACTGATACATTTCACTTATAAATATATCAGTGCTACTCAATGCATTTTATAACTAATTTAAGAATTCTAAGCCAAGAACAAGTTTATTAATTACCAGTTACCCCATGGGTTTGTCATATATATAATTTATAACAAAAATTAACATTTATTTTGATAATTTTTGTACGGTTTATAATTAAACCTTGACTGCCGATCACAAGTTTCGTGATTAGCATCCCAATGCCAACCGTTTTCCACGTAGGCACACATATGTGATGTACTGGGGGAGGAATAAATGAGCAAAAATAATCTGGAATAAGTAAATCCTTCGCAAATATTGTCAAGGTCATTTTATTGCATTCCAAAGTCTTGGAATAATTTTACGGATAGCAGTTCACAGAAAAAATTGTACTTCGGAAAGACGCATATATACGTCTGGAGAAATAAAGGCTTTGGCTTAGAGAGACGTTTACACACACGGGGACGTTTATATTGAGAGGTTAAAGTCGTATCGTAGTTTTAGCGTCAAAGTATAGTATTATTGAATTCAGTACATTGTTATTGTATGGAGGGCGCGATGGAAATAATGATTGAATATTGGGTCGTGAGTATTGCAACTTTGAGAAGCACTGCATTATTGAATTCAATACATTGTTATTGTATGAATGGGGCACGATGAAAATGATGATTGAATATTGGGTCGCGCATATTGAAAGTTTGAGAAGCAGTGCCCTATGAGCATGAAATAATAATAACTGGAATAGCAGATAGAGAGGGATCGAATGAGCCAGGTCCGAATGGACTCTCAGGCCATGGGGTGCCGAGATATTGGCCAAAAAGCTAAAAAGGGGGATGCGTCCCAACAGATATGGTTATAAAAATAGTTATTACGATCCCTAGCACTAAAAAAGTGGCATGTTAAAATATTAGACATATTTTCCCCAAAAATGCAATACGAAGTATAACTTCAAACATTTTAATTTAAAATTATTTTTGTCTTTCAACAGAGAATTATTAAAATATTTTTATAAAGATCACAAAAACAAATCTTAAGCTCTATTGGAAATTTTTAAAGATAAAGATCTCATAATAAAAAATAGTGTTATTTTTTGGCATTTCACTCTTTTGAGCACGTCCTGTTACCCTTACGGACTCAACTTTTTCAACGCAGGTTTCTTTTGGAGTAAATTTCATTGAGTTTTGAAGATTTTTTCAGATGTTACATTTTCTAGAACCATTGGCATATTTAAAGTATGCTATGAACATTGTGTATTTTGTTCACATATATTCTTTGTTCCACACGAGTGTCAAAACGTGTGCTGAATATACGTTTAGATTCACGCAATGGTACCTATTTTTTTTTACTCTCCTAAAGTACTTTGAATTCTGAATAGACTTTGTAACTGTTTGGAATTTTCCTTTTGTCATTTCCTTTGAAACTCTCCTCAATTAAGGGCAATAACAAAGAAAAAAATTAGCTAAAGTATTCGAAAATTGTCCTTGGAATAAGGGTAGAGTATTTTAGGCAGAATAAAAAGGATCACTTAACATAAGCCGGAAGAATCTGCGTTTACTTCCGTCTCTGAAATATTCAAAATTAAACTACTCGTTATTGCCTGTATGAACGACTTACAAAGGGTTAAACCTCTTCAACTGTTTGCACGGCAGTACAATTACCTATGTTAGCTTATGAAACAAGGCAACCTGTATGTTTCCTTTTACGCTTACCTCTACATAGCTGTTTTGTAGAGTAGTTTATCGGTCCTTTCATTGTGTGTAGTGAAATACTAAATGGAATTTTAAAAAAAAGAATAGAAGTAAAAAGGTTTACACTTTTTTTAAAATATCAACCTCTTTCCTTTTGTACCTTAAGTATAACGATTTGCTTAAAATAAATTATTAATAAATTTAGTTACATTACAACATTTCGTTAAAATAATATTCAATTTCAATAGACCATCACACACAATAATAGAGAAACTGTTGTTTATCAAGAAGTTCAAAATAAGTCGAAAATTATCTATTATGCTTCCTAGATTTATGCTAAATATGATAAGAAATCTACCAGAGGGGGAAATTGTTAAAAACTGAGTATCTATAGATTAAAAACTATTATTTTCATTTGTTCCTTTTCTCAAACATAAACTATAAGTCTTTAATAATATGCACAGATACTCAAGAATTCATAAAATTGATATATCTAAAAAATTCATTTATCACCATTTGGTTTGGCGTATTTAAACCTACAACTCTAAACTCTATTTCAAAAACTAGCATAATACTTTGCTCTCTTGAAGTGATTTTTCTGTATTAGTATAATCATTTATTAATAAATAATAAATACCACCTTTGGTTAATACTTATCTTTGATTCACGTCATACCAGAAGTAACACGAGAGATATTGGTGACGACCCTCGTAGATTTCTGAAAAAATCAAGGAAAAATGACGACACTTGAAAGGGCATCCTATTCTAAAAACTACCACATCATGCTACGAGAAAACTTGGAGCCTCGAAGGATGTAATGTGCATCAGTTTTTCTACACGGAGGGTTTTCAGTGGCCCTAGGTTTCATAAATTGATGATGCAACGCCAAATAAAATATCTAAACCATAATCACTAAGGTACTTCGGCCATTTTGCCTTTTAGAAAACATAATTAATTCTGTTATTTTATGTGAGCTTAAAAAAAATCTTCATTTTATTTCTTTTTTGTGTAACAGAATATATTAAAAAAGTGTAATATAATAACAATCGCCCTGCTGTGGCTCCCCCTTCTTTATGTCGCAAACAACAAAGGGCAGGGATAAAGGCTTTTAATAACTTGCCCGAACTGGAATTCTATACGTCCTATTCATCTAAGTCTGTGGTTTCCAACCCTTGGTCCGCGGATCAAATAATACTGGTACGCACAAGAGAAACATTAAATTGTTTCCATTTTATTTACTG
The DNA here is from genome assembly GCA_019973935.1 of Trichonephila clavipes. Lineage (NCBI taxonomy): Eukaryota > Metazoa > Arthropoda > Arachnida > Araneae > Nephilidae > Trichonephila > Trichonephila clavipes. The sequence goes on along the minus strand of BMAU01019064.1, from coordinate 331,937 downwards.
AGGTATATTTTTCTTGGGTTTGGGCTACTTTTATAAAAATCACTTCATATTCCTTGTTAAATCAATTTATATTCACTTTTTGGTGTAACTAAATTTTATTTTGAAGTCACGGTTAAATACAATTAAATTAAAATTATTAAATCAAAACAGACTAAAATATAAGCAAGCAACGTCTTCCCCCTTTCAGCGGGCCGCGGTAAAATTATCCAACGTCGAGGGGTCCGCGACGATAAAAAAGTTTGGAAACACTTATCTAAGTCAAGCACGGAATAGCTGCGGCCGCTAAGCCGGTGGTACAGTTAAAATATACCTGCCAAGGTCAACAGCTATATATATAGTTGCCGAAACCCTTTAAAATATTCCACACTTAAGGAAAAAAGTACATAAAAGGAATTATCTAATAAGCTTTTTAATACTTTTAGTGAAAGACACGGTGGACATTATAATTGACACATTTGTTACTGTAGAGCAGTGTTTCTCAAACTGTGGAACATGCCCTCTTGAGGGGCATGATTTCCTTACAAGGGGGGCGCGAGTATATAGAAAAGTCGAAAACAAAAGATTATTTTTTTAAAAGTTATTAATTTTCAGAAGGGAAACAAAACAAAATACATTCTGACATAATAATGAAAAAATACACATTTGCATTAATCAGTACTGCAAAATGTGTTTCTTAATTAATTTAACAGTGCTAAATTAAGAATAAGTTTAATAATTACCAATGATCCTATGGGCATGTCATAAAATTATATTCAAAATTTAATATTTATCTTGATTATTTGTACGGTTTATCATTAAAGTCGTATTGTAGCTTTACGTCAAGGCGTAGTATTATTGAATACAATACATTGTTATTTTATGGAAGGGGGTGCGATGAAAATTATGATTGAAAATTGGGTCGCAAGTATAGAAAGTTTGAGAAGCACTGCTGTAGGTACATAATATGTTGATTAGTTTAAAGCTGTTGTGATTCGTATAATACGTTGGGGTTAGTATAAAAGCTTGAAGATAAGAATTAAATAATGTTTGACTTCTTACTCTGGAATTTTTTTCTTTCTCCTTAAAGAACAATGATAAATTAGCTTTTTTATTTGAAGAAAAACTGAATTTATAAGAACATTAGAATTAAAGTTCGTTTGAGTTTACTCAGGAGTACAGGAAGGCCATAATATTTACTGGAAAATTGTTTACTCAGGTGATATTCTCAAATATGCATCTCTTTTTCTAGTTTAAAAATATGGTAATTTATGGAAATTGAAACAGTAAGCTATTTTGACCTCGGGAATGAAATCATTTTTGTTTTGATTCTCCGCAATTATTTTCGTTTTCAGAATTTCCTGTGCAAAACTTTTGCTGCAAGATAACTTTACAATTATTAAATACACATTTGCAAGTCTGATACAAATACATGAATTCCACTAAAAAATAAAATTTACGTTTGATTAGTGAATTTACATTATTGTAAACATGCAATATTTTCCCATAATACAGAAAGTCGTTCGCACTTTAGGGAAATGATCTTAATAGTTAATTTTTTTTCTATAAAAACCGTATTTTTATGTTCATTTCTTTTTATCTGATAGCCATGATTCTTGACAGTAGCATTAGATTGAAGTGTCCATGAAAGTAAACTTTTCCTACCTAATTCCTACTATTACGCCAATTTTTCTCTTTTCCTCTTGAGCCTCTATCCACATTTCGTTCAGTGTTTTTGGATACCATTTTCCTAAGACTCATTTTAGTAAACAGAAAGCACTAAAGTCTATTACAAAAGCTTCAGATGAATGAACAAGTATTTTATCAAATGTTCAAGTATTATCTTTTTGCTAAATAAGTCATTATTGACTTAGCCTAGTGACTTGATACTTCGACCGTATAAAGCTCAAATTTAGTAATGTCCTTTCCATGTAAGACTGGAAATTCTTCTTTCTAAAATTGGTTCTAAAATATCCTGATGATGGAAGAGTGAATTAATTTTGATTTTACTTGAAACTTTTTTGATTTTTAGTTTGCCGTTATAACAAAATCTTGCAACTATCATGAACCCCATTGGTAACTTTTCTGTACACGACTGTTATTCCCGTCAGTTGAGTAATAAAAAATTGATCTTCTTTTATTACTGTTACTTAAATATATTTTTTTTCTTTATCGAGTGTTATAGCAAATTTCCACTTCTCAACAGCTAAGTGTTTTCCATATAAATTTCTACAATTTGATTTTATTTCAGTAAAATGTTTTCGCAAAAGCTCATGGACTTTAGGTTTAAAAACTTTTTATGGCTTAAATTTTCTATGGATGATTTTACTTACAATACCGGAAGTTATTCCTAGTTTCAATGGAATTCATCTTTCATTCATTGAAATTTCTTTTCGGATCAGACGATTCACTTTCTTAATAGTTCTATTCGTTCGACAGTTACAGGAGTAGGTTTCGTATTCGTCATTTCCCTTTTATTTTCACAGCTGGACTTCACCCCCCCCCTTTCAAATTTAATATATTTTAAATATTTTTTAAAATACAATAGCCAAGATTTTAACACCTATTTGTATTTCGTTGATGAGAATTTATTTATCTTAGACAAACGCAGTTACTTAGCATTCATCCATTTTAGAGCCATTTTCAAAATAAATCTTTTATTTTTCATTACAATTAAAAACACATTTACAGACGATTATTCTTACGTTTACAAGGTTTTACCTCAAAATGTGTGTGTGTAAACAAGAAAATAAACTACAAAGCCGTTTCCATAAAGTAGGAATGACCTTCTGAATAATTAAATATGAATGGAAATGTTGATGAAACAAAATCCACAGCACACTTGTAAATAACCACATCAAACTAAATCTTTGAATGTCAAGGAACAATGTATATATATATATATATATTGGCATAATTTACTTTTTTATGTTTTACGTTGCTCTAATATATTTATATTAAAACTGCCTGAACAGAAAAACTTTACTTTAATTTTTTCAGAATGTATTTAGAATTATAGCCATCACACACACATTCAACTGAGAATGTGATAAAAGACAAATCTAATGAGCTTTTTAACACTTTTAGTCTCAACGCAGATTATTTTTATCTAAAAAATTTCTTCTTTATGTATATGGAATATTAATTATTGATTGGACCATCGTATCAACATTTTGTTTATGTCATCTGCTTTACTGAATGTGAATTATCATTCTATTTAACTGTCTGAAATATTTGTGTATACTAGAACTCTAATGGGAAGTTTTTAGTCACCCCCATTCAACACTACAACAATTCTTTTCGTTATTGAATACTACATCGAAAATATTTATTCTATAATTCACACACACACAGTACATATATTTTTAAAATAAAAATAAACTTATATAGTTGAATTATATCACTATTTTGAATTATAAAATTGAGTTTTAAATACGTATTAATTTTTCAATGTAAGCAAACATTTGAAAAAAAATAACTTTTCGTTAACTGGCACAGGAATTAAAACTGTTTTTCTCTATTATAGTGTATATGTGAATAAATGTATTAGATTTAATGTATTTAAGAACAACAAATACGTTTTCCCAAACTGTTTCCCTTTTAATGCTCATAAAAGCTTAATTTTCCGCCTACCTTAATCAATGGTCATTGTGAGTAGCCATCGTAACAGACAATCATTGATAGGTATTAAGGACTGATTGCAAGTTATATATCAGATTTTTGGGAAACCGCCCACTTTGTATGTTTTTTTCACTCGTATAATTAAGATTCGCTGTGGTGTGCTGTTTTTATTGCGACTTATACTAAAGGGCAGAGGGAATAAATTAAATCAAGAAAAATAGAAAGAAAAGTAATGGATTTCGCGATAGATGACTTGATATCTGGAGATTCTATAAATAGATGAATATGCACATTAATAATATTAAGAGCTATACGATGTGGGGGTAGTTATTAAATACGAAATGGTGAAACCAATCTTCTCTTCTTCTCTGTGAATTATTTTAATACAAGCATTACTTTTGGATAACATAATTCTTTTTTTTCTGTTTATTACGAACGATTCCTTCTCCAGACTGCTGTAAATATTAAAATTTGGAAATTAGATTGCGTAAATTAAAAACGAACTAACTTATTCATAAGGTATAAGAATGTTTTATTTATATCTGACAAGAGCTTAATTATAAATTGCTTAGTGTTATCTGAATAACAACTAGATGTGTATTTTTGTTTTAAATATGGTAAAAAGAAATTAGTCATCAGATTCATGTCGAAAAATAAGTTAAAAGGAACAATTTATCATTTAATTAATGTTGTTCTCCTCTTCAATAAGACGTAATGAATGAGAAAATAAAGCATCAAATTGTATAAGAAATTTACAGCTAAAGCGTAGTTATTCAGCTGTATTATACATTCATTCACATACTCAATTAACAATTATAGTATTATTACATATTTAAAATCGCAAAAAATACATATTCCATTACAAATAAAATAAAACTTTTTTTAAAAATTAGTATTACTTCCTTTTATAGATTAATAATATTTGTGTTTGACAACACTCTTCTACCAGCAATAACTAAACTATGAATGAATCCACGCATGTGCGTGAGAACTCCATGCGTCTTTATTTTCATTTGTATTAGTAGTAAGAAGGTGTTTACAACTTTGATGTAGTATTTTTCGGCTGTTAATTGTAATCCAGCTATTATTAATTTTATGTTCTGTCTATTCGTGTTGCAGTGGCAAGTCCAATTAAAGCATTTAAAATGAAAACAGTTACTCTTCCCGTTTTCAAGTTATTTTCTGAAGTTCACGAAAGCACAACTTCATTCCGATTCCGATTCGACGATATATAAGTAAGGAAAAAAGATAAGTGAAGCTTTACTTGTTTTCTTATTATAAGAGTTATAGAACATTTATTTATTTTAGCAAAATCCTTATTAGTTTTTCTTGGACAATAAGATAGTCTTCTGCTGTCTGGGTGGCGTGGTTGATTTGTCATTGGCCTTCCGCAACCAAGTTTGTGGGTTCGACCCAGGCCAAAGTCGGTAGATTTTCATGATGCAGAAAATCGACCTGAGTCATGCCGTATGATTATGCGGCATAGAGTGTCTCTTTAGCTTGGATGTACTCGGCAAAATTTATTCCTAGTACAGGCTCGCATCGTCAGAGTTCAGTTGTCTCCCTCTGGGGAGAAGACTGGACGTCAAAGTTACTTGCGGCAATTGGTATCAGCCTATATGGTGCTGCATTAAAAAGAGGTGCCAGCGTCCGGGGAAGGTACTAGGTCTGCAATGGTAAAACATTAATCCGCAGCCTATTAGAAAATTAAGAACAAATATGTTGTCTTTACACACAATGGTATGAAGTAATTTTCATCATCCTATAATATTTTGTTTTGGGATTCAGCAATTATAAATGCATAGATGGGATACAAAAATAAATTAAATAGATTTTAATCAAAATAAAAAAAAATGTTCTATTGTATAAAAGTCTTTTAAGATCTCCTTGGTCCATGTCTCGAACAAACGTTCATGATAAGTTTCTACCCTGGCCAAATCTTAAATGGATTGATAGACTAGAAAAATATCTCCTAGTTTTGAGAATTAAGAGTTAGAGAACACACACTAGCAAAATGAAGTCTGGCCTGGAAAAGGCTTCTTGAGAAGGCCAAGGCCCAACCTGGGCAGTCGAGCCGTTGAGGAAGGAATGCAAGATTTATGAATTAAATATAATTTTAGCTATAAAAGACATGGTAAATAAACAAATTTTTTTAATGTGGTGGGAAATGCATGCCTTGTAGGAACGCCAACTATGAAAAACAATGAGAGTAGACAAGAAAAATGTCTACAAGTAGTCGTCGAATCAATCCCAAATAGGCTTGTTGCTTCAGATACTCACTTCAAGAGAAGTAACTGGGAGGCGTGGTGCAAAAAAAATCGCTGAATGGAAAGAGGAAGAGAATGAAAGATTAGTGGGACTCTTGAAAGCAACGACAAATGTTGATAGCTTATAACAACAGCTCCAGGAATATATATTAGAATAAAAGACAAGATGGTGAAAAAATCTAAAAAATGCTAAAAGTACCAAGATAAATGGAAAGCAGTACAAAAGTCCAGAAAAAATGTGCTTTAACTTTAAAAAAAATGATAGAAAGACACAGTTAAAAAAAGAAAAGTAAACGAAAACAAGTATGCTGATCAAACACATTATGTCTTTTTTAAAATTCAGAATAAGTAAGGAAAACTGTTAATCCCTTATAATCGTTTCAATCGGAAAAGGGAAAACTAGGAACTAGAAATTTCAATCTTCATTTCTAAAAATAGAAGGGCTGTACAGAATAGCTAACTAAAAAAAATTAAGAAAATATTATCTCTTTAAAAATAAAACATTCGTTGAAAAAATACGATTTCCTTTCGCAAAAACTACTGAATCACTTCCTTCTTGTGGCGGAAAATCTCAATTGGTTAAGTATGTAAGCAAATATAAAAATGTCAAGGACATGGATTTTGAGACTAGAGTTAATATAAATTTGCTGCCTTAAAAGTTAAAAAGTAAATAGGAAGCACCGTCTTTCCAGAATATTTTCTTTTAGATGAATTTTTTAAAAAAAATATGTATTAGGTTGGGGAAAAAGAAATCCATTATTTTATGTGATTTTTAAGACATTGTTTAACATGTTTCGAATTACCAATTTTCGTCAAATATGTACAGCTTTGTAAAATAATTTGTTACCACTTTAAAGGCATCTGCATAATGCCTGTGTCATAAAATTATTGATCCTTATTTGCGAAAAACTCTAGTTGTTCATTTTCACAATCTTCTCTTGATGACAATTGCTTATCACTGCAAGAAAAGTACGGTAATCGCTTTGTGTCAGGTCTGGATGCATCGAAACTTCCCAAACAAAGTCTCAGATTTCCCGGAGAGTTACAAAAGACGCCCGGGATCTGGCGTCGTCCTGATGGAACACAATTCTTGCCGTTTATGGTCAACTGCTAATTTTAAACGGCTCAATTGTTGACAGCAGATATCTGTGTTTAGTGTTTGGCCATATTAAAGCTACTTACAACACATGATTACTTTCCATTTCCACCAAATGCACAGTAGAAACCTATTGGTTTGGACACCATTGGAACTTGCTTCTCTGTGCTTTGACCAGAATCGTTTTCGCACAAGGTTGTCATATGCGACCCATTTCTCATTCCCAGTCATCATCCTCTTAAAAAATGGGTCAATTTCCTTTTGTATGGCCAAGGCTTTACAGAAGGAAATTGGATTCATTATGTTTTTTTTCTTTCTGTTATTCGGTGTCTCCTCCAGACATCAAACTTCTTTTTCAATCCAGATTTTTCAAAATGGTTTAAAACTGATAAATGGTTAATTTTTAATTCCTGGGTGATGCTACGATTAATAAAATGGCAGTAATCTTCGATAATTTCTGTGATTTTATTGACATTTTCGACGACGGGCATACCTGAATATAATCGACGAAACTAAAATTGTGCGTAAATGGCTGTGTGTTACAGTATCAGGACCATAAACACCATTCACAATTTCAGCAGCCTGGTTTGGGATCCCGCCTTTATTAAAGAAAAACCGTAAAATGTGCCAAATTTTGTCTTTGTGTTGATATTCATTTTAAACACCCTGTACCTTCCAAGTGAATAAACACTCACACACACAAAACAGTAAAGTAATTTTTGTAGTGCGAAATGTTACTATTCCAACGAGTATAAATCTGAAATTCTTTCACCGATACTTTACAAGATGTCAATCACTAGAGCCATCTACCTGAAAAATAATGGATCGGTTTGTCCCCAATCTAATATGCAATTTTAAGAAATAAAATGGAATGAAATCTCCAGTCTCAATCATGTAGGTTAACCTTTTTTTTTATTAAATCTTTATTTGCTTGACAAAAAAGAGAAAAGAAAAAAATTCAAAAGGTTTATTTTTACACTGTGAAACATTTCATTTTCTTTTTTTAAGAAAAAAAGAGACCCATTAGTATAATCATAAAACCCTCTCTCATATTTCATGTTAATATTGGTTTCTCTTGTGAAGTAAGAAATAATTTCATTTAAAAATATTATTCCCTTACTAATAAGCTATAATTAAGGAGCTAATACAATAATTCTGAAAATAAATGCGAATAATATGTACGTTATATTTTTTCACTGTGCTACTATCAAACACTACCTTGCATGAGAAATTTATTAAAATCATATTATTAAGAGAATTGTAATTTTTGATATTCTTACTTGTTTTCAACAGATAATTTGGTTAGGGAAGAATTAACTGATTGTATTGTTTTATATTTAATAATAATTTATACTGCACTTCATTGGAGATGTTTCATAAGTTTAGTTCTATTTAGTATCAGAAGAAAAGAATAAAGACGTATTTTTTTTGGAGTTAAAATGCATTTCTACTGTTATTACTCGTATTTGTAAAGCTCATAAAAGCTGTCAGAATCGAACAAGTTTTAGCTACCAACATTTGACTTCATGCTCTATAAAATGCTTATCAGATAATTATTCCTTTCGCTATATATTAATGTCCGTTTCATTACTCATTACATTTGAAATAATTGCATTTGTAATTTATTTGAAATTTGTAAATATATTTATAGCTAAAAGATACATGATAATACATTTTCTCTGCTAAAAATATTAAATTAATTAACTGGGAATTGCAAACTTCTTTAAATTATTCACAAATATATAATGTAATCAGGAAAGTCTGAACAATTAAGGTTGTTTTGCTAGACTATTACTTTCTTTTTTAGCAATTTGTTTTCTATGAATTGATAAATGCTAGGCGTGTTTGAGAAATAATTTGTCTTCGCATCGAAATACTGAAGAATTCCAAAAATTAGGTATGTACAAAAACTGATACATTAAATTAAGCTTAGTAAAAACGTACAAACTTTCCACATTTAAAAGTATGTTTATGCATTCATTTTCATGTTTATACAAAAAATAAGAAAAGAAGAAACATGATGTTTATACATTCTTTTTTCTTTGCAGTTGGCTAGATTCAGACAGATTAAAATTGGATCTGAATGATTTGCCTTTAATAATTTCTTCTTTTTTAAATGAAAAAACACATCTGAAACGAATAAATACTTCATTTTTCATTTTCCGAGAATAAATCTACTAGTTTTCAACTTAACATTTCTGTTTTCAATACTTTTTTTAAAGGGGTAGATAACAAAGAGTTTTAATCTTGAAATTTGAGCATTTTTTGATAGGGGCTAAAAAGATTATATTTTCTGCAATTATTCCATTACTACAGAAAATTTAAGTGAATCCATTTCGAACTTTCAAGTTTGATTATTGAAAAAAAATATTTCATTGATTTATGAGCATGTTTTTAATAAATCTTCGTTTAGCTATGCTCATAGATGCTACAGATTTATTATTGCGATTGTTTGGCAAAAAATTTGAAAGGAAGATTTAATTCTAATTATTAGTAATACGTCTACATGTGCGTGTTCACAACGAAAACTGAGGAAAATAAATAAATGTATATGGGACACTGAAATATATAGGGAGTTAGTACTATTCAACAAAGAGATAGATTTAGAGATCTTACTGCGATTTTAATTTAAGTGCATATTCATTAAAATATTCTGTTTATCGATTTTTAAACACAATAAAAGGTTTTGTAACGAAAAATATATTTGTAAATTCGACAAAATTTATATATATATATATATATATATATATATATATATATATATATATAATTATTGCTAAGCAATTACTGAAGAAAAACTATTTTCTTTTAACAAAAATGGCACTTTTTTGTTTATTTTGCACTGTTTCATTTAAAAAAAAAATTAAAGGCGTATTGTTAATAAAATTATTACGATGTAAGGAACATTTATCTAATTAATAGTTTTGTTTAATAAGTAAAATATATATTAGAAATGAGATAATAATTAATAAAAGAAACTAAAACTAGTTAAGAAATTACATTTGAATGACATCGATCTACCAAAAGATAAATAAACCAAATGCTGAATAATCATCTATATCTAAACATAAATCTTAATATTTGACACGATAATTGATTTAAAAAGCTAATTTGCTGCGGAAACACGTTAACCAGACATAAGATATATGTACATATTCGTGGAAGTGATCTCGTAATTTTATGAGTAGAAGTTATATATTTTAAATACGTAATGGAGTGGGTACATTTATTTTTACAATTATTTTCATGATGTACATCATAATAATCAGTAAAATAAATAAATGCAACTAAAGTTAAAGAAAGCTACGTCTAATTTTTTATATTTTTCAAAAAATTAACTGTTCACTTAAAAAGCTTTATTCCATCAACAGCATCAAACATGTCACACAAAACAAGTAGAGAACTTTCTAAACATTATATTATATCATATATACATATGATATATATATATATCATATATATATATACATATATCATTATATGTATATATATATTATATATATATATATATATATATATATATATATATATATCATATATATATATATATATCATTATATGTATATATATATATATATATATATATTATATATATATATATATATATATATATCATATATATATTATATATATATATATATTATATATATATATTATATATATTATATATAATGTTTTAGCGTTTTAAATACATGGTTATCATGAAAAATAAGGAACTTAGAAAAAACCATTTAAAGTCCACAAAAAATGCAGACATCATGTACTTTCAAAACCAAAGGGCGTCAGACTTATTTGTAAATAAATTATAAAAAGTAGTATGTGTATGTAAGAAGAATCTAACCTATTATTCGAAGTTCTTCAAAAGAACCTCAAATAATGCATGTCTTACACGATGGATTGGATTGGTTTGTATTAAAAAAATTCTTAAAAGTTGCGTGATACTTACTTAGATTTGATTTTTTATTGATCTCATAATCTGAATCACTTGCAGAATCAATAACAATGGACCTAATAAATTTAAATTTCGGTTAAGTGACGAGGATGTTACACAAGCTAACACCTCACTCTCTGAACTTCCACATCATGTCATAATAGCAATTTAAAGCGATGTCTAAGTTATCATCTTCTAATTTTCATTCTCATACACGGTGAATAATTTTAATCCCAATTAACCCTCCAAGCGGACAGCACGGAATTTTTCTGCCCTGCTAGAGAGGCTTCGAAAACGGACCACATGGAATTTTTCGTAAGGCTGGGGACTCACCAAAAATGAACCAAACGGATTTTTTTCTCCTCAAGTAACGTATTCAAAAACGGTAAAGCCGTGTTTTTCCGAATTATTTTCCCCCCTTTAAAGGTTTAGTATCTTGAAAGATAATTAGAGACTGTCGGGGAGACACAATGGGCATTGAGGGGAAGTTTTATGGCTCACGGGGAGACCGGTTATTCCCCTGCAGCAATCGTAAAAAACTGGGAAGAATTCCTTTAAACCCTAAAGTGTACGGAAATAATTGCAAGTCAACGAGTTGAGAATTCTCATTTTTTTTTTTTTACCTTAAAATTCTCAAATGGAATTAAGTTTTTATAATGTATGTCTAAGTTTTTAAAAAAATATCTGTAGTATTTAAATTCAAATTATATTAAAACATTGAGGATAATTTACTGTTTCATTTTTCTTATTTTAATCAATACTTTCAGGAATTTTTTTTTAAAAATGATTTTTTTATTATGTGTCAAAAAAATTTAAAAAAAAGGTTCAAAATTTAAAATCTTTTAAAATTTCGGACACTTCTAAACATGAATAATTTTTAAACTTCTATATTACATTATTTGCAAAACCTTTTTATACATTGTTAAAAAAACCCTATTTAAAAATCTTTTAGTTTTTCATAATTTTAAAGCCAGGTATTCAGGCCATCTTACATTGAATCCCTTGTTTTGTATTGTTCATATAACAAATTATATTTGAATTTTGAATGTCTGAACATTAATTTCATTCAAAGAGAACTTTGACTACAAGCTTATATTTTTGAGCTTGAATCTTCAAATAAGGAGTATTTAAAAGCATCTGGACAAATTTACAGTTAACATTTGCGCATATAAATAAATATAAAGATCCTTTTTAAATTCAAGTTAAAAAAATATATATTTCTGCATAATCCCTCATCATTCATGTTCCATTAGTGGTGACTGAAGGAAAGGTTATTAAAATTCGGACATTTTTATAATCATAACCATGCAAAACTAGGACTTTTGTATTAGCTCCGCTGAAATTCTGCATTGGAATTTCGATAAAGATATTTATACGTCTCTCAAATACTCAGTTGAAAAACATATTTACTATAAATACTAATAATTCTTTTGATATTTAAAATTAGCATTAGATTAATTTTTTAAGGTATATATACAATGGCGTGCAAAAATTAAGGACGAGACAGTTTTTTCAATATAACTTTGTACAAAAGCTTTCCAAATCAACACATTTAATACCATAAGATCCCCAATACGTAAGGACATGTGTAATGTAAGCAACAATTACTAAATGAGAAATCAGAGGGATAAAAAAGAAGCTTAATTGAAAAATTAGCATGGAGCGCAATGCGGCTGAAGGCCGAAACATCCCTGTGATGGGTGTCCAGCAAGAATCATCCGGTCTTTAGTAGGGGATGAGATCTCCCCTGTCTGCTAGGCAGGTTTCACAGCGTCTGCCCATGCTGAGAATAAGGGTGTCAATGAGTTGTTGAGGCATTGTTGCCCATTCGTCTTGCAGCGCCAATCGAAGCTCCCGAATCGTTACTGGTGGTAGGGTACGAGCTGCCAAGCGTCAGCCTAGAAAATCCCATAATGCTCTATGGGAATGAGATCCGGAGATCGTGCCGGCCAATCCATACGTTCAATATCCTCACTCTCTAAGAGCTGTTCGGCAGCTACTGTGTGATGACATGGTGCATTGTCGTTCATGAAAAGGAAATGCAGACCCATAGCGCCTCTAAAAAGACGCACATATGAAAGAAGAATCTCGTTACAATAACGGGTCCCGTTGGCTGAACCTGCGTCGTAGATGTGAAGGTCTGTACGACTACCAAGCATGATGCCTCCCCAAACGAGAACACCGCAACCCCCATACCTCTCCCTTTCAATGATGTTTGAGGGATGATTGCGGCTTCCCCGCTCTCTCCAGATGAGTATGCGATGAGAATCGCTACTCAAACTGAATCTGCTCTCATCTGTAAAGAGTACTCGTCCCCATTCACTGTCTCTCCAACTCCGGTGTTCCCGGTACCACATAGAACGCCTTCTCCGATGGGCAGGCGTTAAAGGTACACACCGTACAGGGCATCGTGCAAACAGACCACCACCGTGCAGTCTTCTGCCACGGTAAAACGCGATATTGGTCGTCCAGTCGCCTGTGTTGTGTGTCTAGGGATTTCTCCCTCTGTCTGCCACCTGTTTCTTCTGGCCTGTAAGACAGTGTACCGGTCATCTGCGGGTGTGGTTCCTCGTGGACGACCACTACTGAACCCCGGGATAGCTGTTCCTGTAGTTTGAAATTGTCTCCAAAGTCGTGAAACGATGCTGTGAGCAATTCCGAACTCTGCAGTCACACTTGTCACACTGCGGCCTTCCTCCAACTTCCCAATGATTCGACTTTGGATAAAAGCATCCAGATGTCGTCTAACAGATTGATTATTCGCCATTTCTCGCTGAGGCAGCAACTCGGTGTGATTTTAACTGCTATACGGCGTGCAATCTCTTAGCCAGAAATACTGATCTTACACCGACAACATGCTTTATACTACTCAGACACTCCCCCATTAAGTCTACCTTTATATCTGCGCATGTGCTACCGTACATCACCTTACTTAATCTCCTGATTAGTCTTTCTGTCCGCTCTGCCTCTTCGTTCAGCTGATATACTAATTTTTCGACTTTGTCCTTAATTTTTTATATACACTAGTATATATATATTCGACTTCTAATATTTTTTCAAGTATTCTTTAAATTTCATATAATTTAATTAAGTGAGGGGATATTAAAGTCGCACTCTCTCTCTTCTCTACTCAACTTCTTGAGAGCTTTTGGTGACGGACCTGTGGCTGGGGCACCAGGTGGTCAAGGTATCGAATCATGGTTGGCATGTCTCGAGTTCGAGCCCAGTGCAACAAAAGACCCACCGTGTAGGGCAGCGATGCACGTTAAATCTATCGAGAAATGAAATGTCCTCTCGTTGGTGTGGTGTGGTAGTTAGGAGAGGGGGTGCCAGCTCATGTGTCGCCCTTGTTATTTGACCATGCTTCAAAATTATGAGGTCCATCACTAAAAGCCCTCCTGTAGCTGAGCAGTGCGACGTTAATATTCACTCACTTGGCGACGGACCTCGTAATTTTAAACCATGGTCAATTGACGAGGATGACGCTTGAGCATCGCTCACTTACACGGCGGATCTTCAGTGGTGCTGGGGTCGAACTCATGAAACGCCAGCTACGAGTCCGTTACTTTGACCATTAGGCTATCGCGGCCTCACAATCTGGTTGAAAACTGCATGGTGTTGATAGATCAGATCTCTCAGTGTCTATCTTACTATCTTGTTGCCCGAAAACAACAGCGAAAATACTACAAGAAGATTTTTTCGACATTTGTTAAATCAAATTGTGTGGAAATTCCTTCGTTATCTTTAAAAAAAATGGCGGGATTTTAAATCATATTGGTTTTGAATGAAACTGATAGAACGATTGATAGAAGAAGGAGGTAGTGATTCTATATATATATATATATAAATTTCTCGAAACTTTGTTTCCTAAAATTTCTGAAAATGTAGTCCGCTTAATTGGAAGGCACTTCCCTTCATATGTAGAAAGTGACTGTTAAAAAAAAACATCGCGAAAATATGTAGTATGCAACCTTAAGATAAATGATAATGGAAAACGCATTCGAAAAGAAACTCGTTTTCAATGTATAGACTATAATGTTGGACTGTGTGTGCAGTGCTGTGTTTCGAAAAATATCACACTTTGACATATCTGTAAACGGCATGTATAAGTCTTTCTCATACTTCTTTGATATTTTTTGTTATTTATACCTGTTAAAATTATTTTTTATAAAAGGGTTTTTGTAATTAATTGTAAATTGAATAAAACCTTTTCTTACAATTATATGTATTTGAGGATGAAATCTGATTTACTTTATTCAGGAAATTTTTAGTAAATTTTATTTTCTTAGCCAACTTATTTCTTTTAAAACATGCATATTTGTGTGTTATATAATGGAATTTCTAACTATCTAAAATTATGTCTGGCTCTTTTGCTCCATTAAAATCTTTTAGGATTTTACAAATTATCTTGCCATTATTCACTATTTGTTCATTTCTAATAAGGAAAATATTTCTAAATATAAACATTGGTTTTAAATGGTAAATCGCCAAATTTCTGACGACTAATAAACATATAATTGTTTTTATCTAACAGTTTGAAAAATGCATTGAAATTAGTAGCGGGGACAGAATTTTTATTCTGGCAAGTGCAAGAGGTTGATCTGACCGAAAGGTGAATGTGTTTTTGACTGCCACTATGTTGTGTTATATATTTTATCTTTCATTCTTTTTACAGAACGAATAGAAGTCTACAATTTGTGGAGGACTGTTTTGCCAAGAATTTTGTCACAGTAAAATTAATTTTTGTTTTATATTCAGATTATACTATTATATTGATTCTGAAAATAACAGGTTAGTTTGACAAACCATTATTTCACAATTTTGAAGCATTGAACATTTTTGAAGTTTTTAAAACTTCTATAAAATGCTAAATTATTAAAAATATTTAATTATTGTAAGTAATGTATATTTCTTAGAATATTGGAAACAAAAAGTATAAAATTTAAAATATATTTCTAAGTTGAATTTTAATAATTATTTTTATGGATAAACCTGAAAGAAAACACAATTTTTTAAAAATATTAACATTAAGATATTTTAAAAAAATAACTAGAGCTCTCAGACCTAAATCCATATGAACTTTTATAGAACATATGTTAGGGAATATTTACAAGATATTTCACGACTCTATCTTGAACAGGAAAAACGCCTAAGGGATTAGAATACACTCTCATCTTCAAAATTAAAAATCTGAGAAAAACACATTTAAAATTTGTAAAGGCATAAAAAAAAAAAATTCCACTGCCTGTAAAGCTTTAATTTTTTTAATATGTTACTATCCAACTTATGTTCTACTTGAAAATTCTACTTGAAATAAATATGACTGAAAATATCTTTTCTAATTCAAAAAATTTTCTTCGACATCATTTTGATAACAATTGTTAATTTGATCAATTATTCCATTTTTATCAGAACCTTATATATTCTCAAGAGTTTTAAATGCAAACTATTTATACAGAAAATAGTAGTGATACAAACGTAATCCAGAAATCACCAAGATTGTAAATAATATTTTTTTTCTCAGTTCCCCATCGTGGCAGGTAAGCAAGTTTAAGTTTTTGTTGCATGACTTTATACTGTAATGTAGTACTACAATATATTTATTATAATGTAGCTTGTGGTACGTAAGGGAAATATTTAGTTCATTCTGCAACATTTGCATTATGTAGTCTAATTGTAATATCACCTGAAAGCTGGATTTTAGATTTACCATTTTCAGTCATACTCCATCCCTTTCAAGTATTATTTATCACAGTAGCCTGCTTACATTTTGGTCATGGCATTTTTCAAAAGGAAAAAAATAATGAAAACAAAGTAAAGATATTTTAAATTATATAAACTATGTGTCAAAAAATAAATTGGTCTTTAAATCAATCTTAATTAAGTAAATGTGAGAAAACTCAAAAACTTAAAAACATAAGCGAACAGAAAGGATTTTAGAAATTAAAATTGCAGTTAATAGACATGTCACACGAAATAATGGATTCTGTTAAAAAAATATTTTTAATTAATTCAATCTAGGAATTCAAAAATGCTTTAAAATGAAACCGAATTTAAAATCAAAACTCAGAAAATTAAAATTTCTTAAAACCTAATTGGTTTTTAGATCAGAAATTGAGCAAGTTTTCTAAATATATGAAATATATATATATATATAATACTATATTAAATATATATGGGAATATAATCAATCGAAAAAAAATAATAATTTATTAAATATATATGGGAATATAATCAATCAGTGCTTTGGGGGGTCTGGACCAAGAATCCCTTCCCTTATGAGCGCCACTGATTGAATGTGTGTTATGTCTGCAAATGCTGACGTAGAGAAGGGGATTTTCTCTCAGTGCAAGTTGTTATGTTGATTTATAGCGAAAAAAATCATTCAACAGAAAAATATAAAGATAAAGATATAAATTTGCATAAATTAAAAGTATTGAAATGACTTTTTATGTATTATTGTTAATTAAAAATATAAAAAATTGCAGAAATCCAAGTTTTATTTTACAAATTTATTCAGCATATATAATGCTACTACATTTATTATAATTTTGTTAAATAAAAAAAATCACTTTTACTTTTACCTCATAATTAAAAAATTAAAAAAAACAGGAAAATATTCTTGAGTTTTCTTCGTCTGATATTCAACAATGATTACAGAGAGCTTCTGTATGGTTAAAATTGTAACACCGAATTAAAAATGTTCCTTTTAAAAAAAATTTAAAGCTCTTAAAAATAACAGGAGAAAAAAATAAATTTTCTTTTGCTTATACATATATTAAAAATATTTTTCAACTTTGAATGAGTCAATTCTTTAAAACTTTATTTTTTAACTTTTATTTGCTTGCTTGCAATAAATTGGGAGAAGTTTCTGTTGGCCGTGAAGTGGAGAAAATGTCCATTTCACAATCCTCGCCCTAGGCCACAACTGTGAATTAGAAACTTCCCCTTTCGAACAACACAGAAACCAAAAAACAATAAAATCATCCCCTGTAAAACCATTTGAAGACCTCCCGCAGTTTTAAGGGGGAAGGCATAAAACTGTGGTGTGCTTTCGAAGCAGTTCGCGAAATTCAACAGAAACATTTTCGCTACCACTAGCTTTGAAAAAGTAGACCGCTTTTGAAGTGAAATTCAATTAGCGGGTCATCCACTCAGAGGGTTAATGTGTTTACAGTTCCCATTATTTCACTTGACAAAAGTTTTTTTTCCGGAAAATTTTGACTTTGAGTTGAACTACCTAGTTACTGAAGTCTTAAAATGGAAAAACATTGAATATGATGTTTACTGTATTTTATTCGTAATTTGAATTTGGAAACTTTTAACTATGTAAAAATAGTCAAAATGACAAAAATTGTGTTACATATTCATTAAAACGATATAGTAAAAATAACCTAAAATTAAAACACCAATTTTTTTAAAAAAACATTAAATAAAAACTCATTAATAATAAGGCATATAAATTGACGTTCAGATGAAGGTCACTAACAGGGTTTTTAATAATTTCAAAATGCGTCCTGAAAAACTGATAGAGTTTGCATTTCATACATATCAACCTTCAACCTTCAGTTTAGGAAAATGAGTGGGTAAGCTTTAGCTTTTGCAGAACTACTGGATTAAGACCATTCAAGCATTTGGGAATTTCACCTCCATTTTTGAGAATATTGCATTAAAACAAACGAGTTAGTCTGTATAGTGAAAATAATTTCTCACAATCATTTAGAGGATTCCTTGAGATCGAGACCCGCTTGTAGGCTTGAATCTAGTCAGACTCAAGTGGAACTGGTTTAATGGTTACAAATGGTTTTTAAGGGGTCTCTCGATTAGGGAATCAATTCCAAACAAGTGCTACTATCACAAGAAAAGTCATGATTTCCACAGAGCATCAACATCTGCACAGGATCACTACTTGGTATTAATCGCAAGCCGACATAGACGAACAAATGCTGCTCACTTTTCTCGTAGCCTTGATGCAATGTTTGGAAGAACTTCAAGAAAACTGTCCACAGACGTCTTGCACAGATTATCCTTTCCGTCCCACGTCGTGTCTGGTGCGTCACTATGGCTGCATCTAGCAGGAAAGATTGGATAATGTGGAGCTGTAAACATCAGTTGTGCACACCAAAAGAAATGAATGTATACTTTTCTTAGAGGATTTGAAATGTACAGACAAACTGATTTTCACTGAGTCCTTACCTGGAGGGAATATGGGGCTCACTTTAATTCTTCCTACGCAACTAATTCTACAGATTTGGTGGAAAAGGAATCCTTGAGTGTTTTGGCATAATGTTAGGTAGTTGTATACCTTTTCGATGTGGGTACTGACGACTCACAGCGCTTAAAGATTTTTTCTGGAGTGCTGAGGGCCCAGACTACATTTTTATGGACGATAATGCGTGGTCACACATAACTTACATTGTTGATTAATTTTATGAAGGAGTGTTTATTCGCCGTAAGGACTGACCCTCAAAGTTTACGGACCACAATTCTATTGAACACGTTTAGGATGTTATAGTAAAAGCTTTTTTCTCGGCTTAGCTCCACATCCAAAACTCCTCAAGAATTAAAATACCTGATTTTATGTAAAATGAGCTTTGTTGCACAAATTCTTTTTGGCACCATCACAAATAGGATGATAGCTCGTTGAGAGGCTTGTACAGCAATTCACAGTGGTCACACCCATACTAAACAGATTTTTACGAGGTAAAATCTGTCCCATGTTAGGTAAATACTTTATCTATGATTCAAGACTGCACACTTTTTGAGGACTTGCATCTTAATTCTCAATTAACTATTTTCTTTCTGGCATTTTATTATGGTTCTCTGCCATATTTCGTGGCAATACAGTAAATACTTCGAGTTTTCACCGATTTTATATTTGGAACCATAAATTTGGACATGAATCTGGTTTAAATTTTAGAACCCTAGTAAGAACTTTTGTAAAAATTACCAAGATCGACAAAGCATCAATGAACTCCAGTATTTGTGCCAACTTATTACTTGATGATTTTTAATGTTCACAGCTAGGTAGCAAACTTTACTTTATGCGAGAATACTATTTAGAAATGCATATTAATACTTAAATATATTTGATTAATTTCTTTTCAGATAGAAAGAAACAAATTTATGTCTACAGTATTCACTTGGTCAAGTCAGACAACTCTTAGACATTTATGAAATGGTTAAATCAGTACAATTTTTTAAGGTATTAATCCATAATCACAAAGCTGTGGGGAATGTGAATAGTTTTCAAACTGAATACCATTAAATGTGAATACATATTATTCTATATAAAATTCTGTGAATTTGGTTATAACCATAAACGTTTGACTGTGCCAAATTTAATATATGGTTTTAACATGCAATAGTACATTTAACTTCTATAAATCCTAATAACTATTTAAATTTGGATTTAAAGTAGTTATATTTTGAGTACACTGTGTGACATAAAAGTGTAGTATTCAAAGTTTGAATGGATAATTAAATCTGAGAAAAATGGCATTTAAAATGATTTATCGCCATAGAATATCAATAGTTGCTTAGAATCTTGAAAGTAGAATTTCGATCTAAGATTTTTAGACATGAATAGGTAAAGGAAATAAAGTACAAGGGAGCAGCTTTTCCTTGAAAGACCTTTTAGTAATTTGTTCTCTATCTCATTGCCCTTTTGAAATTTTCAAAATGGATTTCATGAGAAATCAAAACTGAGAGCATATTATATTTCTCTTTCTGTAGTCTTTAGTTTTAGAATAATTAACTTACTTCACAAGCATTTTAAAAACTTTTTAGGAATATAATTAAACGTGTGTGTGTGTGTTAAAACTATGAAAATATTATAAACACCGTAAAAATCTGTGATAAGTATATTTTTTTTGTTTTCTTTTCTAAGAATAAACGCATTGCAACTCAATGCATACTAGTGTTATGTTATGGTTCGTTACATTTCTTTTAAAACGCGTCATTAACAACCATTTATAATGAGACGCTAATTACATATGTAACCAAATAAAAAAACATTAGCGTGCAAAAGGTATGAAGCAAATACATTTTCGCGTATTTTCCGCAAGCTATTTAAAAGTTTTAAATGAAAATTAATGAAACGAACAAAAGATGTTTTTTCAATTATTCATTTTAATTTAATCTTTTTTCTTTTATTTTATGTTCAAGAAAACCAATATAATAATAAGTAGGCGCATTGATAACTCCCAGTTATAATGATGAGACCTTAGACTTGCATGAGGTTTTTTCAGAGGGGCAGCTAAGATAGCGCATTACCAATTCGAAGATAGTCACTCCACCATTCTTCTATATTCGTTAGAATAAAATCGTAACATTACAATACCTCAAATATTAAAAAAAAGTTGTGATTCCAGCTTTTTTGGGGTTTTTTTGTAAACTGAGTTTATAAATGAAGGGGAAAAAAGGAACAAGAAAATTTTTTTTTTCTTACCCCATTTTACAATGGATTTCAAAACGAATACTCTCCTTTTGAAATCATAATAAAAAAGTTAAATGGTAAAATATTTATGCATGGTAATTGTTTTTGCAATAAAACACTATATTAACGTACGTACGAGGATTGTTTTTTAAGTAAAGTCCGTTGGCGAGTATAGTTCCCTAGTTCACGCGTACGCCACAACGAGTTTCTGCATCTATGACCAGCATCCTTTGCGAACACACTAGCATCCTTTCCTGTTCTGTAGCAGTCGTGTAACTTCGCTGAGCTTCTTTAAAATGCTTAAGGTGATTAAAACGCCCCAAGTGTGATATATGGTCTGTTATCCGTTTTTTTTTGGCTGTGAGAAACATGTCGGCTGCAGACCTTCATCGCCACGTAACAGAAGTTCATGGTACTGAAACAATGAATGATAGCAAAGTTAAAAATGAGTCAGGAAATTTAAGGATGGGAGAACAAACGTCCATGACGAAGAACGCTCATTCCGGCCCTCTGTAATCATTGAAGATTTGATGCAAGCAGTTGAATCTGTGTGATAAGACTGTGTTTGAGGTAACATTTCTGGTACCTCAAACACAGTATTGGCGGGAGATGCTTCAGTGACAATATATGGAGAAGTGAAAGCGGCAGTGAATTCTTTGCTGTCCGACCAGGCAGCCGACTTTTTTGATGAGAGTTTTCAAACCTTAGTTCGAAGGTATGACAAGTGCATTAAAAAAATCAGCAACTGTGTAAAAAAATCGGCAAAAATATGCACAATCCTAAAATAAAGGTTTTTTGAAACAAAGTAGTGTCATTATTTTTTTAAGAAACAAACGGACTTAAATTAAAAAACAGCCCTCGTATTTTCAATCCTTGGAAGACTATATTTTCTGCAATAAATACTTTACCTTATTTTATTCCTACTGAAATATATTTAACAAAACATATGCACCTTATAATTTTGAAAAAAGTTTTTTTATTATTATTTCGCTTATTTTTCCTCCAATCAATAGCTTCTAATGAAATTCTAGATTAAAATTTGATTTTATAGACGCTTTAGTCTACAACGTTCTATTGTGTTTCAACTACTAATACACTTCCGTACTTGACTCAGACTCATTTTGTATAGTTTAGTAAGGTTATATGTTAACGATTTTGTAGAATTTTATTTCTGCATGTCGACTGCATGGATCAGTACGACGCAATACAATTATGTTACTATATTACAATAGTCTATAGGTAGCTAAAAACAGAACTTCATGAGTGTTTCTTGACAATGTCTTTTTTTACTTATTTATTTTGAGAATG
Organism: Trichonephila clavipes; assembly: GCA_019973935.1. Lineage (NCBI taxonomy): Eukaryota > Metazoa > Arthropoda > Arachnida > Araneae > Nephilidae > Trichonephila > Trichonephila clavipes. The sequence continues at coordinate 309,300 of BMAU01019064.1, read as the reverse complement.
CAAAGTTGGAAAAAAACAATGATTACTTTTGATCGCTTCTTTTATTTATATATATAATATATTGTATTGAATATACAGATTTTATGAAAAACACTGATGCATAATTATTGAACATAATATATATAAATTAAAATTTGCTTTGAATATACTAAAACTAAAGCTACCGATTTAAATTTCTATAAATTGATTTAGTCTTAGAAATGTTTACAATGTATTTCTGATATTTTAATTTGATGAAAAATACTGATAATGTTTTGGAAAGTTGAACTTGACACGCTGAACTAAAAATCCTTATAAAATATTTACGGTGATTTTATTAAAAATGGAATCACAAATCTAGGAACTTACTTGAACTTTATCTGAAAAGTTGTATGTTGCAAACTTAAAAAGAAGATATTTTTCAGAGTTGCCTGACTTTTCTTAACATTATTATTTATTTTAGCAGTTTAAAAAATGTACATTTTATTACCAGTAATATAAATGCATTTTTTTAAAACAAGCCATTAAAATAAATTTATATATTTAATACAATATAAATGTATAAAAAAAGAAAAAAATCACAAACACATTTTTTGCTATTTTATTTTACAAAAGTATATTTTCCCCACTTCAGTGTTTTAAAAATAGAACAAAATAATCGTGTCTACAATAAAACAAAGTAAGGTATTGAAATTTAAATTATTAAATATTTAAGGTATCTGAATACATTCGGAACCGTAATTTTATAAAAAGCGCATAAATGGATAATTTTCATATTTAGTGTCTCTCTGATTAGAATACATGCATAAAATTGTTTTAAGGACATTTTGACAAAAACATTTAATTAAATACAATATTTTGGCAAAAAAAAAGTAACTTAAAATCATCTTGCTTCCAAATGTTCCCCTTTTGTGAGAAATGGGTCTATTACAATAATAGTTTGCCTGTATATAGCTCAAACCTCTCAACAGAGGCTCAATTAGAGTTTTTGAAAAACTCATATTATGTTCATAGTTATTACCAATTGAAATAAATATTGGCGTTTTTTTTTTTCTTAAAATTGCTCCCATCTGTTGTCGTAAAATATGAGTAAACCCACTTCCAAGTTATATATTTCAAAAATATATAACTTGTTGAGCCTCTGTATAGAGGTCTGAGCTATATACAGGCAAAATATTATTATAATAGAACTATTTTTCACAAAAGGAGAACATCAGGAAAAAATATTATTCTAAGTTAATTTTTGCCAAAATATTATATTTAAATAATTATTTTTGTCAAAATGTCCTTAAAACATTTTTATGCATATATTCTAATCTAAGTGACACTAAATATTATGAAAATTATCCATTTATGCGCGTTGCAAAATCACAGTTCCGAACGTATTCAGATACTTTAAAGGCACGTAGCTAGGATTAGTTATGATTAGTTTAATTACTGTCTTATAAAAATCCTCTAAAATTTAAATGTTCTCAAATAGGTAATAAAATTAAGAAAAATAATAAAAAAAGGTATACATAATAAGAATAAAATTCAACGAGAAAATGTTCCAGAAACATTAAATGACATTAAGAAGTAAGACATTAGTACAGTAAAAAAGTTTTAAAAAATCTTTAAAAGAGAAAAAAACTATAACTAAATACCAAAGTAGTTACTATGCTTACTAGGAAAAATAGGCTAAATAAGATTATAAACTAAAAAATGAATTTTAGAGAAGCTTCCACAGATTTATAAGTCATGAGAATCCGATTTAAGAAAAAAAATTCAATAATATTAAAGAGATTTTTTTGTTAGAAAAAGTAAAGGTGACAGCGCTTCGACTTTTTAACTTGGTCAAGATATTTTTGCTTTTATTCACGCACAAATACTCAAAAATTCCCTGAATTTTATTTATAAATATATACACATAAAAGCTCTATGCATCCAAGATCAACTTCTGTACTTTGATTTTTCAAATAAACAGCTATACTCTATCGATTTTATAAATTAGTTTACAAAATCAACTCCTATGGGAAACTTCAAGACAAATCCAAGCAAAGAATAAAAAAATCCTTTCATGTGTTCAAAGTGAGTTTTTAAAGGTTTTTTAGGATGATTTTCTTATTGTCCGGTGAAAAACAAAGCTAATAAGAGACTAAAAGTTTTTTACGTTTTGTATGAATAAAACTTTTTCTTACAATGCCTATATAAAGATCCCATTTTTTATCATAATAATTATTATTATTTTGCGATCTTTAGGAGTTACTTCGCTGAAGGTAAAGTTCTTAAGTTATATTTAGCACAATTATTGAAAAATTTTAATAGAATAATAGGGGTATTTTTTTTTAAAGAATTACGATCTCCAAATGTGTTTTTTTTTACAAACTCTGAAAGAGAAAACTGTTAAAGAAACTCTTCCAGCTCTCTGGTCATGCTTTTTCAGCAGTGCAGAAAATATTGTAAACATAATCTATAACACAATCTCACATAAAATAAATATACACTTCAATCAGCACACTATTATTTTTAGTTAGAGAGAAATATACTTTCTTTTACTTGCCATTATCTTCCAAGAAAAACCCATTGGTGATTTATGTGATGCCATCGTGTCTTCGCTATTACTTGTACTCACGGAGGAAGGAGGAGGTGCAAAGCTACAAAATATTTTAAATATTCTTTTGGAAAATTTACTAGATTATATCTGCGAGTTATATATATAATGCAAAGTTTTCTTTTAAGGATTTCGTATAGCATCCATTTCCTTTTTTTTCAACTACTCTGTCTCTAAAGTAGAATAGTTTTATATTTTTCTGGAAAGAGGTAATTATATTGTGATGGAAATTAAGAAAATTCCAGAGATAAAAATGAATTAATCTCTTTCAATTTATGCTTTCGTCATAGTTAAAAAATAATTACATATTTGTAAGAAAATTTTGAAATTCAAAAGAAAAAATTATATATATATTTTTTTTAAATTCGTTTTTTGACATCCAAAAATTGTTTTCACATCATAAAAAGTATTGAAGAATCGTTTGTTATTTGATTTTACTTTTCTATGTTATTTGAAGTTTGTGATATAAATATCGTGCCTATTGCTTGATTTATTAGAAGTCCAATTGAAAATACAGTCGTTAATACAAAGTCTTCAAAAATGAAAAAAATACGGGGAAGTTTGTGCTATGTAAACTCATACCAACAAATATTATAACGAAGTAAATAGCATTTATCTAGCGTTTAACACTAGAGAGTCCGTTGGTGCATCTATTGGACATTGGAGTCTGTTTAGTTTGTACTCCTTTCCGCATTTGTCTAGGGAATATGAAAATGTTTGTGTTTTAATATTTTTTCTTGGTGACTACACATAGAACGTTTTTTGGTTCTAAGTTAATTAGGAGAATTTTTACAACCAAATACAGTTTGCCCTGCCTAGCAGACATACGCAATTAGTCCACAGCAAATGCCAGCACCGTACAGCAGATACACCCGACATCAGCGACTTGGTCATGTAAAAATAATATTTTTTTACTTTTGCTATACTCATCGTCTGCCGATAGTTTACGCTTAAAACACTATGCCTTACAATGATACCTCTACAAATATGAAGGATTATATTAAAAAGCATAAAATTTCTAATATTTTGTGTAATGTATAAGACTTCCCCGCCTATTTCTAATGGGGATTAATTATTAATATATATATACAGTGTGGCCAAAATTGTGGACACTTTTTTTAATTGTTATGTTTTTTAATTTCATATGCTTACAGAAGATTTTATGCTGCACAAAATGCAACGTATTCTATAACATTTTTTTAAAACATTTAATACTGAATTCAATACAAAAAAATTCCAATATTTGCAAGACAAAAAAGTTATGCTGCAATATCTGTCAATATACATTAGATACTAATGATAGCAATGAGTTATCAGAGCTTAGTGACGTTGCCTTCATTCTTTATTACAGTTTCACACCAATGCTTCATTGAGCTGAAAATAGAATAGTTTTAAGCTATACTTTCGTTATTATTTGAACCCATAAATCAATTATATCATCATTTAGTTCCTTTTTATTTCATGGTTACCTCATTTGGACAAGAGTTTTCAAATGGTGCCACAAGTTCTCAACAGGATTGATGTCAGGACTGTTTCCAGGCCAGAATAACAATAATATTCATTCAAAAAGCAATGACATCAAGTAAAATAGTAGATTGGATATACACATATGTGACCAGACAGTGGTATTTCCTTAGATAAAATTACATAACAGGTGGGTATTTCAGTGACTATATCTGGAGACTGAACGCTTCGTTTAAAATATCAGGAGACAAATTTAATAAAAAAAACTGAAAATGGTCCACCACATCCATTGATGACAGAATAATATAACTTCTATGCTTCAGAAATAACACGAAAAAACCGAATCTCAATTTATGGTAGCGCTAAAAAGGACTACATTGCCAATGAAACACAATAATTGGACAAATAATTGTTGGCCACAAGTTATACAGAGGGATGAATGTACAATGTCGTTATTCGGTAGTAATAGACTAAAATATGTAAGATCTGCTGAGCAGAAATGCAACATTCTGACTGCATTTAGGCAACTGTGAAGAACCCACATATTTTTATCATTTAGTCATGCATATCATCAGATGGTGTCGGTTGACTTCATATTATCCATGGACAATTAATGTCATAAAATACATTGACACCATTCTAGAAACCAAACTTATGCCTGCCATCAGGGATCTATGTACCAACAATTCTTCATTTATTTTTCAGCAAGATTCTGCTCTTTGACACAGTAAAATAATTCAAGGACTGGTGCCGTTCTAAGATTATTGAGTTGTTTTCCTGACCTTAATCCTATCGAAAACTTGTGGTACCATTTGAAAACTTTTGCCTGAATGAGGTATCCATGAAATAAAAAAGAACTAATTGAGGATATAATTATTGCCTGGCTTCATGTAATAACGAAAAAGAAGCTTAAAACTATTTTCAGCTAAATAAAACATCGATGTGAAGCTGCAATAAAGAATAAAGGCAACCTCAATAAAATCTGATAACTAACTGCTATCAATAGTATCTAATGTATGCCGACAATTATTGCGACATAACGTTTTTACATCGCAAATATTTGAATTTCCTTTTATTAGATTCAGAATTAAATTCTCTTTAAAACGATATAAAATATTTAGCATTTTGTGCTGCATAAAATTTTCTATAAGATTACAAACTTAGAAAATATAACGATTTAAAAAAGTGTCCACAATTTTGGTATATATATATATATGTATGACTCAATTCCCCGGAGAATATTAATAATTTCTTACAGTATTGAGTTTTTGTGCATGTTTGTCATTTTATTTTAATTATAATTGATATCTTACATAAAATTGTAGAAAAACTGATGTAGATCATACTGTGGGTAAAATATCTATAATAAATCCTTTCATCAATACAAATTTTTAAATTTTTTTAAACATTCTGGCATTTAAGAAATTTTTTTAAACATATTTTTTAAAACAAATTTTACAATTTTATAACCTATTTAGTTAACGAAACTTTTTATCAAGTGATGCCGTTGGTTGAGTTCTAATAACAGCCAGAGATGGAGATAGTACTTATGTTTATATTACAAGAAAATAAATATTTACAGTTAAAGTTTACACTAAAAGAGGTAATAATGCGGTTGAATGAAAATTACACCCTTGAAGGTGCTGCGGATTGATGCGGACAAGACCTTGCGTCTGTCCGTTGCGTTTCCATTTTTTAGAATGTCCCGGTACGGGGTTCAAAAGTTTCCGTTAGGGTAGGAAGCGGGAAAGTAAGGCGCACTCAGTTACAGTTACGTGAGGAGTGTAGGAAACATACTCCCACTCTATATACGAACTAGTTCGGATATATAGGAAGTTTGTGAAGTTTATGAACAGGTCGTTTTAACACTGAGTCTTCGGTTTTCACAGTTGCAACTCGAACCAGTCCGTCGTTGCCTGGATGCACTTGAAGAACTCGAGCCATTGGCCATGTACCAGGAGGACCCTCCTCTTTGATCAATACGATGTCATCTTCCTTCAAGTTTGGTTGTGCGTCCTGCCATTGCTTGCGAGGTTGTAAGGAAGAGATAAATTCAGAGCTCCACTTCTTCCGAAAGCCCCGTTTGATGTTCTGTAGCAACTCCCAACGATCTCTGTGGTTGGAGGTTGAAGGAAGCTCTTCTGGAACTGAAAGAAGAACATCACCTGTAAGAAAATGTGAAGGTGTGAGTGAGTGTAGATATGCATTCTATGTCAGAGTCATTAACGTAGGAGAGAGGCCTGGAATTTAGTAATGCTTCGATTTGTGTGAGCAAGGTTGTTAACTCTTCAAAAGTTAATATGGTTTCTCCCAATACTCTCTTCAGATGAAAATTGACGGATCGAATTCCTGATTCCCAAATACCTCCAAAATGTGGTGATGAGGGTGGAATAAAGTGCCAATCTATTGAAGATTTGGATAAGTAGTAACAGATGGCTTCATTAGTTGGTAAAGAAAGCCATAACTTCCGTATTTCGTCAAGTTTTCGACGAGCTCCAACAAAATTGGTTCCATTGCCACTATAAATGTGGCGGGGAGCACCACGATGAGCACTAAAACGACGAAGTGCAGCTATGAAGGAATCAGTTGTTAAGTCTCCGACTGCTTCAATATGAACAGCTTTAGTTGCTAAGCATACAAATAAAGCAATGTAAACCTTTGTAGATTTAGTCCCTCGACCTTTGTTGCATTTAATCAGTACTGGACCAGCATAAACAATACCGCAACTGAAGAAGGTCTCTCTCTTACGGTGTTTTGGTAGATTGCCCATCAGTTGTGGTGTTGTGGTGGATGTTTTGAATTTGTTACACTTTAAGCATTTTCTAATACATTTGTTAATTAATTTTCTTCTTCCTACGATCCAATGGGACTGTCGAAGAACGTGAGCTAACAAAGTCGGCCCAGCATGTAAATGAGCGATGTGGTGTTCCTTGATAAGAAGTTCACTATATAATACTGTGCTGAGAAGGAAGTATGATAGAATGCTTGGAATTGAATCGAAGCTGGGAAATTTTGCAGTCTTCATCCCACCCGTACTAAACCATGTTCATCTATGAATGGATGGAGGGAACGTAACGGACTTTTGGGTGGTAGAGAAATCTGTTTCTTAATGCTTTGTATTTCTTCCTGAAAGTAGAAACCTTAGACCCAATGAATGATGGTTTCTTCAGCGGTTTTGGTTTCTGAAAAGGTAAGTAAAGTAGTATTAATATGGGATGAACTGATCGATGATCCTTGAGATGCTATCTTTTTACAGTTTTTAATAAATCTTTGGCAATAAGCAAAAATTCGAATTATTTTGGTGAGTGACGAGTAATGTTCGAATAAACCATGAATTACATCATTTGATGTGTGAGTAAACAGATTGAAGATGGAGACTGATTTTTTGTTCCGCTTTTACCTCATCGCAACTGGATTCAGCCTTGGGCCAACTAGAAGTTTCTAGCCTTAGCCAGGGTGGTCCTCTCTCTTGCCACCATAACTTCGAATCTTGTAAACATTTAGGATCAATACCTCGGGATGCAATATCTGCGGGATTTTCCTTAGAAGGCACATGTATTCAATGCTTTGTAGGTAGAACTTCCATAATTTCAGATGTTCTATTTGCTACGAAAGTTTTCCATTTGCGAGGGTGACTAGACAGCCAGGAGAGAACTATTTTAGAATCCGTCCAAGCGAATACATCAAAGGTATAATGTTTTAATGTCCGTAAGACCGATTTAAATAGCTTGGATAGTAAATGTGCACCGCACAACTCCAATCGAGGAATGGAAACTTGTTTGGCAGGAGCTACTTTAGTTTTTGATACAAGTAGTTGAACCTTTATTTTGCCGTTGTGTTTCTGCCGACAGTAGATTGCAGCAGCATAAGCTAATGAAGAAGCATCTGCAAAATCATGCAATTCTACTGTGTTGTATGCTGTAAGGATGACCCATCTAGGAACAGTGAGGTAGTTGATTGCATTAAATGCCTTTTGAAACTTAAGCCAATCCTCTGTTAATTGTTGTGGAATGGGAGAATCCCAATCTGTTTTTTGTAAGCCAAAGTTTTTGATAAAAATCTTCATGAATACTGTACAAGGTGAAAGAAGTCCTAATGGATCGAAAATTTTGCAAGATTCAGATAAAATACGTCTCTTCGTGAGTGGTGGTGTAAGTTCAAGCGACGGTTGGAAACCAAAAGTGTCATTGGATGAATTCCAAAATAAGCCTAATACTTTGGAACTTTCATTAGAATCTTTATAAAATTCAACTCGTGTATCATGAGAACTATGTTCTGAAAATTGAGCAGGAAATTCGGTGGAATTAGAATTCCATTTTCTTAAATGAAATCCGCGAGTACTCAAAACATGAGCAATGTCCTTGCAAATGGAGATTGCGTTATTTAACGTATCTGATCCTGATAGTAAATCATCCATATAAATATCTTCTTGTAAAACTCGGGAGAGGTTGGGATTATCTTTATTATCGAGAGCGATTTTGCTTAATACACCTAGTGGCCAAAAAGGAAGCTGAGGCTGAGCCGTAGGTGACAGTTTTTAGCTTGTATGTGCGAATGTTTTCATTAGAGTTATTTCTCCAAAAATTTGTTGGTATTTCTGATCTTCATCAGCTACTAAAATTTGACGGTACATTTTTTCAATGTCCGCTGTAAATACAATTCTAGGAATTCTAAAATTAAGCAATATTTCAAAATATCTCTTTTAAATTTGGGACCTACTCTAGCAGAGAATTTAATGACGTACCATTAGAGAAGAGAGAGAGAGAGATGCGTCAAAAACTACTCTTAACTTTGTTGTAGTGCTGGATGGCGATAACGGCGTGATGCGGTAAAAAATTCGGATCTTTGGAAGTATGGGATCTGGAATTTACTAAGCTCATGTGACCTAGCGATTCGTGTTCGTTCATGAATTCTTTGTATTGTTTTTTCAAAATCTGGGTTATTTTTAAATTTCCGCTCCATTGCTAATAAGCGAGAAATTGCTGCGGGTTTTGAGTCTCCAAATTCTGAATTTGATTTATAAAATGGGAGTTTTACAACAAAGCGTCCTTCGGAATTATATGCATAAGTATTTTGAAAATGTGTTTCCACAAATTGTTCTTCAGAAGTTAATATTTTATCTTTTACGTTAGGAATTTCTTCTAATTCCCAAAATTGCTTTAATTGATTGTCCATATTTGTACCATTAATGTGAAGATTTAGCATTGAATTTGAGTTTAAACAATCAGTTAATTTGCCTGAAATTAGGAAACCAAAAATGGAATTTTGAGCGATTAAATTACTTTGAGAGCAAGTAATTTGCCCAGGAAGCAAAATAGAAAAAAAGTAGTCAGATCCGAGAATCACATCGATATTGTTTGGGATAAAAAATTTCGGATCCGCTAAGCAGGCATTTTTAAGTGAGAGAAATGTGTTTCATTTATTTTTCCGTTGGTAACGGAGCAGTTAATTTTTCCAAAACATATGCTTTAACTGGTAGTTTGACCTTGGGGTCATGTAACGATACTAAATCTATTTCAACACATCCTCTAGTCATCGCGATTTTAGAATCTTGCAATCCTTTAATTTGAAATCTAGCGTTTTTCTTTTCAGGCCTAGCAGTTTTAAACATTTTTCCGAAATGAATGTTGATTCACTTCCGATGTCCGCCATAACTCGAACTTGACAGTTCTCCCAAAATATTTTAATGTTAACGCTTAAAGTTGGTAATAAAGAAAAATATGTTTGTATAGAGTTCACGGAAACTACAACTTCTTTGTTTTGTCTGTCTGGTTTTGAACTTCAGCACCATGAGATTTATTTGCTGACATTGCGTAATTTTTAAAATTATTAATCATGTAATAGCGAATGATGCTTTTTTTTCTTACAAAAGTGGCAAGTAAAAGTTGAATTACAATGTGACTCAGTGTGCCTATCAGATAAACAGTTCATACATAATTTTTGTTTATTAACAAGTTGTTTACGCTCTTTAACAGACATCTCTTTAAATTTAGAACATTTGAAAACAAGATGATTCATTTTACAACAAGAACATTTTAAACTATTGTTAAATTTCGATTTATTAATATAAGGTTGTTTTTCATAAGTAACATTTTCATTATATAGTTCTAAATATGTACATCTGCTACTTAAAAATTCTATAAATGCTTCAAATGTGGGAAAATCAATATTATTTGAGAATTGCGCCCATTCTTGGCGCGTTTTAGATCAACCTTTTGTAAAAAATGTATATCAACCATACATCTCTAGACTCTGCTTAAATATCAATAGATTTAAGACCTCTAATTACTTCGTCGGAAGTATCTGCTATGCTGCGTAAGTTGTGAGAGTTAGTATCGTTAAAAGAAGGTTGTTCCATGAATGTTTAATAAGTGAAAAATGATTTGCTTCTTTTTATCATAACGAGCTAATAATTTTTGCCAAGCCTCGTTATAAGCAGTTTCAGTAATAGGAATATGCTTAACTATATTTGCTGGTTCTGACAGCAATAAACCTCTAAGATATTAAAATTTTTGTATATTTGATAAACACATATTATCATGCACTAATGATACATATAAACCTTTAAATGAAGGCCAATATTTATAATCACCAGAAAACGCTCAATATTAATTTTTGGTAACTTAAAATTGCTATATTTCATATTTGAGACATTTTCAAAGACATCAGAATTATCATTATATACATATGTTCTCATAGATAAATTTTCTAAGATATTCTGTAGCTTGGCTTTGGTTTCGTAATATTTTGTTTCGAATTCTTCCATTTCAGAGGATTCGATAGGTAAAGCAGCATCCGCTTTATCAAACTCTATATAAGTTAATTCAAGTTTCTCTAACTTGTTGCGTATATCATTTTTGTCAAAAAAGTTTGATCATCTTTATCAATGCAATTTTTAGTTCTTGTAAGTGCAGCCTTCGCTCTGCCGCGAAGCACTTTAGCTGTTTCGGCGTCCATTATAATTGATAAAATGAAATATGGTCGGAATGAATCAGTAAGAGAAACCAAAACCAAACGTTGAATGAAAATATAAAATAGTACTTATCTCTTGTTTCTCTGAATCGTTGACGAATATCGGCGGTGCCTCCAAATGATGCCGTTGGTTGAGTTCGAATAACAGCCAGAGATGGAGATAGTACTTATGTTTATATTACAAGAAAATAAATATTTACAGTTAAAGTTTACACTAAAAGGTAATAATGCGGTTGAATGAAAATTACACCCTTGAAGGTGCTGCGGATTGATGCGGACAAGACCTTGCGTCAGTCCGTTGCGTTTCCAGTTTTTAGAATGTCCCGGTACGGGGTTCAAAAGTTGCCGTTGGGGTAGGCGCACTCAGTTACAGTTAAGTGAGGAGTGTAGGAAACATCAAGAATATTAAAAGGAAATCTTAACACTATGAGTATATACATTTACTTACTTTTCATTTGAATATTTAATAATTTCATTGATATTTTTCATACATCTTATAGAAAGTTAGTTTTAATTACTAGGTTGTGAATTATTGATGAAAAAGCTGAAACGCCATTTTTTTCATGAGTTAAAAAGCAGTCAACGGTCTAAAGTTCCAAAACTAACCACATTAATAACCTATCTGAAAAGTAAATAAGTGAAATTTTTAATATCAATGGAACTAATTATGCAACGAGAACTACTTTCTTTGTCGCATCGAGTTAACTGAGAAACCAAAACTAATGTTCATCTAAGGCTTAATTAAGTTTTCATTTGACTGTGATACAATTTTTTAAAACTTAAAATAACATAATCTTAACGTTTTAAAAGTTTGCACAAGAAAGAAAAATGTTTCCATTATGAGTTAAATCGTATAACGTATCAATAAAAGAAACTATTTTTGTGGTGCTTATATATATATATATATATATATATATATATATATATATATATATATATATATATATATATATATATATATATATATATATATATATATATATATATATATATATATATATATATATATATATATATATATATATATATATATATATATATATATATATATATATATAAATATATATATATATATATATATATATATATATATATAAATATATATATATAGTCTAAATTCTCTACAAAAAATGAGATATGAATATTTATCAAACAATACCGAAAAAACACTGAGATTGTAGAAAACCTTACTGTTTATTTTTAGATTGTTTCTGTTTCATTGACGGACCAGAAACGCTTATTTATTTTTACTTTTTAACTCCACCACACAACATATATATGCTACTTACAAGCGGTGCAAATTTTAATTATTTTTTATTGTGAGCTTCGAGTATTAGAGTCCTATATTAATGCTCACGTCTGAGAATTAAAGAGAAATTTTCACGTCTGGCTCGTTCCACAGAAAATTCATCTGCCGGCACAGCGCGGCAAGGAAGAAGATTTGCTTTTGTGCCCATGAAGTTGGCGCGGATGCGCCAACACATACATTGAAGGATATATGAGAAATTAAAATTTTAAAAAAATGGATGATGCAGTATTATAAACATTTCTGACTTAGTACCGCTTAAATATAAAATAATTCATATAAAAGTGGGCTGAACATGTTTTGTGGCCAGCCAAAGTATATATATATATATACTGGTGACCTGAATATTGTAAAAGACAACAATCTTAGAAACATAATGAATAAAGTTACTGGTTTTAGGTTAATGATTTCGAATAATAATAAAATTTAAAAAACCAATTATATAATAATATTGAGCAATTTATGTACAAAATAGCTATTAAGTATAGTATGGCTATAGACGCCTACACAGAATTCAAAGGTAATATTACACAGCAGCTTAATAATGATAACTTTTTAGTACAAATAATAAAATGTTTTTTAATGATATTAAAAATCCGATTAAAAAATTATAAAATAATTTCATTATAGTTTATGTTGATAAAGTACCAGGTAATTTTGCCTTCATATGTAAATACTATTATAATTTAATGATCAATAGATATTTTGATAATAATACAGCTTTTATTAAGTCATCATTTTCTGATAGAGAAATAAACAATCGAATTTTGGTGTTTCATAAGCAATTAAGAATTCAAATTAATAATAGTTTTTAAATTTCCACATATATTTTTTATTCCTAAATTTCATAAAGATCCAGACAAATTTAGGACAGTTACAAATGGATGTAATACATATATCAGCAAAAACAGGTAAAATTCTCCATGAAATATTACATGATACAATAAATGATCTTAAATACACAGCCATTCTTAAAAATAGTAAATCACTTATAGTACAAATGAAAGATAAAAAAGATTTATTCAGTCTATAGTTTAGATTTTGAAGATCTGTTTAGCTCTATTAATATTGATGATATGATTAATATACTTGTAAATTTGCATAAAGATAACTTATTTAATAATGTAATTTAGTTCACTACTTAGGTTTGGACATAAAGAGAACTATATATTTCATAAGGGTAATTATTATCTGCAGATTAAAGGTTTGCCACAAGGTGGCCCTGCGAGAAAAAGTCTTGCCAATTTATACTTACATTATTTTGAAAGTAGTTACATTAATAATTTTAAATATTATATTTGTCGTTATGTAGATGACATAATCATTTTTGGCAAACAAGTCAATTTTATACCTAATACTAATATTTATCCACAATATCTTAATTTAATACAGACAAATAGTAACAACAATGAAGCAAATTTCCTTGACATACATATCAAATTAATAAATAATGTAATAGCTTCTAATATTTGTGATAAAGAGAAGATTTAATTTCAATATTATAAAAGTTCCGCACATTAGAAGAGTAATGTACATATTTCTATATTCAGGAATATTTTTATTAATTATATACAACGCAATAAATTTCTGGTGACAAAAAATCAGAAGTAATAAATAACTATAAGCATTTTACTAAATATTCCTTAAATCAGAAATACCCTATTAATTGTATTAATAGTTATATGAATAAGGCTATTCAAAGTTGTAGGGATTAAATATTCTTAGATTAATAATAGTTTAATACTATAAATTTACTTATTTCATAGTTATAGTTACTTCCATATTCTAATATTAGTTAAAAATACTTATTATTTTATAATTCATATATACTCTAGTGTCACTATAGTTAGGGTAATTTGTAACTATCTTATTAATATTTGTTTTTATTCTTTTAATACTTTAGTTAAGTGCTACATTTTAGCCATTCACATGCTTTGAATCATCGTTAGGGTCCAGAATCTGGCAATAACATATTTATTGCACTCAGATTTAGCGCGACCTCTGCATTTTTCAGTTCAATTTTTAGGTAAATTACCTCTATCGTGTAATGGATTTAGATATTCCTTTTCATTACTTTCAATAGGTTGTTGCTCAGTATTATTTACATAAAGGGGAAGGTTGACTGGCCAAAAAACATGTTCCCCCCCCTTTTTTTTTAAATCATTTTATATATTAGCTGTCCTAAGTCAGCAATGTTTATAATACTGCAGCATTCATTTTATAATTTTTAATCTAGTGTCCTTTATTGTATGATCTTTTTACTGTCTATGTGTTTTTTAATGTGATTGATGAATGATTATGTCTTGTTTGTAGAGAATTAGACTCTCTCTCTCTCTCTCTCTCTCTATATATATATATATATACATGTGTGTGTGAAACAAATATATATATAACTTAATCATATGATTATTTTAAATTGTATAATTGAATGAAGTATGGATAAAACATCCATAACACAAAATAAGGAAAATATCTTTTTCAGCATTAAAAACTACATTTCAATCCAAAATCATTTTATGCATCACTGTAATGCGCATCGGTAAATATTACATTCGATACAGAAATTAAAAAAAACAGCAACTGCGTTTTCCAAAATTGCTTCCATTTTAATGATAATAAAAGACAGCTTAATTTTCTACCCACCCCTTTTTCGACAACATTAATCATTGATCACAGTGGTCAGCTATTATAACAATCGTTAATATATCTTCAAGATTGGTTGAAAATTATAAATCAGATTTCTGGATAATCACCCACTTTTCCCCATTTCTTTCATTCACTTAATACTCCCGATGTTGCATTTACTTTTTTATTTATTACGACTTAATCTAACGGTGGAGGGAATTAATTCTGAGAAAAAACCCCCAAAATAATGCATTTTGCTCGTAATAATTTGACATCGGGGAGTTCCATAAAAAATGAAAATTCATATTGATGATAAAACCATTGCATGATGTAGGAATAGTTTTGAATACCAAAGGATATTTCTTTAAGAAAATACTTTAATCCAAATATTAAGTTCGGATAACATATTCATATATTTTCTGTTTGATACAAAAAATTGATTCCACAGAATTTAATGCAAATAAAAACATGAGTATAAAATTGAGGAAATAAAATCAAACTCAACAATAAATAGAGTGCAAGAATATTTCATTTATATCTAGCGATAGCTTAATTATGTATTGTTTAGTGTTCCTAAAATGGCAACAAATACATGTGGTTTTAAAAGAAAACTAGAAAAAAAATTTAGAAACGAGATGCATGCAAAAGAATAAGTTTAAAACTAAAATTTATCATTTAATACATGATGTTTTGTGTTTCAAACAAATCTTATAAATGACGAAATAAAGCGCTTAATTACATAATAAATTTATAACTGAATTTTATGCATCTGGTTATATATTATGCATTAATTCACATGTTTATTTAATGAGTTATTGCATATTTATAATAGCAAAAAATATGTAATCCGCTAAAAAATTCAATTCTACATGTTTAAAAAGTTTAATATTTTCTTCCTGATTGGTATAATATCCTTTTTAATACTCATCAATAATTTATTCGATTATGTTTCCATGGTTTATAAATTGTAGATGATTTTAACTATAAAGTGGGTGGTAATCTGCAATATATTTTTACTTAAATTCTTATTCATTTCCACATAATGGGATTTAGTTCTGATTGAAATATTTCTCATATTAGATAGATATTTCAAAATTCGAGTGATGTGTTGCGAAAAATTATTAAACATGATGAATTATGATGATTATTAAACATGATTAATTATGATTTTTTAGAATTAAACATTGGAATTCCACATCCACAGTGTTAAAGTGTTTTTTTTAGATTTTGTTTTAAAAGAAAATTAATGCTAAAGCGAAATCATGTAACTAGAATAGCAAGCAAATCTGAGTACAGGTGCATGTATTTAGAGAATAATCCTTCATAAATTGTAATTTATCTATTTCATTTTTTTATCTATTTTCAAATGTGCTGAATTTGAATATATTAAGAAATAAAGTATTGTTACGAATTTTCCGTAAATAATTTGTATTTGAATGTGAATACATGTTATTACTCTATGTTACATTTATCTTATGTTAAAATTGCAATATTCTCCAGCAGCAAGCCGTCTCTTACGTTATAATGATGATTCAATAACTTGGCGAAACCTTGGCAATAAAGCCAAGTTGGCATAAATTTTGGTGACCACGTTGGTGGGCAATTTGGCTACTTTATTGACTTAAGTGACCATTTTGGCGGCATTGGCGACCATGTTGGCACGTTCGGGACTCTATGGATTCTTCTAGAAATTTGTGGAGAAACCCACTAATTTCCCGCTCTTTGACGCAATCTGATTTTTTTTCAAGAAGTTTCCACCAGGCCTATAAATACAGATGCTGACCGAAACGAGGATCAGTCTTGATTCAATCATAAATTAGTAAGCTTATTTTGGCCGTGATTACTGATTAGCTTTGCTGTGCTTGAGAAAATTTTTTTACTTACGGGTATTTTAGACACTGGTAATTGTGTCTGAGTGCTGTTGAAGGTGTGAAGACCTTCTGAGATTTACTCTGTGAATATTTCTGCTGAATCATGTATTTCAACTATTGAAAAATTTCGACAATAAATTCGCATCGCTCTTAAGAAACTGTTATTTTTCTTTGTGACTGTTTTGCATAAAATGCTTGAATCCCGGATTTACGTAACAGTATCTTAAGTCGTTTTCATGGTAAGATAGCACAGTACTTTTAATAGTCGTGCGTAAGGATTTTTTATAGACAATGTTTATACATTTAATTTACTATGATTAATATGCTTTGTAACAATGTTGGTAAAATAATTTTAATGTTGTATTTTTATAGCTATTTGAAGTGTTTCTCATTCTTTCAAGTTTACTAGCAGCCACATAATTTAGACAGCTAAATAGCCATAATTACGTACAAATTCATTCAAATATATCTTCTTCATGTAAATTCCTTCATTTAAGTCCACACACATAAATAAGTATCGAAATGTTATCTTCCCGATCCTAGATTGCCGATTCATGTTTTTCTGAACTATACAGTTAATCTAATACTTAAGCGCTAAACCGAAGCATTCCATTGCGTTGTTGTCCGTAGAATTTATAACATAAATTTTAATAAAAAAATAAGAGAAAGATATCACAATTTAAAGATAATACTGTTTTTTTCGAGTGTGCGCAGTTAAGAATGTTGTATTTTAGCATACAAAGGAGTGGAATTTCACTGGTGTGAGCATCATATCGCGTTATTTGGCAATACATTAATTCGACGAAATTGGTTGATAAAATACTTAAATATACCAATATATTTCATTTATTTTAAACTTGATATATTTATTGGCTTATATTTTTAACTTAAATCGTAATATATTTATAAATACAGTTTTTAGACAAAGGACAAAATAATAGAAGAGAGAAAAAAAAGTGTGTATATTTTTTTCGAAATAAAGTTTATATGTGTGTCCTAAGAGGATAGAAAGCATTTTTTCCCTTTCTATGTAATTTGCAACTCTCTCTCATTTACTTTTAAAGGTACTATCTCTTTCTCCTCGGACTTATATTAGTTTTATGAGTAATAACATCACCTCTTTCGAAAAGTTTTGACGGAAATTTAAAAAAAAATAGGGGAAGACAAAGGAAGATATTTTTACTTTAGTCATAGTTTTAAGAATTGAATAAATATATCAAGAAAACGCATACGCAGATATATACCAGTCTCTCAATATTCCAAGCATTTCATATAATTCTACGTATAAAGAGAATATCTTTTTTCCTCATTTATATGTTTGCAAACCCTTATAAAAATTCAAAAGGCAGGAATTGGAATTACGTGACAAAATTCATTTAGTTGAGATTCCCAAAATAAAAGTATTGAAAGTGAAGCATGCTTCAAATTTAAAGTAAAATGTGGGGAACTTTAACAAATTCTTTGAAGGAAAATACTTTTACCTATCCCAAATTGAATTATTTTTTAAAATACATTTCATTGGTAAATTGATTTGACTGTTGATTGGCAGAAATAACTTCGGTATTTCAGGAAATCAGACACAGATATATTTTACTCCATAAACAATTATATCTCACAAAAATAATTCTTTTTAATTTAATATCATAAGATGTTGGTAAAACTTTTAGCTTTAATGACTTGATCCTTTTCCTAGTAAAAGTATTCATTTTGTTTAAAAAAAACAGTTTTCACAACTTATATGATACTTTCAATTGTATTGAATGTTACTTTAATTAAAATTTCGCAATTCAACAAAATTACATGATAATAATGAATGAATCAAAAAAATTCGAAACTAAATAACGTTTCTAATAAACAGTTTTATTTTGTAAAAATTGTCAAAATAATACAAATAAATTCTGTTTAAAGATTTACTAAAAATACAGTTCGCATACCATTAACAAAGTTCTTAAAACTCTCAAGAATATTACAAATATTGTAGTTAATTCTCTGAACAATTACTTAATAAACTTGATAATTTTGTTTAAAGAATGAAGGGAGAGTTGAAACTTATAAAAAACAACAACTGTTTGCCTCATCTTTTCGTTTCTAAAAATATTCTAAAGTACAACGAAATAAGGAAACACATTCCTTTTTTATCTAAAAATTGCACATTCATAAAATATCTTCACACAAAATAGAAAATAACTTTACAAACATTTATTTACTATGCAGTAAACTCATTTCAACTCCGCGAACTGTAGTTTGACTGAAGAAAAGAATCATTATATCAAGAACTATATGAAGACATTTTAATAGAACTACAAATGCTCACTCTGCCTTTTTTTTTTACTTTTTTCTTAAATACTAATTAACGGTTTAAGATTTGCTGGCAAGCATATATAAGTGCTCTAAAAGGCATTTAGATAGCTTTATAAAACGCAGTAATTCCTTTCAAATTACCTTTTATTATTTATCTACTTTCATTCTTCTAATTTCCATAATGTTTTGTAAAGTTCATTCTTTCACTGTTTACTTACGATGTATCTTTAATGAATACCTCAAAAATTGTTTAAAATTATTGTGTACATTTTTCCTGTATGGACCGTGAATTTCGAATGTATCTTTGGCAGATATAGTTCATACCAATGGAATGTATGAGTTTTCTCGAAGGTCCTCATATCAAAAGAAAATGGAGAATCCTTCTTCTATCTTCTACTAAGAGAGAAAATCGTGATGCTACTCCTTAAATGCTTATTGATCGATTTGATATAAAATATAGCATGGGCAGTACGTATATTATTCAAGGAATTGGAAAAATATTATTCATGTCTCGAAGCGTTTCTTGAAATCTTTAGAATCAACTGTTACACTTTTTACGGGAAAGATTTTGCAGTTACTAAACATGTTTCAAATATTTAGCGTTGCCTTCATTCTAACATCGGAGTCGAGTTCAAATTCGAAATACATTTTAAGTGAGGGTTACTTTTAGAAAACTCATAATAAATCGTATGATCTACAAGGGTAGCCCAAATGAAAACGGACGTCACCCATTCGATATAGTGGTAAGTGAAGCTGACTGCGGTGCCGTAGGGTATAGGTTCGAATCCCGGGTAAGACATTGATGTTTGCTTTGTAATTCTTCTATTCTTTGTAAAGTGTGCTTCAGGCGTACTTCTATGTAAGCCCCCTTGTGATACGTTGTGGTGAAAGGGGCTATAAATGTTATCAATAAAAAAATTAAAATGGACAAATGCAAATGTGTCAAAATTACTGCAGCTGTAGTAACACTACCGAGCATGAAAGTAGGAGGTGTACACCGCATACGACGTGCAATGATGAAACCTGTTCTTGGTAGAGGAAAAGGATCAAAATTAGTCGTGCTATTCATAGATGCGTCCATATCGGAGTAATGCGAGGTAGTCTGGTTTCTGATTATGGAAGGTGAGCTAAATGCAGGCAATTATCAGGGAATGAGGTCAGTCTATAGCAAGCACTGCTTAGTTCAAACAATTGGTACAAAAAATTTCGTGAAGGGTGGCAAATATTTTCAGAACTCTCTGTGGATGCTGGTCAAAACGACTTTCGTGAAGCAGAGACATCCAAAGAAATTTGGATGAAAGATGTTGGAACGTCCACCGTACAGTTCAGAATTGTCTCCTGAAATCTTCAACCCTTTTTCCCCTCAAGAGAGGAATAAGCTTACATGTAGACAATGAGGTGAAGGAAGCTTTGTAGGACCTCCTCGAGAATCAACCACACTTTATACAGGGGTAGTATAGACCAACCTTCGAAAGAATAGGACCTGTGTTTCAGCAACCAAGACAATTCATTTGAAATTCCAAAAAAGGT
The DNA here is from genome assembly GCA_019973935.1 of Trichonephila clavipes. NCBI lineage: Eukaryota > Metazoa > Arthropoda > Arachnida > Araneae > Nephilidae > Trichonephila > Trichonephila clavipes. Next base: position 288,662 of record BMAU01019064.1, on the reverse strand, counting down.
ATAATTTTTATTCAATTTGTAAACTTTTAATTTGTAAAACCCTTTTATTAACATATTTAAATTTACCATACTTTGCACTTAAAATTCAGTTATATTGTATAAATAGACTGTTTCATCTCTCATATGTATTGTTAAAAATCCACTATTAATGGCACAAGAAAAGCTGAAAAAGATAGCATATTTTGCATATGACAATAAATTTGCTTAAGCGAGTGTATTGGTTAATTATTTTTATTAACGTCTCTCTTAGAAGCAACACGGAGAGCTTGGCATAGATTTTGAATAACATCAAATATGTAGTGAAAACGCTGATTTCATAGCATTCGTAGTCTCCAAACTGATTTAAGTAGAAGAAAGTAAATTCAACTTCTGATTTTAAAATGTAATATTAATAAAGTGTCATTTTTTTAGAGAAATAATTGCTCCGAGTTTCAGCTTCTTTATTTCACTTTTCATTATCATTAAGTAAAGATAAACATTAGTAAGTGAAGCTTGAAATACTAGTGAAAAAAAATTGGAATATTCCAATTTCTTATAAAATATTGAACTTTCAATGAAGTCCAAAAACCAAAATTTCGTATTCTTAACGATTGTTTTCATTTATTTTAATCAAACATCAAATGGCTTTTCTGCCAATCATAAAAGTGAATCTGAAAACTAATTCAGTTTTCAGAAATGTAATTATGAAATACAGACAAAAATTAAATATAAGATTTATTTTTTAAAAACAATGCCTTATCTTTCTCACAGTTTTTTGAATCACTATCACATTAACAGTTAATAAAAAGAAATCACGTTTCAGTGAACGTGAAAAGGAATTGCGAAGATGTAAATTCAAAAGAGCTTTATTTATATTTCATTTCTGTGTATTCAGTAGTTAAATACTGAAATATAAAACACCTCCAAAGCTAACAGTAATACACTGCTGGACAATTGCTAAGGACGGATAACACTATCATTCATAGCATCCACAAAATGAAAGGAAGCAAAATGTGGAAAATTAGAATAAGTGCGGGATATTAGTAAGAAGAAGTATGAGTATGCAAATTTTTTCCCACGTCTGTTCACGTGATACCGTTCATAAGAGCTTTAAAGGTTTTGACGCGTGTGGACAGTTGTTGTTTCAAGTCAAAGTTTTACAGGAAATATTTAATAGACGAACTTAAAATTTTTTGGCATGTCTTCCCGACATCACATAGATGATTTTATGCGTGGTCGAATTGTTGGAAAGATCGAAGAAGGGCGAAAAATAACAGATGTTGTCAAGGAGTTCGACATCGCTCACAGCATTGTTTCACGGCTGTGGAAGTCATTTAAAATTACTGGAATGTGTAGTAGACGGCACGGGGGAGGTCGTGTTAGAAGTACGACGCCTGCAGAAGACAGATATATCGTCCAATCAGCAAAAGGAAAAGGCGCACCACAGCTCAGCAGGTGGCAAATCAGTTTCTTGCTGCCTCAGGAAAGCAGATCTCCCGAAAAACTGTTGCCAGACGTTTGAGGGGAGGAGGACTATACACACGCAGACCTGTTGTGTGTGTCCCATTGACCAGACAGCATCGTACTGCCCGTTTGCAATGGAGTCGTGAGCATCACAATTGGACTGAACAGGACTGGGCATGCGTACTATTCTCAGATGAGAGTAGGTTCAGTCTGTCATCGGATTGTAAACGCCAACTGATCTGGCGCGAGAGTGGTACTGCTTACCGTCCAGAAAATATCCAGGAAAAGGACCGATATCCGACATGCAGTATTATGGAGTGGGCCGGCATCATGATCAATAGCCGCACGCGCCTACATGGGGTTGCGAATGGGACTATGACGGGCCAACGATACATTGATGAAGTTCTACTGCCTCATGCTCGTCTTTTCCGTGGTGCTGTCGGTGATAAATTTGTTTTTATGGACGACAACGCAACATGTCATCGGACATTCGCTGTTCAGGATTGTCTAGACAGCGAGGGTCTTCAACGTTTCGTATGGCCAGCGCGTTCTCCAGATCCAAACACTATTGAAAATGTGTGGGATGCTTTGGGGAGGCAAGTTGATGGTCGAAACTATCCTCCGACAAACAAGAACACCCTCATCCGTGCACTCACAGAGGAATGGGATAAATTGCCTCAAAAGCTGCTGGATAATGTTGTGCAAAGTATGGTACGACGTGTGGAATGTTGCATCACACTCCACGGTGGACATATCCCGTACTGATCCCTTTCTTTAAGGTGCATGCTGACTTTTAGATGCATTGTCCCATTTCTCCGTACGCAGATCAAATGAACATTTTTTTTTTTCTTTAAGATGTTTCACAGCTTTTGTACTTTCCAGAGCAATAAATATTCTTTATTCTAATGTCTGAACAGTGTGGCAACTATATTTTATACTACTAGGCCTCATATCTCGCTTAATGTTATGCTACATAGCAATTTGTGATCCGTCCTTAGCAATTGTCCAGCAGTGTACTTTTGAGAACTGAGAACTTGAAGTTAATGCGCTGTGAATATTTACCACCTACGTCAACTGATAACCAAATGTCTGCACGAAAGAAAATCAGAAGCATATTGTAAATGTGCGTAATGTTTCTCCCATAAAACAGATTCTTATGAGTGAAGTGTGGTTTGGGACGTGGGATGAAAGAGATGTTCGTGTTGATATCAACATATCATGTGGACTTATTGATTGCTATTCGTCCCTTTGTGGTTGTTACAGTGAACAAAAGTAATATTACTCATTTAGGTATATTTTCTTTGAAATAAAGTTTTTTTTAAGAAAAAAAAAGATTTATATAAGATGATAAGTTTTGAATATATTTCTTAAGCACAATTGACCTTTTATTGAGTAATTAATATTAATAAAAAAACTTAAAAATGACATGGTAAAAGACTAGATATAAGAAGCTAAAGGGATGAAGTATTTACGGTAAAACTATCAAACACGGGAAAGAAGTCATGTTATAACAATCTGATATAATTTTGTATCCTAACAGCAATCTTCAATTTCATTAAAATTGTTTAGTTTTACTCTACTTCTATTTTGAGTTATAAATTATATTAGTATTAGTTGTTGTTGATATATAATGTAATTATATATATATATATATATATATATATATATATATATATATATATTCTTTTTTTTAAAGGAGACTATCAGAACAAGGGTTTTTCATACTTAAGACATACAGGAGGTTGTCCATATGGTATAGTGAATAGGTATAGTCAAGCCATAAGTCCTCTCGTGAAGATGGTAGAAGTGGAAGAAAGGACGGAAATCCTTTACCATGTTCAAGTTGTTCTCCCTCAAAGTTCTGGTGAGACCGAGCCAAATTTTATTTCACCTGCATGGTACTTAATGATACGGATAAAGATAAGTATACAACTACCCTTTACCATGATAAATTTCATGGAATTCTCGATCTGACACCGTCAATCAGGTCTCCTCAACAACATTGATTAAGGGTTGTAGTTAAGTAAAATACAGTCGTTAATTGGGAGGATTTTTAGTTGTTCTTAAAATATTGATCGCATATTAATGTCGCATACATTAAACTTAACCATGACTATTGTTGATGGACCTTGTAATTTCAGACCGTTCTTAAATTACGAACACATCTTTAAAGTTGTAACACCAGTGTTCAAAATTACACACCATACCACCATGAGAACAATAAGCTATTTAACATGATGGATTTTAGTTGATTTTTTTATTAATGTATCCCTTTTTCTTAAATATGGGGATTATTATCCACGTTCTATATAAAAGTTATACATTAGTACATTTTAAATCACGATAAGTGAAACAGATGACATCTGAATTGGCACAACAACCAACAAGAGGATTTTCATTTACGTCAGATTTAACACGCACGTGGTAATCATTTATATTCCCTATACAAGTTTGATCTTTACTGGAATCGGGGCTCAAACCAAAGGATCAACAGAAAAAATGCGGGTTACTCGTTCGAGAATATGATCAACAGCTCCGTAGCAAGGCATCTTTGAGTATTTCGCATTTACTCGTAAAGTGCCTTAGCTACTAATATCTTTCAAATTTTTCAATACATCATTCAGGTTCAACTCAGAGATTGTTGAGATTCTCTTATATATATATATATATATATATATATATATATATATATATATATATATAATATATACATACATATATTTCCAAGTACTGCTCATGTCTTATACTTTGCTTAGGTTTAGTTTTTTAAAAATATTTAGTTTTACATATAAGATACATTTACCAGACTGAAAAAGATAGAAATAATATTGTACTATTCATTATTTCTGTCTATTAATTATTATAAGATTAATCTACACATTTTCTGTTCAACTACTGAACAAGAGATAACTTTGGATATTATAAATTATAGGAATAAAAAAAAATGGAGATTCGTCTTTTATTTTTAGCTAATGTAAGGGACTTCTCCCCTTTTAATACAAGTTTATTAGTTTTATCTCTACCTCGAACATAAATTAAGAAAAAAAAAAAGAGAAATAAACCGGATTTTTGAAATCCTTTCGATTTATAAAAATGCTTGAAGTGTTCTACCTGATAAATCAACACAAAATAATAATAAGAAACTTTAACAAAAAATATATTTATAAGAATATGCTTCTACGCAATCTCTCTTTTTTATTTTAAATATCCACTGTTTTTTAAAAAAAACTAGGTACTTTCTTTACACTGACATTTTTCTCCTTAGACATTTTCCCCTTTCTTAAGGATGATGAATTGGATAATACCATGGATATTCCATTACGGAAATGTAAAAAGGTTTTTAAGAGTTAAGTTAAGGTGGGGAAAAATGTCATATTAGATTTAAGTCTTCAAATGGGTGTTCTAAAATTACTCTATATTTAAAGGGATCATTGATTTCATAGCTTTCGAAATATTTTAGGATGAATATTAAGGCTACCATGCATATCACACCCTTATGCATTCATCACAATTTCTTCTTCTTCATCGGTAATAAAATTAATCCGTGCTCTTTAAAGAAAAAAAAAATATAAATAAAAAAGTGTGTGTGCTTCTGACTACACAAAAGAAGTGATAACTGCAAATTTTATACTGTTATTTCAGGGATTAATTAGCTCAATGAATAAAAAACGGGAGGATATTAGAATTGTCCTATAAAATTATTTCTCACAAAAATATTACTCATAAAGTCATATTTTTGTTAGAAATATAGAATCACATTTGGAAGTTAATTTCATTCTAAGAAAGAAACAATAGGTTTATGGTAGCTGAAATAAGTAATAAATATTTTAGGTACACAATTTTATCTAACCCTTTATTTTCCGACGGTACTTATAAGTATAGTCATAATAAAATTACATATGATAACACCATTTTAAAGAATATTCTCACGATACTTATAGCAGGAATATTCTTTGAAATCCACTCTTCTAATATATGTGGCAGCACGGGATCTATGATGAGTAATTTAGTGGGGAAGGCAAATAGTTATAGAGCAGGGATTGCATTTTCAGCGGATTGCGAGAATTATCATTTTTATCCCAATAAAAAAGTTAATATCAAAATTTTAAGTTTCTCATTTTTTATATATTAATTAAAACCTTAGAAAACGATATCATTATTTATTTGAAGTGAATAGTGTATATAATTAATTTTACACTTGAATCTTTAATTAATTAATTAGCTCTAACGGGTTAAATTTCCCAAAATTGAGTTTTTTTTTCATGTATATCCCTTAATTTTCAATGCAGGGATCTAAAAAAATATTGCATGGAAAAAATTGCTGTAAATCATAATGCGGTAAATAAAGACTCAAATATCTATAAAAACAACTCCGTCAAGTGTTATTCCGTACTTCCTCGTGCTTTTATTTGGATCATTTGACAAAATTAAATTGAATTTTGATTTTAAAAAATCAACTAAAGGCTTTGATTTGTCTTTTGAAAAATCCACTTAAAATCATAGGTAATTTGTTCAGTCCGGTTTTGTGAATTTTGGTTGTATTTTAACAATATTCAATTCCATGCATAAATTAGTTTAATTAAAAGGATAGTAAGAAAGGTAGGTATTTGATTGGGAAGAGAGGAATCTAGGTCAAAGCCTTTAAAAAAGAATATAAATAAAATAATTATATCACATAATCTGTAGCTTATACTAGCTCTTTTGTCTTTGTATGACAATTTTGTACAAATGTATCCGGTGCTTCTGTAAGGTAAGTGTTCTTAATTATATTTTGTTTTCGTGTATTTAAAAATTATTTAATATAACTTTTTATTAATACCTGTATACTTAATTTTATTATTTCAAATTTTTAATTGTTTTAATTTTCTTTTTGGACAACGTATATTTAAGTACTGTGATTAATAGAAAAATTTGTTCATTGCTATTCTGATTCGCTTACAAAAATAAATTTTTATTCTTAAATTCACTGCAATATTGCTAATGATAATTATACTATTTAGTTAGTTTCATAAAAATTTGTCCTTTTTCTACATTTTGTTTAATTATAGAGCAGGATTTTTCTCTCCCTCTCTAAGCCTATTTTTTTTAAAAAAACATTACATGCTTCATTTTCATGCTTCAAATAGGATTAGAAAAATTGAGCTTCCATCTTTGTAATGGTAGTCATTTTGGCGGGGGGAGGGTGCCCCACTTAGATCGAAGCTAGAAACTTTATTTTTATGGCGTATTGGTAGGGGGACAAACTACCGCATTTCAGAGTGGCGGGAGAGGGTGAAACGTTCTTTTTTTAGTGGTGTGTATGTCACGGATAAATTTGTGCAAGCAGAATTTCCGACTCGAGACAAAAACACAGAAGGAGTGTTACGTACCCCAGCATGACGTTCATTTAAGTTCACTCTCCAGCAAAACGTGCCAATAGAAGTTACCACATCAAAAAAACACCGTGATATAATTTTAGACCAGAAATAAAGAATAAATATGTATGGTTAAAAATATATTATGGTTCAGAGTTATGGCTATTATACAAAATAAAATATGAATATTTTATTTTTGCATATGAAGCCCAATGGCCGAGTGGTAGAGTATAGCACTTCTACGTCACAGGTCTGGGGTACACGCCCTGATGGACAAGGTCGATTTCGACTTTTATGCCTTTTATGAGTCGATAAATGAGTGTCAAGTTTGCTTGGGGACTAAATACTGGGATTTTCGCGCTCGACTGACTACCTTGCCGGAGCATCTGCACATGAATTTCAACAACCAAGTTCACAAAAACTAAGATGGGCACAGTAGACTTTGGCCCTCATATATATATATATATATATATATATATATATATATATATATATATATATATATATATATATATATATAACTACCAATATAAATAATTCGACACCAGTGATGAAAAAGATAAACATTAATTATTCATTTTCAATAGTTGGTAGAGCCTCCATCTGAGGCAATTTCAATTCTCAGGGGCAATATTTCCATTATAGCTTGGGTGATGCATAGGAGTATTTTCTCCAATCGGCCTGGAGAAACATGCAAGATTCTTCTCCGATTTCTTTAAATGTTTTCTATGAGATTTAATTCTGAACTCTAAGATTCAACTAATTCTTCTCCGTTCAACTAACTGTCGTCATACCAATCAGTGGTGGATCTCGCAAGATGACTATTGGCTTTGTCATCTTGGAAGTATCAATGTAAAATTATTTTAAAACAGGAAGCACGTTGCTGTCTAAAACAGTGCAGTATAGGAGTCAGTGTTAAGCTTACCATGGATTGGGACCAAGGTTCCCAGTCCATACCAAAAGAAGCATCCCCGGACTATTATTATACTTCCACTAAACTTTACTGTAGGCACATACAGCATTCTGCAAAAGGCATTTTTCCAGCATACACCGGGAATCTGCCATCCAACTAGTTGCGAATGCGCTTTCGTTGATCACTCCAGAAAACTCATTTACACTTCTAAGGTCTAAGGTCCAATTTCTAAGTGCTTTGACCCACCTTTTTTAATGAGTTACCATTTACATGATACCTGTCAATTACGTTTTTTAGAAGTCACACGACCATGAAATTCATGCCAATTACGTGTGACTATTGCCAATGTTGTTGCATATACGATATTTAAGTACAGAAGACATGACGTAGATCAGGATCACCGAAATTCTCCTTTGCATATGTGTTCAAATACTTATCGGTATATATATATATATATATATATATATATATATATATATATATATATATATATATATATATATATATATATATTGTGATTCAACGTCATCTACCTGACCAAAATGGACAAGCGATGTGAACACCAGGAAACAGTACAATTAAGTGAAAGCAAAACTTATTTTTATTCCAACAATATAAAGTAAAGGTTCATATCAGGTGCACAAAATTCCACCCGTTACGTGAATACAGAATTCGTGACGCCATTGCACTGACCACTGAACATTTTCAAAAATGAATGGCATAACATAGGCAATGCCTGCGGTGGCCACTATTCGCACAACAAGGTCTATTTCACTGTCGACGGGAGACTAGTAACCATGATCTCTCATGTCCTCTTGAAAAATTTAAATCCAAGAATGTAAAATACGTTGACCTAGGTGGCCAAATGATTGGTTCATCTGTGCCGATCCATCGACTTCTGAATGTTCATTTCAAGTAATCAAGTAATTTCAAGTAGTACTTAACTATTGGGATGGAGTCTCGTCATGATAAAACCAGTTATTTCGGCTAGTATGCGCAGGGAAGTCGGTAACACTGTCTCAAGAAAATTAAGTATTTCCAGCCATCCAAACGAGATGGTAGCAAGTAAGGTTCCAACAAACAGTCACTAATGATTTCATCGCCCTCATTTGTGGCAAAAGAATGTTGGACAAGGTGGCTTCTCGTACCCCACACATGTTAGTTTTGTGCATTATATACATCTACACGACAATTGCACTTCATCTGTAAAAATGACAGATGCTAGAAACCTGGAGTTCACGGCCCGCTTCTGCATGAACCAGTGTGCAAATTTTATACGTTTCAGATAAACGTTAGGCTGCAGAAACTGCATCCTTTGCAGATGATAAGGATGCATACCTTGCTCAATCAGTTTTCTCTACACTGCTGAGTAATAGCTAGTGTGATGGTATTCTAATTATCTTTAAATAGAGCGTAGGACTTGTTCTTTGACGTTGACAGTCTACGTTAGCAATTTTCTCACCCCTTCCTGCATTTTTCTGTTCTGTGAACTGCATTCACACATATTGCGATGCACATGTGTAAACATTTGATATTGCGGTATTCTGCTGATGAAGTATCTTTCTTCATAAATTTGCCTAGCTCAGAGGCCACTTTAACCACTTGTCGCACATGCGAGGTGCAAAAACATTAGCTCTTTATGCTTAAAACGATTCATGCCTTCCGTAATAAACCAGTTCATACACTGATGACAGCGAGAGCGGTCAGCCAAGCTATACACTGGTTGGGTACATACGCATGCGCACATTTGCAAACATACTTTACTATTGGAAATCGGTTTCTGATATATGTTTCCAGCATGTACAGCATCCGCTCGTACGGTGTGGTGACGTTTGCAGCAGCTTGGATTATCAGGATCGAGGCTTCTTCTTTGTATGACATGTTATCTGCCAAATAAATTTCGTTTTGATATCTCTGGTCCTTTTTGGTGTTGCCTTTTGTGTGGTCAGCAATGTATTTTGCTATTGTATCCTGGATTTCTAAGGATTGCTTTTTCTACAATAAATTTTCATTGTTCTAAAAGAATTATCTTGCTCTTTGAAAGTACTAGCATAAAATATTCGACCCCAGATCTACGTAACGATATATACAGACACAGATGTACTATTATTTTTAAAGGTTTAATGTTTGATACGTATTTAGCAAAATATTCAATGAATAAATTTGAATACTTTTGATCCCTATAAATAAACGAAGCACACGTTTCCATAATTCTGATGCGCAAAATTATTGGTTTAAAAGAAAATAAATAGATAAAAAAGATTATTTATATTTTATTACATTGTTTTTATTATTTAAAATGCTTCTGAGATTGGTGTCGAGAAGGAAACTAAATAAGTAAAAAAAAAGTAAATAAAAATAAATATTTCATCTACTGATTATTTTAAAAGACTTTCAGTTTTACTTTCCAAGCTGCTATACATGTTGCAAAGTTAAAATATTTGTAGAAAAACAAATTATATCATATAGAAATGAATTTCACTATCTTAATTTCCCCAAATAAAAATATATTGATCTCTGAACTTTGGGGAAATACTTAGTATTTCGGGATTTGTACTTTAAAGCAGAAAATATTGAATGCATTCTTCCAATGTCTAGGAATATTTCTGAAAAATCTGATATCTGGCTTCAAAAACATAAATTTGGAACACCCTATCCGAAGTGATTCAATCTGCATGAGAGCGCACTTTAGAATTTGAGTATTGGTACTGGCATCCCTCTGTATCCACTTTGCTGCGTCTGGAATATTCGATTTCATTCTCCAGAAAATCTACATGACGATATTTACAAGTTCAAAAGATTTCGAAATTATTGCCTTCTTACCTAAAAATAAATCTTGTTTTATTTATATCTCGATACATTTTACGTGCTTTTGAGGCTTTTTTGTTTCATTTTTTTGAAAAAACCACTGGTTGGAGTAGTCCAAACATCATGATCGCGTTATGATTCCTGGCTTTATTTCAGTCAGGTCGAGCGTTTCAGTCTCGGGGTGAATAAAGATTCCCTTCGTAAAGAAAGTTATTTATTTTAAATTAGTCGAGTCTCTCGTAGTTTCACTTTGATGTAGTGTGGAAATTTGGATAAATGAGTTCTGTTTATGTATCGTCCTCATCACTTTTTCGAGGTTCAGAACTGCGGATCTGATGTCAATATCTCCCCGCGTAGCATTTAAAAACGACGTAAACTTTTGTGAACAATATGACATTTCTATCAGAAATAACTGTTTGTAACATTATTCTAATGTTGATAATTTAATTACGGAGCATTTTATAAAATTTTATGTAAATAAAAGTGTCATTTTTTTTCTAAACTTGTAAACTTCTGTAATATTTTTTTTTTAATATTAACAGTAATCTCATTGTGCTTGTAACGTTTTCAAGGATTAAATAAGTCAATACATGTATAAATGAAGAATCACAATCGCTTCTTGGAAAACATAACTAATTATTTTAAATATATAGTAAGTTAGAATATGCATTTACAATAATTATGATTTTTTTCTTGCTTATTGTAGTTTAAATTATACGATACCGTGACACAAGTTTTTAAGTCAAAAAATGATTTCTGAAGCTTTTTGTAAACAGAAGCATAAATAATGTGGTACTTATGTATTAGCGTCACCACTGTAAAATTGGTGCCATGCAAATCACACCTTGATACCCAAACAGCAAAGAGAGATTCTAACATATTTTATATAAAAACAGTCAGATTTTGGCGAAAAATGGCACGATTCATGAGGCGTCAATTTGGCTGCGGTGACGCTACAACGTAAGTACTGATAATAACTACTTATTATTTAACACAAATATCAGTGGATTATTTTAGACAATTCACTTCTTACCTGTTTTAATTCTTATTTTCAAAAATAATACTAATCTGCTACAATAAACTTTATTAGCTTTTCTTTGTTCAACGACAAATTCTAAATCTTGCTTATTGTAACAATAAAGTTGAAAATCCTAGCTAGCAGTTTAACAAAAAGCGAATATAGTAATAAATTAAACTAATGGTTGAAATAAAACCCTTTTTTCCCAAAATTCATTAACGCAGTACCTTTTTTGAAAAAGAGAAGTTACCGATGAGTGAAATTTGGAAATTTTAACTTAAAAAATAAGCCCTTAAAAATTTAAACTTTGATAAAAACATTTGCAAACAAAAGTTTATTGTAAGCGATGATCAAGGCAAAAAATAAACTTAGCGATTTATTTTGAAAGTTGGCATTGGTTCGATAAAACGCAAGTACAAACATTTCCTTCCATTGAAAAAAAAGGTTACTGTTTTTCCTGATACTTACGTATATTTATCACCACAGCCAAAGTGGATCTTTTTTTCAAAAAAATTTGACTGTTTTTTTTTCATTTAAAACACGTAAGAATCTATTGTTTTGGTTTCGCAAATGTTGCTGAGGTGACGCCGATGAGTAAGTACCCTTTTCTTCTATTGGCAAATTCTATTGTAACAAAAAAATAGAAAAATGTAACTGAAGGAAATACATTTATAAGTTTATTGTATCACAGTGTAAATAATTATTTTATTTTTTATTACGTCAAATTGTATTTTGTGTGTTCACTTTCAATAAATTAATAATTTTTCAAAATTATCATTTGTTTTCAACTTTTTAATATGCTGGCCTCCCTCCACGTAGATTGCCCAAAATTTCTCACGTCCATGTGGAATGGGAGTTTCGCGAGAGGGACACCAGCCTGGTTATCATCCCCTTTACCGGACTCAAAGTTACGAAGTCCGTCTCCAAAAGAACATTTTTTTCTTAAAGTTTGTACTTAATTAAATAAGTAAAATTAAAATTTAGGCACATTTAATTTATACTACAATAAATCGTCCGCAATGGAAACAAGTTCGTCAAAAATAATTGAATCGTTTGATACCTGTGCATTGCAAAAGTCCTATAATTGTTACGATGAGGGTATTTTAGTAGAATTAAAAATTAATTTTTATTTCGTCAGATTTAAGTCCGTCATCAAAAACCACAATGTAAGATAAACAAAAAAAAAATCAGTAAAGAAACGCACATATCCACATATTTTTTGTCTTTTATTTACATCAAAAAATCCTTAATGCAATTTTTATTTAGAAATTTAAAGATATATTCAAGTAGGTGTCAAAGGTCAAAATTGCATATGCACAATTACTCACTTATTTTCCACGACGTATAGAGTCAAATCTCTTATTTGAACTAGTGGAACCTTCTAACCTTAAACAGCCTATACCTTGGATTAAGATGCAGTTTGAGTCGAACATAAGAACCCGATTATTCTTTTATCAAAATTCAAAGCAGTAAAGGAGAGTTTAGATTCTCTAGAGAAGAAAATCCTTTTTCGGGGATGTAAATACTGCTCCCGATGGCTAGCGACATGTCTAAGAAGCTTAGTCCTTGCACTCAGACGATAAAGGGAGTACTCGGGGGAATTCACCCCGCGCTAAATTTGATGGGAAAGTTTATGTTAATTTCTCCCAGAAAGTCGCTTTAAACTCTCACATCTGTTGAGATGTAAGACATAGGTTTAGTGTCACTGGCTGTGGCAGCGAATATAACAGTAAATCGTTTGCTGTATGTATTAACGTTAGCAAGGAATGGCCTTTGTGTATGACTTTACGAGCATTATGATTAATTCCACTTTATTTAATATCATCCTTGAACCACTGAAACATTATTAAGAGGTGTTGGAAACCTAGAATCTTATATTTTTTGACTATTAGAGATTTTTACATTATCAAATTGTATAGATATTAACCTTTCTAAAAATACCTTACTTTAACCTCTAGGGTAGTTCGAAGCCCTTAAAACCTATTATTAAATAATCGTTCAAACTGGGCCACTCCCACTTGAATCGGGAAAAATGTAAACTAGTACTTCGTTTTTGTTTAAATGTTAAACGTCTGATATAAACCAAAACATGTATCTCTTATTATAAATTGAGTCTTTTATTTTTTCATTTCCTAGCCGATTAGAAGTATCACTGTATACATTAAAATTAATTTATCTCAAAATGTAAATTTTGATGTGCGATGTACCGTTTCCTGAGAAACTACTGTTCATAGGTATAAAAAATTTGTATGAAATATTTATATTAAAGTCTAATATATACTGAAATGAGCTTTTTGTAAAAAAAACTGCAAAAATTATTTTTTGCAAATTTTTTATATGAAAAATGGGTTGAATTTCGCAGAATGTTTAATAAAATATTTAAGAAATTATTAAAAAATTGAAAGTTAGCTAAAAGCTCATTTCAGTATAATGAGAAAGGTGTACTTTAATTGTATGAAGCATTTCACGCATGTACATATAACAGATTTTGAGAAAAGGTACATCGAAAACAGCCAATTTAACACTGTCCGTATATATACAGAAAGAGGTTTCATAATTATTTTACTGAAGTCAGGTGAACTTACCTATAATATAGAAATTGAATTCGGAATATCAAGGTGGTGCGAGCAGCTCTACCTGAAATGATACTGAAAGCGTATATGTAAAGCATTGTAGAGGAACTCTGAAACCCGTGTATGTTTATTTGCTTGTGGAAAACGCTTAGTGGAACCTAAGATGCCTTCATGACTAAATAGGTGAAATTTAAATAATTTACGGAGTTTGAAAGGCAGAGAATCATCGATCTTCTTGAAGAAGGATTTTCCTGTCACACAATAGCAGCTCGTGTGCAGAAAAACAGTTTCACAGTGATACGAGTTTGGAAGCAGAAGACCGACGAACTCTGTACCGCTCGAAAAACTGGGGCTGGATGATGAAAGGTTATATCAGCAAAACAACTGGTCTGAATTGCAGTGAATGACTGCGCAGCTTCCTCCAGGGAATTGCCACGTCTTTGATCTATTGCTACAGATGTAATAATGTCGGTTTGCCAATTCGTTGACGTTTACTGCACCGTGGATTGCATGCAAGGATTTCTCCATACAGTTTTCTCATAACGGCGAAACCATCGACGGCTGCATATGCAATGAGCTGATGAACACAGAAGATGTTGTCATGAACATAAGGCTGATTGAAAACAAGTTGTTTTTTGTGACAAATTCAGCTTTAATGAGTGGAATCGTGAGGGCCGCATTCGTTTTAGACGTTATGCGGGTGAACGCTGCCATCAAACGTGCCGTGATAGTTGCCGAACACCCAGAGTTATGGTCTGGTGCACGATTAGGTGTCATAAAAGCCCTCATCTGCTATGAATCGAGGTAAATCTAAATCACTACAGGAACGTCTATGAAGTGCTAGAGCCCGATGTCTTTCCTTTCCTCCAATGCATCCCTGGAGCTACCTTTCAACAGGTTAATGGACGCCCACAAGTTGCAAGAAATGTATGTGATATGGTTTCAGCCCAACACGTGCAACTTTTTCCTTTGCTTGTTTATTCGCCTTATATGTCGCCTTTTCAAGTGCGGGATTTGTTTGGTCGGCGTCTCACTCATCATCTGCGTCCTACAGCTTCAAAACACGAACTTTGGATGCGCATACAGATAAGATGGAATTCTCTTCTACAAGCAAATATTCAACATCTATTGGACTCCACGCCACGTTGTATAGCAGCTTTCATTGCATCACGTGGTGGCTACACCAAATACTAATTTCGGGCAATTAATATTGTTCTTTGGCTTTGAAAATCGATCCGTCTATTTGTACTAATGCGAGTTGTTTCTGTATCAATTTAATACTGATGACACCTTCATGATGTTGCATATTTTACAAATAGCAGAATATGAATATATATATATATATATTCGCAGATAATATAACGATAAAACAAAAAGATACGAATTTTTTTTAAAAAAATAGGCAGTACGATTTAATGAAAAGATAATGTCTGCATTAATAAAATTATCTCAAAATGTGTCTCGTAGGAAGCAAAAGTTCAAAAAATTTAATCTTATTAGTTTTACGGTTTCATAGCTTTGACAAAATCGTTCACCCATAAGCGATAATTCATCCACGATAATTTTTACTCAGCGATGAATGAGACTTTTATCAAAAATTGTAGCTGCGGACGAGATTATAAAGCTTCCAGGGAAATAGAAAATCTTTATTGGAAAAATGTAATCACAACTTAGGTAATCAGTAGCACACCGGTAAGAAGTTTAGAACGCCATTTTGAATTCTAAACACAGAACGCCCAAAAGTTCGTCGCTTGATCGATTATATTATCACTCTAAAAGTTATTTTGGAGTCTTTTGTGAAATGTAGCAGTATTTTTAGGGAAAATTACGTATAATACAATAGTGATCACTTTTGAAGTGTGTTTATTTATTTCTAGTTTAAAAATTTATTAAGGTATCTGACTACTTGCGACAACTTCATTTTGAAAAAAATGGAGATATGGAGATTTTTTTTGTGACTTTTAAATTTATTTAGTATTTTTTAAGGGAAAAACCGTAAAATTGAAAGGAGAAAAAGTTATTATTATTAAAAGACGAAAAAACTGGTGAAATGTACAAAAAATTACATAAACGGGGCCCGCCCGCTCTTTACAAAAATGTTTTGAACAAATTCTCAAATTTTCAATTTTAATGTGTTACTTTGTTATTCATGTTTAAAATGGCCTTCAGGGTAACAGATATTTTAATTTTTACAAAAACTAGATCACTCTATCTTAGTGACTATATGAAATTGCTTAAAAAAGCAGTGATTATATTCACATAAAGGACTGTAAATTTTGAAATAAAACAGTGATTGATAAATCTGAAGGTCAAAACACTTCTACAGTTAGACAAAACATTCACAAAAATTTCAGCAAATTATTTTCAAAACAAATTATTATTTGAGCAATCGTTGTCCCCGCTTGAGTTTTTCGAAAAAAAAACACATTTCGAATAAAATGCATTTAAAAGTTTGACATCTTGGGAAAAATTATGGCATCTTTTATTAAAACACTTGTAGTTTTTGTTCTCGTGAATGGAAAATAAAAAGCTTGGTTTTTTATTAAGCTAATAAGATGGCATATAAAATAAAATCTTAAGCAAATTGTCAATTTTTGAAAAAAAAGTATGATTTTAGGGTGGGCTGTTAACTTAAGTACTAGTTTTCAGGGGGAATTTTTTGTTGAAATTTAAGTAAAAAATTATGAGGGATAAACGTAAAAAAAATTAGCAATTTTAGTTCTAGAAAAGAAACAGATAAGGTATTAGCTTTATAACACAGATAAAGTTTTTACTTAAATATAAAATATCAGCAAAAGCATTTATGTTAGAGTAAATTTCCTGTGAATCCCGAAAATTTTTGTCTGATGATATTGTATCTATATATAATTGGAATGTAGTGAAAAACATATTCAGATGTACTTTTATTGATTTTTGAAATGTGAAGTTTTTTAAATCGTTTAATATAATATCTGTTGTATAATAACTAATTACAGTAGCAACAAATTTGAGTATAGTTATTACATTTGGCAAGTTCCAATGGCGTAAAAACCATATTTTTACAAATTGTGCCATATTTATATGCACACTTATTAATTACCAAACAACGTGCAATTGTAATCGTAACAAAATTTGTATAATTCCTTATAGAAGAAAAATTGCAAAGTGAAATGCGGAATGTATAATTAAAGATCATCACGACTTCATGTGAAGGTGCATTTCATGTTTGCTAACAACAATAAACCTTAAAAGTTGGTTTTACATATGTTATACTGAATTATTTTTCTCATTTACTTTGTCTGCACGTGACAAACTACTCTAAAAACAAAGGAGAAACAATTCTGGAAGATTCTTCTGGGAAAAAAAGGCGGAATGAGAGAGAGAGAGAACTGTCTGAGTTAAGTTTGGCACATAACTTTTATCGACCCCAAAGTAAATGAGAAAGTAAATTGAAGTACAACATATGTAAAACAGAATTTAAAATGTTAAACTTTACGCGAAAAAAAGAAATACTACCCTAACAACCTCAGAGCCATATATCCAGTGTTTATGTAATGAAGATAACGTCTTGTTATACTTATACACGTACGTACACTTTTTGGATGTGAAAAAATATAATTCAGAATTTGTATGAATTCGCATTATTCTCTTGATTAAATTATACCAAAAAATAAAATATGCATTGTTTATCATTTCACAAACATACCTCATTTTTTGATGTAGTAAAGAAATAAATAAATAAAACTTTCCTACAAATTTTCCTTAAAAAAATGCACTAAAATTATATTTTAAAAGAAATTGTATTTTATTTTGAAATACTTTCTCCTTGGAGGAAAGTCTGAAAAGTTCATTTTCCGAAAAATGTCTTCTTGCAATTTATGGCTAACTGCCTCATCGTAAAATTACTTAATATATGTTTCTTAACAAAAAAGAAGAAACACACACACATAACAAGGTACGGCGTATACGGCTGAGTATCTTGCTGAAAGGCAAGTCGTTATTGGTATAAAAAGAGTGAACAATTCAACTGTGGTCGTACAATTTATTGCACGTAACACTGCACTCACTTAAGTGTTGCCATGATTGAGACTAGCATAATGTTCCAGATTTTAAAATATAACTTCTTATAAAATTTTACTGGTAAGTTTCTTTGTTGCGTAAAAGAAAAAGTATTCCATTACTCCAAACACTTCTATTTCTCCAACACTTCTATTTTGGTAGTAAGGCCTCAACTGGTTGTGAAATCTGTTACAAAATGCGTTCATTCTCATCTGGCACAATTTCAGGTTAATCGAAACCAACAGCACCGTTATTTCAGTTGAAGATATTCAAGGGTGTGCTCATAGATTTCACTATTTTAGACATCAATCAATTGTCAAATAAATAATTTGTCTACAAGTATATCTTTTATGTTAGATAGAAACGAATCTAATGTAGTGACAACTGGTCAAGCAATTGACATGATTTCTTGTTTTGTTTCATTCCTTATGTGTTGACTGACATTTTGTCACCCAAATCTACCACTATCCTTTCATTCACTTTAAGCAGAATAGTATGAATGCGGTGTCAAATACAATCACACACATAGAGGGATTATTCAATATATACCCATTTATTTTCTTTCAATCCTATGCTAAAAAGCTTTCAAATCGCTAGCAAAGTCAAAAAAAAAATCGAAATTACATAGACAAATTTGATACTCATAATTGATGACCACCGATTTTTTAACTTTCAGATTGAGAATAACCTTTCTGTACGCATTGGATGAATCTCCAGTTTTTCATTCATTGGACAATCAAGTTTCAATTGTTGTCATCTTCGTTTGAAATGCTTTTGTGTATGAAATTTCTCTTTATAATTTACGTTGAGTATTTTTGTATCTTGAATATATTTCAGATAATGATGAATGTTTACTAGATAGTAAAGATTCTCTTATTCTTTAAATATAAAATATTTCCTTACTACGTTTTAGAAAAGGAAAAAAAAAACACTATTTTGCAAAGGATAAGGATTTTAATTGTTTGTCTTAATTAAGATCTCTACGAATTAAGTGAATATAATTTCAGAAATATATGGTAGAGTGAGAAATCCAAATACCGATAACGGTTTCACACAAAAAAAAGGGGAAAAAAAGTAATTACTTTTCCGAATTAGTGTCACTAGAGGTTCGATTTCCATGCCCTTGATTAGAAGTTAAAGCTTACTTTAAGAAAAGTAATTGACATTACGATGCACAGTAAATAAACAAATATCCAAAGCTGCTCTGAGGGTGCGATTAAGTGTTCTTTTTTTAACGATTCTTTCCATTTAATGCTCTTGTAATGGACAGCATGTCTTTAACCTTCTCTTGTTTCTCGAAGCTTTTAATAGGGCTATGTAGCTCAAATTTACGAAATTATACAAAAAGTAAATACTTAATGCAGTTTTTTTACAATATTTGCCTTAATGGGTGAATAAATCTGTTTTAACTCTTTTTTTTTTGAAGTGTTTTAATTTCTAAGGAAAGTACTGATAAAAAAAAAAGTACTTTCAATAAAAAAAAAGTAACATGTTGCTCTCTTGGGTGTTGTTTGGTTATCTTGGTTTGTCTATTTTAAAGAAAATATTTCCCCCTAATGTAGCTTAATATAGTTTCATAAATCTTTCGAATAGAAATTTCTACTTTTGCGAGATGTTATCTCGAAGCTTTTAAAAGAAAAATAAAACTTTTAAAGAATGCTCATTTTGGACAAACAAAAATATAAGATAGCTTTGAAATTTATGCATTATTGTTTTAAACAGCACATTTTTGTTATCTCTTTCAACTCTTTTAAATGATTCAATTCTTTATTACTGTTTTTAATAAAATAAAATGAATTAGAAAGAAAATTACTATAAATTAATTTAATAGATACATATTGAATCTATATTGGTGAATAAATGACTGTTTACGCCATATTTGAGCATTCAATATATAAGTCTATTATCTCTCTCTCTCTGTATATATATATATATATATATATATATATATAATATAGTTTACTACACAAACACAATATATATATATATATATATATATATATATATATATATATATATATATATAAATAGTTTACTACACAAACACAATATATATATATATATATATATATATATATATATATATATATTGTGCTTGTGTAGTAAACTATTTTATTATTTCCATTAACAAGGTTGTAGTTGTAACAGTTGTTGTAGTGATGATGAATCGTTTAGTATAAAAAAACCCTCTTTAATAGAATTCAAGATTTATTAACAATCGCACACATCGTATAACAAACTACTGGACAACACTTAGCGTTTCTAGATCACATCAAGGAGGCAAGACTCAAAAGCTGGCTATATTTTGAAGACAAAAGGGAGCTTTTTCATTATTTCGGGGCTTCTGATATGAATCGGTAGCAGGAATTCTTGGAATCCGTGTGATTTCCGTGTATAGAACCTGTGATTGGTAGAAAGATATTTTTCGATAGAAATTTACGTAAGATTACTTCAATCCTCATTTGGACGTGTGAATCTCTGAGCTTCATAGTAAAAATTATTTTAGTGCGTATGAAATTCCATCCCTTCTATGATTAGAAAAATATATCCATAGCCAACACTCTAATACACTCTTTGTGACATCTTACGTCATTTTCAAAAGAAAACTCTTAAAGAATTCACTAAGGAAATACCTTTAACAAAAGCAAGACCAAACATTTATTTTTTCAATCGGTCTATTTGCGTAAAATAGAACAAAAACCAAGCTCCGAGTGATTTTTCTTCACTGATTCCATGAAGACACGTATGGAGTGATAACATTCTTCCGGAAGCGAAATAGCACCAGTAGGCTGCCGTGCATTCTGTTCAGAGAAGATTCGGTCTGGGTAGGTAGAAGGGCCTACGGCATTTGTTGCTGGCTATTCCATGTAGTCCCGACTAAATCCCATTAGAGTTAATCTCAAAGAAGCTTTCTGCAAAGGATGGACCAGGAAAAGAAAAGGATTTGTTGTCTGGGAATTAATGTTGCATTGTATGCTTTTGTTTAACTGTGTTTATTTTTGCTCTTGAACTAATGTTGTTCTAATGTTTGATGATGTTGAAATAAGAATCAAAAGATTCTGCTAAATTCAAATTTACTTTAGTTTCAATTTCTGACTTGGATCATTAATGACCATATTAGAGTGAAATGTATTTAATCAATATGTCCAAGATAAACTTCGTTTGAGATTTGATGTCATGTGTTAAATTTAGGTTAGAGATACTTTTAAGGTATCCGACTACGTTAAAAACCGTGGTTTTAAAAAAGCGCATAAATGGATAATTTTCCTGATATTTAGTGTCACTCTGATTAGAATACATGCATGCATAAAATTGTTTTAAGAACATTTTGACAAAAACAAATTTGTTTATATATAATATTTTGGCAAAAAATTAACTTAGAATAATCTTTTTTCCAAATGTTCTCCTCTTGTGAAAAATGGTTATTATAATAATATTTTGCCTGTATATAGCTCAGACCTCTCAACAGAGGCTCAACTAGAATTTTTGAAAAATTCATATTGTTTTCAGAGTTACCACCAATTAAAATAATTATTCACGTTTTTTTTTCTTAAAATTGCTCCCCTCTGTTGTCGTAAGATATGAATAAACCCATTTCTAAATTATATATTTCAAAAATTCTAGTTGAGCCTCTGAACAGAGATCTGAGCTATATACAGGCAAAATATTAATCTAATAGATGCATTTTTCACAAAAGGAAAACATTTGGAAAGAAGATTATTCTAAGTTAATTTTTTGCCAAAATATTGTATTTTAAATTATTTTTTGTCAAAATGTCCTTAAAACAATTTTATGCATATATTCTTATCTAAGTGACACTAAATATCATGAAAATTATCCCTTTATGCGCTTTTGAAAATCAGGTTCCGAACGTAGTCGGATAGCTTAACAGGAGGAATCATGGTTTTATGAAGAAAAGAAAATATTGTTAATGAGAATCTATCTTTGCCGAAAATATGTTCTATAAAATATAGAAGAAGTGGTATGGTACGGAAAATATTAATAATAAAAAAAACCTAAACTATCCGACTACACCACCACCACCCAACACCATCAATTGAACTATTTTTTTTTAAAAAATCGAAATATGAAGATTTTGTTGTGGGTTTCAGATTTATTTAGTACATTTTAATAAAAGAAGGTACAATTAAGTTGAGAAAAAATATTACTACTTAAATGGGAAAAATAGGCAAAAAGTGACAAAAAATTTTAAAAAAAACGGGGCCCGTTCAGTACTAATAATAAACATACAAATTCTCAATTTTTCAATTTTGATGTATTAATTTGCTACTTCTTTTTGAAATGGCCTTCAGGAAAAGATATATTTTAATCTTTACAAAAGCTAGATCTACCTTATTTGTTATAAGAAATTGCTTAAAAAAACAGTGATTATATTCACATAAAGAACTGTAAATTTTGAAATAAAACAGTGATTGATAAATCTGAAGGTTAAAACACTTCTACCATTATATATAACATACACAAAAAATTTCAGCAAATTAGTTGAAAAACTTTTTGAGCTGTCCCCGTTTGAACTTTAAAAAAACACTTTTCGAGTAAAACGCATTTTAATGTTTGACATCTTATGTAAAGTTATGACATCTGTTTTTACTGAAACACTTGTAGTTTTTGTTCTAGTGAACGGAAAATAAGGGACTTGGTATTTTTATTAAGCTTATAAGATGGCCTATAAATTAAAATCGTAAAACAATTGTCAATTTTTAAAGAAAATAATGATTTTAGAGAAGTTGGATACCTTAATATTACCCCCAAAGGAATTCAATTTTCTAAAAAAATGAATGTAGACCAAATTCTGGTAAGATGATTTTAGAATCCGCACATAAAATGCTTTTCTACGTCATAAATAGCCCAAAGCAATTTTTCTTGACAAGTTAATACTGTGAGTATAGTGAACATAAAATACACATTACGCCACATTTCATAATTTCTCAGCTCTCTGTATCTCTATTCACACCATACTCTGATTCGTGCTTTTTTCCTATCTTGCACTTTATCGTACAGTGGAGTGATTGTCAAAGTGGAGGCCCACCTATGGGAACGTGTTAATTCTTTGTTGGAGGGAGGAGATAAGCATATCGACCAATATTAAAAAAATATTTATTTACTGATAGGAAGCAAAACAAAATACATTCTGATATGATAATAAATCTGATCTGAGGTTGCAAACTCATAATGACGTGCATAGAAGCGTCAAGTCTGGCTGCTCGTTGCACTGTGATCCCTCGGCGAGTATTTGAACTATTCTTTGACTGGTTTGCTCGTTCACTGATGCCTGTTTTTCCTTAGTTTGATGCGCAATTACTCCTCACATTGCTTTTATAGGCGAGTATATTGACTTGACTTCTTCAACGCATTACTTTTATGTACTAAAGCCAATTGACTGCATTTAAAAAAAGGAAAGGTTAAAAAAACAAATGAATTTTAATTTTTTTTTTTTAAAAAAGCAAAAACAAGGATAAAAAGAAGAGGAAAATTAAAAAATGTAAACAAAATATATAGCTTCAAACATAAATTAACCAACACAGCCCAATTCAATGCAATGAGAAACAGAACATTTCATTCCATCCAAACAAATCACTCCCCATAGAGATCAAATTCCCTATATAATTTGAAGTCAAAGGAACATTAATTGACAGAGCTCCATTTTCGTCTATTACACTGAGAAATAAGAAAGGAAGTTAAAAAACTAAATGAAAACCAATAAAAAATATAAATATACTTGCATGAAATTAACACTGCAATAAAAAAGACGCAGCTCAATACCAGCGCAGTGTAAACCAAAATAATTAAGGTGACTACCTGTTTTTTTTGCAAAATGTTATCGATAATTAAAGCATGTAAGTAATAACACCAGTTACACTTTACAATTAAATCAAATCTGTGCATTGTTTGAAATTAGAAATTGGTAGCCTTTTTTTTCTTGATCTCCAACAGAGTTAGGAAAGAGATATAAATCACTTAGCTGAAGATATTTTTTGTTGAATATGCAATGACACAGCACAAATCTGCGACAAAGCCCTGATAAAGAGTGAATGTATTTTCAATTCTAAATTTGACTGGCATTTGCATTATCAACAATGTTCAAGGTCTACCTTTAAAATTGAGCAGCCTAGGTCTAGACATGATTGCTCTTCACATGGACATTTATTTGTTGTGTGTACTAGAATATTCTGTCATGGTAAGGATGAATTGATTGCAAACTGTGGGATTAATACGGGGACAAATATGCCCATTGTTTCTAAACCACAAGAGCTTTTTCACTGATAAAAAGACAATTTAAAGCACATTCAGGCCTCCACTATTGAGACAATGCAAATAATTTTAGGTTCATAACATAAGGACAAAAACAAACAATTATAACTTCAAGAGTATTCCATCAAAAAATAACAAATGAAATCTGTTAGAAAAGTTTTATTTACGCATAGAGTCATACAAACTGTTTCATAAGAAAATCATACCTAAAGAGCAAACGATATCGGAAATGTATGCTTTCTTATTCCTTTTGTTTTAAACCAGACTGGACAACAGGAACGTATGACAGTGTACAGCTCGTATTTTTTTTTTTTAAAATCATACCTTAAGTGCAAATGGTTAAAGATATTAGAAATGTGTACATTCTCCTTTCAAACAGACTGATTCCCAGCAACGCGTGGATGGATACAACTAGTCATAACAAACTGAAATCTAAAAAAGCTGTCAAAAACAAAATAAGGTTCAATTTTTTGATAAAAAACCATAAACAGTTCCAAACAAACACAATGATGACTTCCTGTATTATCAGGGTAATATAGCAGCAATGGAAATGCGCTATATAATGAAAATGTTTCAACGTAAACCCATGAAAGAAAGAAAGTGTTTCACTGTTGTGGAAGCATGGAGAAAATTAACGATTATATAGATTACACATGTTTTTTCGCTATTAAACAGTTGTGCTAATCTATTTTGAGTGCTCGTTGAGAAGAAAGATTTTCCCAGCATGCATCAAAGTGGAAGTTTCATAGTAAATAAATCAGTTGTGGTGTGAAATTATATAACTCTATCAAATGAAATTGGTTGCGAAGGTTTTAATTACATGCAAAACACTAATTTTAATTTTTTTCTGTAATAAAAATAAGTTGTTTTTGTTTTATAAATGTGTAACACGCACGCGGATTTCTTTTTTACATTTTTTGCACGGTTTTCTAAGGAACAAATCTACTGTGGCAAAAAAAAAAAACAGTTGGGTGTATTAACGTTAATTGATGTAAAAAGATTTAAACTCACTTTACCAATCTGAAAGCATAATTAAAGTATTATTACGATTTTCGCTTACTAAACAGGGAAATCAATTTAGCATACAATTACCTGAAAAATAGTTTATAATATGAGAAAAACCGTAACATATTGGGTGACGAAAGCCTGTCGGAATATTACAAAGAACTTAAATCTTAAAAAGCTATTGAAAACAAAATAAGGTTCAATAATTTGATTTTTTATTGAAAACATTTATAACCCCGTGCACCAGAAATTATCACACGGGAGCTTACATAAAAGTAAGCGTGAAACACACATCACAAAGAAGCGAAGGATTACAACACACACAAACATCCTTGTCTTAACCGTACGGCACCGGAATCAGCGACACTAACCACTATATCAGATGGATCGAGTAACATTTCGATTAGATTACCAAGCAAACCAAATACATGTCAGAAAAACATAATTTTGCCATTTGTATTTCAAGAGTAACATCAAATAAAGTTTAAAAAATTGCCTAAAATATAGAAAAAAAAACATACTTATCACATAAAATTCCGTTGATTAATTTTACCAAATATTGCAGAAAAATATTGTTTTTCAACATGCATGGAACAATTTCTTATTGAATGCATTTCGCAACGTCTTTTTATTTGAGACAAATGTTTGACAGTGATTTAATTTATGAATACTAGAGAAATACAAAATAGCCAGAAATTTTAATCGGTAAGCAACTCGTTTGTGGCGTGATTTTGAAATCACTCCAAAGAGATATTTTACTTCCTGTCTTACGTTAAGTCATCGTGTAGCTAAACAGTGACACGTTAATATTCAATCAATCAGTCAATCAATTTACCTGTTTTACGTTATCATCATAACTTTTAGAAATTTTCACTATTTAGCAGATAACTCTGTAGCCTACAGAAGTCAAATACAATTTTAATCTTTTCTTAATATAGAGATAAATAACTTTAGCTTAAAATTACTGAAAAAATACGCCGTAATGTATAAGCAAAATCGTAAACATTACAAGATATTATCACACAGAATGGTGCCAGAACTACAAAACACAATTTGAGTTGTTTGAAGAATAATGATTAAAAAAAGGATTTATTCGAAGAATAAACCTAAATAAGTATAAAAAAACAGAAAATTGGATATATATCCTAATAGATAAACATAAGTATAGTAAAAACATGTAATAAACTTGAAAACTTTCGTGTAAAGCATACATTTTCGCATTTAATGACATACGTGACATCATATGATGTCGCAGCACCAAAACTCAATTAAAATTTAAATTTTAAAAAATTTAGAAAGAATTACAAATTAATAAGTACATAAGAATTCGCCCGGATTCAAATGCAACGTTGTGTCAAAATTTGAGAGGAAATGTTTCAGTAGTTTCGAAGATTAGAGGCTTTGAACAAATACACATTACATTTTTATTTATATAGATTTAGAATAAGGGCTACTATATACTAAAAAGAGCTATTTGTAAAAAACTCAAGCATTTATTTTTTACATTTTTTTTGTGAAAAATAGGTCAAATTTCGCAATGTTTGATAAAATAATTCATAAATTATTAAAAAATTAAAAATTAGCTAAAAGCTCATTTTAGTTTAATAAGAAAGGTGTACTTTAGTTGTATGAAAAATTTCAAGCTGGTACATTTAACACATTTTGAGAAAAAGTACATCGAAAACAGTCAATTTTTAACATTGTCAGTAGAGAGAGAGAGGTTTCTTACTTTCCTTATAAAGCATCTTTTTCTTAAAAGTAACATAAAAATTTAATACTTTTCTTAACAATCAGTATAGTTTAGTAAAGTTCGTATAGTAGCTTTAACTTCTAAGCGCATTATTATAGCATTCAATACATTGTTGTTGTAGGGATGGCGATGAAAAATATGATTAAAAATTGGGTCGCAAATATTAAAAGTTTGAGAATCACTGGTGCAGTGTCATTTGGACAATAGTTTTTTTAAGGTGACAGAACACCTCTAAAACTCAATTTTTGGTCAAAATATCGATTTTTCGTTTTGTTTGATCTTATATTACAATTCAATTTTTTTAACTTTGTAAATTTGTTTAAATTTGGTTTCTATCTTAATTAGAAGCCGAGTTACAGCTTTTTCAATATTACTTAATAATAAATTTCTCGGACCCGAAATATTTTCTGCTAACCGGAAGTGGCCGAGTTGTTTGCTTATGTTTCTCTTTCATGGTATACGACATGAAATATTATATATAATTAATATACAAATACTTAGTCAGAAATTAAAATAGAACATTTAAGAATAAATATAAATGTATTTGGAAATGCATTTTTCTTTTTATGTGTAAAACCTGGCAGCAAGTTTGTTGTTTTAACTTTGTTTACATATGCGTTTGATTTTCATGCTGAAAGAATTGACAGCATGAAAAAGTTTATTTGATTGTTTTATTCTGTTGTATTTTAAGTTAAAAATGGTTAAAAGTATCGCTAGAAGGCGAAAGTGGCAATTTTATGGAAATAAATTCACAAACACTTCGAAAAATAATAGCACTTCAGCAGTTCCTGAATGTACTGCCAGCTGTTCAAAGTTGGGAAATGTTAGTTTGTCAACTGCAGAAGAAATAACTGGTCCTGTGTTTGGTAATAGAATTGTTTACCTTGAACTCTTATTGTGTAAGATTTTGCTCAACTTTTCAGCCCAAAAGGTTTTGCTGAAAAAGTAGAACTATTCGAGGATTCCAGATATAGATCGTGCTCCCATTTTACACTATAATGTAAGTGTTGTGACTTTTTTTGCATTTGCTTCATCAAAAAAAATTGTAAATGCACCTGTCATAAATGCCAGGCTAGTATATGGTATGCGGCATATAGGCAAAGATTTTGCTGGGGCATTTAAATTATGCTCAACATTAAATTTGCCTCGACTAACCAAAACTGCTTACAAAAATCAGGAAGCAAAGATTTTAAAAGTGGTTCAGGAAGTAGCTGAGGAATCCATGAGAAAAGCTGCTACTGAAATTGTGGAGAAAAAACAAAATCTTTCATCCGATATTGTAAAATGTGACATATCGGTGGATGGCACATGACAGCGAAGAGGCTATAAATCTATTAATGGCTGTGTTGCTGCAATATGTTGATACTGATAAGGTGAAAAAGTTAGGTCGTCCTACTGTCTAACATGTAAGAGACTTCAGACTATGCCAAGAAACTTTGAATAAGAGTCTTCAAAAGCTGACCACACATGTCAGTGTAACTTCACGGGCTCTTCATCAAAAGTGGAAATTGTGGGGGCTTCCCGAATATTTCTTCATTCAGAAAAAACCGCAGACTTCAATACACTCAATATTATGGGGATGGTGTCTCAAAAACTTTAATGAGCGTGAAAGACACTTATGGAATAAACAGTGTGACCAAGTTTGAGTGCATCGGCCATGTACAAAAGAGAGTGGGTTCGCATCTGAGAAAACTGAAAATTAAAACTAAAGGACTGTCTGGTAAAGGCAAATTAACCGATAATTTTATCGACAGACTTCAAAACTATTGCGGAATTGATGATCGCAGCAATGTCGGTAACTTAAATGCCATGCAGCAAAATGTAATTGCTGCGTTATATCACTGTGCATCAAGTAATAAGAAACCAATGCATGGTCAATGCCCAATAGGGAAAGAAAGCTGGTGTTATTTTCAGCGGGGGTGGGAAATGGAACAGAATGTTCCACAAAATATGCTGGTTTATCAAAGGATGTTTAAATTAAATTAAACCAGTATATTTAGAACTATGCGACCGACAAAGAGATATTAAGTAAGGGCTTGCATGGACGTACGCAAAATGCCAACGACTGTTTTAATGGAATAGTTTGGCAAAAAGTACCAAAGGAAGTATTTGTTTCGCTCAAAACAATTAAATTTGGGTCGTATGATGCTATTATACACTTCAATGAAGGATTAAATGAGTATCTAAAAGTTTTTAATAAAATGAATATAAAAAATCCTGGGGTGTTTACCTTACTGTAATATAAACATTTAGATAAATGTAGAATCCATGAATCAATTCATAATGCAGGCCCCAAAACAAAGAAAACTGGATAATTTTACGAGCACTTAAAGAGAAAACAATTAGTGTTTTAGAAGTCAAAGATGGTGAGAATTATAAATCTGGTGCATTTTAATAAGAAAGTAAGTGTTTATCTTGTAATCAGAATAGTTTAATGTTATTTTTGTCGTTTTCTCAAAATGAGTTTGTTACATTTTTTCTTACCGCAAAACACAATATCTCAAAAAGTTATGCTTGAATGAAATAAAAATTTTATATGTAGACCATTCTTAAGATTTTGTGTTCAGTAGAAATTTTTTATATAGCAATAAAGTAAAAATTACAATAGCTTTTAAAGAAAATTTCAACGTATAGAAGTTCGAAACACAAAAACTTCCCACGTAATGGTTATATTACCAAAATAAGAGTCTTTTTCCTAGGTAAGGTTGTATGCTATATTATTCAATTTACAAAATGTCAATATATTTATTTTATTTTCAATTATCATGTTTTGCGTAAAATCTTTTTTTTTTTTTTTTTTTTTTTTTTTTTTTTTTTATAAAATACCTCTTTGACAGTAAAAATGTACACTAATAAAACTTTTCTTGGGTGTTTTTCTAATTTTAGAGATCCATAAGGTCATAAAATATGCATTTACTTTCAAAATTCAGGTTAATTCAGAAAATGTTCTTCAAAAGTGTATAAACATTTAGATAGATGCAGAATCTGTGAATCGATTCAGAACGCAGACCCCAAAACAAAGAAACACAGAAAAATTTTAAGAGCACATAAAGAGAAAATAAAAAGTGTTTTAGAAGTTAAACAGGGAAAGGATTATAAATCTGGTGTATTTTATACGAAATAAAGTGTTTTTCTTGTAATCAGATGAGTTTAATGTTATTTTTGTCGTTTTCTCAAAAGGGATTTTTTTTTACATTTTTTCTTACCGCAGAACACAATATCTCAAAAAGTTATGCTTGAATGAAATCAAAATTTTATATGTATGCTTTTTAAATACTTATAAAGGGAATAGACTTTTCTTAAGATTTTGTGTTGAGTAAAAATATTTTTATATAACAATAAAATGAAAATTACAATAGCTTTTAAAGAAAATGTCAACGTATAGAAGCTCGAAGCAGAATAACTTCCCACGTAATAGTTATATTACCAAAATAAGAGTTTATTCTCTAGATAAAGTTGTATGCTATATTATTCAATTTACAAAATGTCAATATACTTATTTTATTTTCAGTAATGTTTTGCGTTAAGTCTTATTTTTGCTTATTTTTTTTATAAAATACCCCTTTGACACTAAAAATGTACACTAACAAAACTTTTCTTGGATGTTTTTCTAATTCTAGAGACACATAAGGTCATAAAATATGTATTTACAGGCGAAACTCAGGTTAATTCAAAAAATTTTCTTCGAGGGTGTTCTTTTACCTTAAATAATACTAACGAATTTAAATATTTTTTTCTCTTGTAACCATTTAACAGATGCCCTCTCATCGCAATAAATGCCAAAAACCACTAAAATGTATGATTTTATCTTACAAAAGTTATTTTGGCTTTTTACCTTAAAAAAGCCGAAATACCTAAGTTTAATTTCTCGTTTTGGCGATATATTTAACACATATGAAATATATATATATATAATTCACAATTTTTCTCTTCATCTTTATGCCAGAGAACATCTTTTTGACACAGGTAGAATTCGAAGTCATGAAAAAAAATCCTCAACCCACTATCTAACTTTAGCTAATAGCTGAATTTCTGTAGAACCGATAAAAAAGACCATTAATCCGAGCTTTATTTATAAAATAGTCTTAAATGTAAACACCTGTTAAAAAATTCCCAGTTAATATAATGAAGATAGAGTGATTGTGTGTTTGTTGTATATACATCGTCATTCATTTTAATAAGAACTACAGCAAACGGTTTCAATTTTTTTTTCGTATTGTGTTTCAGAATTAAACTGATTAAAAATAAAAGAAAAATTTATTCCCCTTTACTTAAAATTAACACATTTTTTTTATATTTAGCACAAGAAAATGTGTACTATTTATAGTTATATAAACAAAGTGAAATGCCCTATTTGCAAATTACAGTTGATCATGTTTTTTCGCGGTCTTTTTTTATGCAATTTCCTTTATGTGTGATTTTTTTGTGCGAGTTTTATGTGCGATATTTTTTTTATGCGGTGTATGAATTTCAATGGCTTTAGCGCCACTGTAATGCTTTCTCTCTATTTACTTGTGGCGTAATAAAGAAGGTTAGGACCGCCCTGAAAGTCATGTTTCGCCTTTAATATTTTTTAAATTGGGTAAATACGTATTTAGCATTAGTCAAGTCTTGGGCTCCTAGAGTCCTGCCCCCCCCCTCTCCCGTGACAGGACTCAATGGCTTTGGCTCAACTGTAATGTTTTCTATCTATTTACCAGTGGTGTAACGGAGAATGTAATGACCTCCCCCTTTCCTGAAAGTCAGGTTTTGACTTTAATACTTTATAAATTGGGTAAATATGTATTTAGCGTAAGTCAGGACTTTAACCTCTACAGTCTTGCACCCCCGGTGATGCGAGAGTGTGCGTTACGCCACTGAAATGTAGACACTTCAAGACGCTCTGTTAATTTGTTATAAACAGTATCACGACAATGCACATTCAGTTGATGTCTCTCAACGCTCCAGCAGCCCACGCTTGATTGAAGACGAAACTTTCAATGACAGTGACATGATCAATAATTTGATAAATTATGAAGACAGACAAGAAGCCAGATTCTTTGAGAACGGATAAAAATATGCAAGGATCCAGCTTTCCAAAAATTGGAAAAGCATTTTCTTAAAATAGATACCAATTAAGAAACTAGTTTAAAATTCCAAAAAGGGCTTCAATCATGTATAGCTGGTTATCGTGACATTTACAAGCAATTGACCACCCGACTTTCGTCACAAAAAATTATCTCTTACTTTACATTGCATAAAAAATAAATCAATTGAAATTGTAGCTTCAAGTGACGAAAGTGATTTTGTAACTTATTCATTACAGGACTTCAGATTACGATGAGTAGTAATTAATTATGTATGTGCATTTTAAGACTTATCCGTACATACAATGAGAAACTATATGTTTTAAAAATGTTCCCATATGTAATATTGAATTACTCATTTTATTATGGAAGTACTCTTACATAAATTTCGTAAATAATTGGCATATTTTATAAATGCGACTTTTTTTATCGGTCCCTATCAACCGCATTAAAAAAGTCTTTTGTACTATTTCAACGAATTAGTTTGTTATATGTAAAATTTAATGAAATTTGTGAATATTTTTGTGCGATTTTTTTAAGCGGTCCCTATGTATCGTCCAAAACAGGTTCAACTGTATATATTGTTCTTTTAAAACTTTATAAGAAAACTAAATCAGAAATAACTGATTTCCCAGGAGATCTTACTTTGTTGAGAAAGACTGCTTTGGAATATCATAAACATTTTGCATTCTTCAATACCAAAAAAAAAATGTCAAAATTAGAGTTTGCTTAAGTTGTCCAAGCCGTATGTAAAATTATATTTGTGCATTGTTCTATTAAAATATTACTCGTTGTAAAACATTTGTTCTTTTTTTTTCTAATCTAAAGCTTTTTGTATGAAAGCTGAATTTTGAGGAATATAAGAACCTCTCTCTTTATAAAATTCTTCTTACAAACTTTAATATATCGGCAAATTACTTCATTTTAAATAGCTGTATGAAAGTGTACCATTTAACTTTGTAACGGGTGCTGTAAGAGCTCCTTTCAGTAGTGTACTAGGGAAAGCTTTTTTAACTGTAGTATGCTTATAAATCACCTTCTGTTGAGGAATCATGATTGAAGAAATATAACTTGGTATTAAAAGTCAGTAAAATAGAGATAGTGAGCGGGTTGATGGTCGCCATGCTGATTCTGAAGTTAGAGGCAAGCTAAATTGGAGTTTTAGTAAAAAGAGCCGAGATCTCTACGAAGAAAGATCATCAGTGCTACGAGAATAATAATAAAACGTTAGGTTTTTAAACAGTTATTATTACTTAGGTTAGAAATTAAATTAACCACTCTCTTCGTTTATACAATCTTTTGATATAAAGTATGACTCAGATAAGTAAACATAAGTAAATTGATAAGTAACAGAAATGTGTTGGCTTTATTAAAATATCTCTTAAATATGTGCATCCAAATCCACAAGCAACCACAGGGGCACGACAACTTTACATAATTATATATTTTAGTAATAAACAATATTAAGACCAAGTGGCTGAGTGGTAGCTTATAACGCTTCCACACTACAGGTTCGAGATTCTATACTAAGGATGGGCAAGGTCGACTCAGCCATTCATCCCTACTGCAGTGGGTCAATAATTGAGCACCATGCTTGCTTGGGGTCTTAAGCAAGGGGGTCTCACTTTAGACTGACCACCTGAACCAGCACCTAATGGTCACGTACACTGAGATGTGCACAGAATGCCTTGGCCCTCATGTGCTGTTGCACCACTGAGTTTAAGTTAATAAAACATGTTTAAAAGTAAAGTGCACTAAATACTTCCATAAGTATTGTTCAATCTTTTAAAAAATGTATTCAGGTTGCGTATATAATGCTGAGGATAAAACAAATTACGTATTCAAATTTCCTTTAATGAATTCTATAATATTCTAGTTTTCTTAAGACTTTAAGAATAAAAGAAATTTAAAAATATATATATATATTACCGGAACAGTAACGTAATGATTGCAAGGAAGTATATAATAGTTAAAGTAACGAAGAATACATATATATATATATAAACACTCAAGTCCATAAATTAAGGGTATTTCAGAATCACACTGAAATAGAACTCTAAAATAAAAATTTCACCTGTAGAATTAGCCCACATATCTTGAAGAAGAACATGCAAATTACAGGAAACCACCAGATGGCACGGATAGTGCGTCACAATGATGAGAGGTAAGAGGGGTGTATAAGGAATAGTGGCAAAAAAGTAAAATTATTCACAAGCACTTTAAAAGCCTTTCAGCGCAATAGCCGCATCGTTATGGCCCAAAGGAAGCATTTGGATGATTTTTTACGTGGTAGAATTATTGGACGACTGGAATGTGGAAGTACCCAGCTGGAAGTATCCAAGGAACTTGGAATCGCCCAGAGTGTCATCTCCAGGCTTTGGCAACGATTCGAAGATGATGGCAATGTGAGTCGATGTTACAGCACGGGTCGCCCCCTAGTTACAACGCCGAATTAGGACCGGTATTTGGCAGTTACAGCCAAAAGAAACAGACAGAGCACAGGATCAGATCTGCCTCGTCAGCTCTCTTCAGCTACCGTTACGACAGTTTCAAGGCAGACCGTGTACAGACGCTTAGGGAACATTGGTTTATGTGCTCATAGACCTGTCAGATGTGTTCCGCTTACCGCAACTCACTGTCGCCTGCGATTAACCAGGAGTAGAGAGCATGCATTGTGGATACCACCAAAGGTCTTGTGTGATGTTTTCCGACGAGTCCAGGTTTAGTTAGCAGTCTGATTCTCGCCCGACTTTAATATTGAGAGCGCCAGGTAACCATTACCACCAAGAGAACACCATTGAACGTCACCGTTACGGTGGTGCAGGATGGCTTGTTTGGGGAGGAATTATTCTTGGTTCCAGAACTGACCTGCATGTTCAGAGTGTAACGATGACAGGCCACATCTATCGGGATGTCATTCTGGAACAACATGTACGTTTCTTTCGGGGTGCCATGGGTGCTGAATTTTGGTTTATGGATGACAACGCCTGTCCTCACCGTGCAAACATTGTGGACGAATGCCTTCAATCGGAGGATATCACCGGTATGGATTGGCCAGCATACTCACCTGACTTGAATCTAATAGAGCATGTGTGGGATATGCTTGGCCGACGAATTGCAGCCCGTCAACCCCCTCCCACCTGTCTACCGGAATTTCGAAAGGCATTGCTTGATGAGTGGTGTAATATTCCCCAAGATCAGATTGATAATTTGATACTCAGCATGCCTAGGCTTTATAATGCCTGTTTTGCATCACCCGGGAGACATACTCCGTATTAACCATCATACTAACCATGTTATACTTTTTTTGTAAATAGGTTCCTTTTTGAAATTTGCTCCATGGAGTAAAAATCCCAATTTTTATTAATTATGTCAAACATATAGCATCTTTTTTGCTCTTTTCTTTTTGTTTAATAAACAGACTTTATAAATAAGTCAAATTTATTTTGCTTCTGTCTATTTCTTTGCCTGAACTCCATTATTCTTAATTTATGGACATGAGTGTACATATATATATATATATATATATATATATATATATATATATATATATATATATATATATATATATATTAGGTGCATTGCCTGATGTTGTACGGGCTTTTTCTACTTTTATATAAGTTTTCCCTTTCTTTCACAAAATCAGTATTTCTAATATATTCTATACTTCTATCTATTCTATACTTCTATCTCTTCTTATATCAGGACTCTTTATAAAGATGACTTCCACTCCTCCTCCCCCACACCCTCTTAAGCTTAACCCGGTGTTGCTTGGGCTTTTACCGATTGTATAACTTAAAATTCAATTTGTTTTCGCTTCTTTTCTTGTCAGACCAGTTTATTTACCCCCCGGCGTTGCACGAACACATGTTTAAATGCATAACATATTGTCATGAAAATTCCCCTTCCCTTCTCGCTATTAGGGCTCTCGCGTAAGTGAATAGTGGGACTTAAATATTGACTCATTCACTTAGCAACTTCTTAGGCCCCAGAAAGGAAAATGTACCTTTTTAAAAATAGTTGTATTTTAAAAGAAGTTGAAATTTTTATAATTATAAAATTTAACAACTATATTAAATGTTTAATTAAAATTGTGAGCATTTTTTGAACTGTTCGATACACTGAACAAAAGTTTCATACAATTTTTTTTTAAATGACGAAGTTATAAAAACTTTGTATTTGATAAGTAGTTATTAAATATTTAAAATTTGAGTGTTTTTTAAAAATTCGTACAAAAAAGTTTTCGGGAATTTATTTTTTTAAATCACTAACTCTAAAAGATCAAAGTATTAGTTTTTTAATAATCATTTTCACATACACGCATCGATATTGAGTCATTTTAGAAAAAAATCATAAAATATGAAAAGTATCGTTGTTTTGTAAAAAAAAAAATACTGCATCGTGATGAAGTAAATTATTTTTGCAATTCATACAATTATTTTTATAAATGAAGAAAAAAATTAAATTTAATAAGTAGTTATTAAATACTTAAAATTTTAGTATTTTTTTAAAAATTCATTAAAAAGTTTTCGACATTATTTTGATCCAAAATAATAAATGATGTACTTTTTAATTAACAAAGAATGACTTTATTAATGAAGTAATATAAATTAACATTTTAAAGAGACACGTATATATTTATTAAAATTCGACTTTCTATATAAGTAATAAATAAAACAAAAATTTACAGATAGCTATTGAAACGATTGCTTTTTTCTGAGCGTTTGAATGTTTGATTAAACATATAAATAAATAAAAGTTATAAAAAAACAGTATGGGGGAAAGCCTAGACATATATATATATATATATATATATATATATATATATATATATATATATATATATATATATATATATATATATATATATATACATGTACTGAAAAAACATTCAAAAAGAAAAAAAAATAATCTGATAAAAACGTTGTGATATTTTATTTTAATTTTATCGTTTTTAATTCCACTGTGTTTAGTAAATTTTTTATACACGTCTCTGACAAAAAAAGTATCTTATACAAAACTAACATATAATGAAGAAACTATTAGTTGTCTTGCACTCTTCAAAACATTTATCTGCAATGTGTAATGAATTGAATCCTGCTATAAATATCAATTAACGTAAGTGATGACAGCAGGGAAACTTCCCTTTCAAAAACCGCGAAAAGAGTCACGTTCTCTATCGCGAATGCGCGCAAAATATTCATCCGTATCCTCAGAGTTGAAGCGAATAACTATTGCACAAAACTGAGCTTTTCATGAAATATTTAAAATAATTTTTTAAGAGCATGGTTATACTAAGTTAATGCTTTCAAACTTAACACATCGATTGCAAACTACGGTAACTTTTAAACAAAAGTGAAACAAAAATAATGCTAAAGTAATTCTCGTAAAAAAGAAAAAAAAAGAAAAACCTTTTTTTTTTAAAAAAAAATGTAATTTTTAAGCCTTTTTTTCAATCTTTGTACAAATTGCGGATAACATTGTTCTACACACGGAAAAAATGTTTTGTGAGATTATTTTGAAAACAAAAAAAGTTATGTATTTAAATAAAATTATAAGTATTTTTTGAAAAATCGTAAAAAAAAAAATCTTTTTGACATTTAATTTTATAAATGACTAATTCTAAAACAGAAAAGCATGAACTTTTTTAGTGTAAAATAAAATTTTATTAACGCAAAATTAAATGCAAGCGGAACGATTTAGTAAAAATTTTTATAAAATCATATCGATTTTGACTCATTTTAGAAAAAATCGTAAAAAAGCAGATAATCGAATTACTTTATAAAATAAAGTATACCGTATCGTGGCAAGTAAATGTTCTTTCCAGTTCTGTGATTATTTTTTGTCTAAGTCTCAAAAAAAAATTAGACCATGTCTTAAAAAGTCTGGGGAAAAAAGGTCGAAAAAAGGCAAGGAAAAAATGGCAATAATTATGCATTTTAAGGTTTTTAATTAAAATATTTTAACTAATTTCACTATTGGAATATAAGTGGTCAAAACGGATTCATCGAATTTTTTTCTTATATTTTGTTACCTTCGGCGAGTTTCTGCGTTGTGTGGTTCGTGAGAAGATATAGTCATCCGCCGCATAGATACTTTTGTTTACCTACGGATTTTAATAGTGTAGATATATATACTACCAATTTTGCCAAATCTGAAATTTGTAGCATTTTTTATCATAGTTTCTATTTATCTATTCCTAAAGAATAGTTTGGGTATCCATTTTTATATTTCTCAATTACATTTAGCATAAACGCCTGGAAATTACACTAGAAATAAGTGATGCATCTTAATTAATCCAACATACGTAAAATGGTTCATTCAAGATTATGCCTAGGAAATACCAGACTACCTTCTAGCGCTTTGTGAGTGGCCATAGAAAAGCTCTCACTTTTCGCCCGGTTTACAAGATTTTTCTAGAGTGCCACTTGTGTAATTCCGCGCTCGTCTCTCCTACCGACATCTTGACTTGCTTCGATTTTAAAAAGGACGAGATCCTCCTGAACCTTTTTCTGTTTGTAGAGTTTCTTGATTTTTTTTGGATTAATGGAGTTGTCTATCGATTCTAGACAATCTTGAATTAGAAACATTGACTTGAATTAGAAACTATTAACTGCGGATTAATAATTAACTTTAAAAATAACACACAATTTTTAAAAAAATATCTTCTATTTTTGGTGAATGTAGCGCTTAAAGTATCCGATTACGTTCGGAACCGTGATTTTACAAAAGCGTATAAATGGATAATATTTATGATATTTAGTGTCACTTAGATTAGAAAAAGTATATAAAATTATTTTAAGAACAATATTACATTAAACAATTATTTAAATACAATATTTTGACAAAAAATGAACATAGAATGACCCATTTTCAAAATATTCTCCTTTTGTGAAAACTGCTTCTATTATAATAATATTTTGCCTGTATACAGCTCAGACCTCTGTACAGAGGATCAACTAGAATTTTTGAAATATATAACTTAGAAGTGGGTTTATCCATGTTTACGACAACAGAGGGGATAAATTTAAAGAAAAAAAAACGCCAATAATTATTTCAATTGGTTGTAACCCTGAAAATATGTGAATTTTTCAAAAATCATAGTTGAGCCTCTGTACAGAGATCTGAGCTATATACAGGCAAAATACTATTATAATAGAAGCATTTTTGACACAGGAGAACATTTTGAAAAAAAGGTCATTCTAAGTTAATTTTTTGCCTAAATATGGTATTTAAATAATTGTTTTTTGGTAAAATGTTTTTAAAACAAATTTATACATGTATTATAATCTACGTGATACTACATATCAGGGAAATTATCTATTTATGCACTTTTTTTAAAATCGCGGTTCTGAACGTAGTCGGATACCTTAATGTAAGAAACACAATACTTTGTGGATTGATTATTTTCTGAAACACGATATGAAAATACTGAAATGTAAAATTTATATTCCTAAAAGGACTAGGAATCTTTAACCGGTCTATTTATTTTAAACTTTTTTTTAAAAAAATTATTTTTCAAAAAATTCAAATTTTACTCCTAATTTTTGTTGCAAAAAAATTCAGAAAAATATCTTCTTCTTTAAATTACGGTATTTATGCAAATTGTGTCCTTCTAGTTGTCAGAACAATTCAGATAATTCCTAACACAACTTCCAACTTTCCACCGTGAAATAGTTCACTTAATTGCTTCTCACGTCTCTCGTGTTTACCAGATTAGCATCCAAATCGCAATAGCAAAGTTGGAATAAGAATTCCATCCAAAATGCAAGAGTGAATTAAAGAAAAACAACATTTTACCTGGGGGAAACAATTCCTGATTAAAACCCCATCTCCCTCTGACCCCTTTTCAACTGTGAATTCAAGGTAAAGGTTGAGATCAACGATGTTGCCATGGCAACGAGCAACAGTTGAGAATTTAAACGCCGAATATCTGGTGGGACTAGGAGGTTTCCTTTCGGAATTCCACAGCAATCCTTTGGCTGTTTGATTGGAATAGAATGCCTCTCTGTCAGTTGAATCAGGCTGTTCAATCGCAGGATTTAATGGAATCTTCGGCTGTTCGGGCAATAATAAATTAATAGAAGTGCCGGACGGCTTGATTGGAACGGGATCAGAGATCATAGCAGTAGATAAATGAAGTTATAAAAGAGGAAACTATCTCTCGATTGTGTGATTATAGATAATATAAAAAAATAAGAACTTAGGAAATGTATTTTTATGGATTCATGAGAAATTCGAAACTAAAGTTAATTTTTTCACGGGTGTTTTTATATTGACTTCCGCAGTAAAATTCTTAGCAGCAAAAGTTGTTTGTTAAAATTTTACTACAGACAATGGAACTTCGAACACCTGATTGCGCTGTTTTGAAATCTTCTGTACTATATTTTCATTTCTGTTTAAATTTACTGAATGTTTATTTAAATGACTGACTATGCTAGGATGCGTGGTTTTTCAAAAGTGTATAAATGATTTTTTTGTTTGTATATTTAATGCCAATAGAATTAGAATATTCACATATAATGTTTGTTTTAAGAATATTATTACAATAAAAAAGTATTTAGGAGAAATGTGTTTATAAAAAGTAAAATTAAAAGAGCACATTTTTTCAAAACATCATTTTATCTCATGAAAACTGCTTCCATATTAATATATTACCTATGCATATCGGAGACTTTTTTACAGAACCTGAACTTGGATTTTGATGCATTTAATTTAGCCGTGGTATCTATTTGTATTTTAATATATCAAATTACAGGAATTTTAACCAAAAACACACTAGCTATCATTTAATTGATTACTACTCTGAAAATTAAGAGGGTTTTTAAAAACATGTAATTCAGTTATTGAAGAAAAATTTTCACTATCGTAAGTGTTTCCATAAAAGTATAAAACTTGGAAAATATATCTTTCTTTCCTCACTTTTTCAACTGCATTAACATATAATTTTTTTCTCGTAATACTATTCTTAAAACATTTTTATAAGTATTTCCTTGTTCAACTAACACTAAATATTAGAAAATTATTCATATACATACCTTTCCAGAATTACGGTTCTGAACGCAGCCAGTCACCTTAATGACAACAAGAAAAGAATTACTTTTATTATAGCTAAGTATAGTATTTTATATTTTACTCTTAATGGTTTGTATTTATTTAGTGCTTAAAAATACTTAATTATTCTTTAGAATTAATGTCGATTGTCGTTATAGCCAATTTAATTATTTATTATAGCAAAAAGAGTGAATAGCAATCTCTCTCTATATAAATGGATGTTTGCATATATGAAATCGCATCACTCCAACACCGTTCAACTGATCACTATTAAAATTGGCATGTATATGTATTTTTGTGCAAGTTATTGTGCTAGTCACTTTGTTGCAGCTCCCTAACACTACAGCATATCAACTTCTGCACCTTTCAATCAAAAGCCATGTTACCAACAGGGTCACCAAAATTCATACTTGCAATTTACGTAAAACTAGCTCATTAAAAACTTCCTTACCCTCAATCTGTATTGTTTGTTTTTCAATTCACCCGTGCGAAGAACGTGTATTCCAGCCAGTTTGTAATAAAATACATTAGGTTTAAATTAATCAATCTAGCAAATCAATCAAGAGCTTCCAATGAATCAAATGTGCATACAATTATAGTTTCCCTTCCAAATCGAGCCATTGCACACATAATACTGTTAAGTAGATCATTATTTGAGGATTTTATGCTATTAGTCTGAAACAGCAGAACAGTTCTTTAAGAGCGATGAAAATTTATTGTTGATGAACAATGCGTTCAGTACAGGATACAACACCAAAATTCACAAAATAAATCCCAGAAGGTCTTCACATTTTCTACAGCACTCAGACATAACTATATGTGTCTAAAAATACAAAAATGTTATGATAAAAATTATTCACAAGCAGTCGCTCGATCGCAATAATTGAAGTCTTCAACAGCTGAAGTGCTAAGAACCTAGTTTGAGTGAGCGACTCCTATTTTATGCTGCCTATTTGCCTCTTTTTTCTTTCGCGAAAGATTCGCTAACGTTATAGATACTGAAGATTTCTCCACTACTTATTACTTGTCTATATAACTTAGTGAAAAAAATAAATAAAATAAAAACGCATATGCTTTGAAGAGCCAACGTTTCTTTCATAATCATCTTTAATTAATAAGATTTTAGCATCATTGAAATCCGTTGATTTGCATATAAATACACCATCATAAAAATATTATTTTTTAAAATACTATGTTACTTTTTTTTCTTATTATTCATTTTTTTATGTTATATTATATCCACTATTTTATCCTCCAAATAATCTCGTTGTCCAAATTCAACACTGTATCATTGTTTCAGAATAATTTAATATAGCAAGATTATAAAATTAGATCCAATTTTTAGAAAAAAATTCAATTATACAAATTATAGAGTAAATGTTCAAAGGAAAAAGCCATTTTTTGGATCTATAGCGTCATATTTTCATTGGTTTTTTTTTACCATTTAAGGATTTTTTTTATTCTATCTCTATTTTTTTGTACTGAAATAGAAAAAAAATCATTATTTTTGATACATAAGATTATTTTATTTTTCACAAAATTAAATTAAATGGATTATTTTATGTGAATGCTCAATTAATCAAGCCAGAAATGCGAAATGTTTGCAAAACAAAATCATAAAAACAAATTTATAAATTAGACGAAATGGAAAAGGTATTTTTCCTTTGTCTTTTTCCGTATTTATTCAGTCCCTTTGGAGATTAAGTAATTGTTTTTGAAAGTTGAAATTTTGTTGACGTTTTTTTTTTTTTTTCTTAAGGGGAATTAACATCGATACAAAAGTAACATTAACGAATATTATCCATCTTATTATCAAGGTAAAAGGAAGAAAAATACTTTCCGTGAATGCAAATTTTTAAGGATATTATGGGTAGATTATTGGAAGGTTGCTGCAAGAAAAAAATGCATATCTTTTTCTTCTTTGTAAATTCAACTTAACTGTATTAAGTCTCAATTCTTAATTAAAGAAAGAGGATCATCTACGTTTAATGTCCCCAAGTTTTTTTTTTTCTTTTTTTTTTACCAAACTACTTTATAAAGAATAATGGCCGTAGGTAGCCTAGTGGTTAGAGTATCGGACTCCGGACTGGAAGGCCTGGGTTCGATGCCCATACTGCAGTGTTTCCCAAACTGTGGGGCGCGTGCCCCAGGGGGGCATGTCAACTCTACAAGGGGGCGTGAGCCTATTGAAAAGGCGAGAACAAAAGATTATTTAAAAAAACATTATTAATTTACTGAAGGTAAGCAAACACACAAAATACATTCTGACAATAAAAAGTAAAATACACATTTACACTGATATATTACACTTATAAATATATCAGTGCTACTCAATGTATTTTATAATTAATTTAACAATTCTAAGCCTAGAACAAGTTTATTAACTACCAGTGACCCCCCTTGGGTTTGTCATATACATAATTTATAACAAAAATTATCACTTATCTTGATAATTTTTGACGGTTTATAATTAAACCTTGACTGTGTTCCGATCATAAGTTTCGCGATACGCATCCCAATGCCAACCGTTTTCCACGTAGGCACACAGATGTGATATATCGGGGGAGGGGGGGAATAAAGGAGCAAAAATAATCTGGAATAAGTAAATTCTTCGCAAACATTGTCAAGGTCATTTTATTGAATTCCAAAGTCTTGCAATAATTTTACGGATAGCAGTGCAGTGAAAAAATCGTACTTCGTAAAGATGTATATATGCGTCTGGAGAAATAAATGCTTTGGCTTAACGAGACGTTTATACACACGGAGACGTTTTTATTAAGAGGGTTACAGTCGTATAGTAGTTTTAGCTTTAAAGTATAGTATTATTGAATTCAGTACAATTGTTATTGTAGGGGGTGCAATGGAAATAATGATGGAATATTGGGTCGCGAGTATT
This sequence comes from Trichonephila clavipes, assembly GCA_019973935.1. Taxonomy (NCBI): domain Eukaryota; kingdom Metazoa; phylum Arthropoda; class Arachnida; order Araneae; family Nephilidae; genus Trichonephila; species Trichonephila clavipes. The sequence goes on along the minus strand of BMAU01019064.1, from coordinate 244,471 downwards.
GCAACTTTGAGAAACACCCTCTGAGTACACACGGAGTACGTGCTCGTTAAATCAGTGGGTCCGAAAGTTTTGTGGGTTGAATCGCGAGTGCAGGGAACCGGAGAAAATTTCCCTCCACTTCAGTTCCATGCTTAAATTGTGGAGGGGGAAATAAATGGTAGTGCCATCTATCGTAATGTTATATCGTCCTTTAGGGAATTTCACCAAGCTAAATCGTTCTGTCACCTGTATGGTGCTCAAGGCTTAGACCAACGACAGGCGTACATCTAGCCCATTGCCTCGAGGAATTTCATGGGCCTAGATCTGACAATGTCAGACAGGTGGCATGAGCAACAACAACAACATAAAGAATAATATTCTTTGTAAGCTTAACATATTTCAAAATATTTCAAGATTTACTGATGCGATACTTTCAAATTTAAGAATTATCCCTCTCGCTGCTTAATACGCGATTTCCACGGGTAAATGTAGGTATAACAACCGTAACACTAATGGATGGTTAATACAACTACAAATACACGTTGCAGAACAAAAAAACCGGGAAAATTATTACATTATACATTCGAACACACAATTTCGGCGAATCAAAAAGTTTCACTGTATGCCGCAAAATAAGGCTAATATTTGAAATCCACTACGCCAACATTCAAACATAGTAATAATAACGATTATGAGCATTTGTCGACATTATTTAAATTTGTATTTTCGTTTGGTGAAATTGGTCGACGGTATAATTCGTAATAACCCTTAACCATCTGACTGGATGACCCGCTAATTGAATTTCACTTCGAAAGCGATCTCATTTTTTTAAGCTAGCTACTCCGAAAATGCTCCGATAAATTTCGCGAACTGCTTCAAAAACGAATGGCTGTTTAGTGCTTTCCCTGTTAACGCCGCAGGAGGTCTCGATTGGTTTTGCAGGGAAGGATTTTATTGCTTTTCGGTCTCTGTGTTCTTCGAAACGGGAGGTTTCTCATTCACAGCTGTGGCCTAGGGCGAGGATTGTGAAATGGACATTTTCTACACTTCACGGCCAACAGAGAGTTCTCCCAATTTATTGCAAATATATATTTCATATAGTTGGAAAACTTGCTCAATTTCTGATCTAAAACCAATTAGGTTTTAAGAAATTTTAATTTTCTGAGTTTTGATTTTAAATTCGGTTTCATTTTAAAGCATTTTTGCATTCCTAGATTGAATTAATTAAAAATATTTTTAACACAATCCAATATTTCGTGTGAAATGGCAATTAACTACAATTTTAGTTTCTAAAATCATTTCTATTTGCTCATGTTTTTAAGTTTTTGAGTTTTCTCACATTTACTTAATTAAGATTGATTTAAAGACCAATATATTTTTTGATACATAGTTTATATAATTTAAAAAAGCTCTTTACTTTGTTTTCATTATTTTTTTTCTTTTGAAAAATGCCATGACCAAAATGTACGCAGGCTACTGTGATAAATAATACATGAAAGGGATGGAATATGACTGAAAATGGTAAATCTAAAATCCAGCTTTTTCAGGTAATTTTACAATTAGACTACAGAATACAAATGTTGCAGAATGAACTAAATATTTCCCTGATGTACCACAAACTACATTATAATAAATCTATTGTACACTGCAGTATTTTAAAGTCATGCAAAAAAAACTTAAACTTGCTTAACTGCCACGATGGGAACTGAGAAAAAATAGATATTGTTTATAAACTTGGAGATTTCTGGATTACGTTTGTATAACTACTAATTTCTATATAAATATTTTGCATTTAAAACTCTTGTGAATATATAAGGTTCTGAAAAAAGTGAATAATTGATCAAATTAACAGTTGTTATCAATGTTATGTCTTATAATATTTTGAATTAAAAAAGATATTTCAGTCATATTTATATATTTCAAGTAGAATTTTCATGTAGAGCATAAACTGGATAGTAACAGATTGAAAATTTAAAGCTTTACAGGCAATGGAATTTTTTTTTATGCCATTACAAATTTTAAATATGTTTTTCTCAGATTTTTAATTTTGAAGATGAGAGTGTTTTCTAATCCCTAAGGCGTTTTCCTGTTCAAGATAGAGTCTTGAAATATCTTGTAAATGTTCCCCTGCCACATATGTTCTATAACAGTTCATATGGATTTAGGTCTGAGAGCTCTAGTTATTTTTAAAAATATCTTAATGTTAATATTTTAAAAAAAAGTTGGGTTTTTCCCAGGTTTGCCATAAAAATAATTATTAAAATTCAACAAAGAGAAATATTTTAAATTTTATACTTTTGTTTCCAATAATCTAAGAAATATTAATCACAATAATTAAATATTTTAAATAATTTAACATTTTAGAAAAGTTTAAAAAATTTCAAAACTGTTCAATGCTTTAAAAGTGGAAATAATGGCTTGTCAAACTAACCTATTATTTTCAGAATCAATATAATAGTATAATTTGAATATAAAACAAAAATTAATTTTACTGTGACAAACCGTTTACGACTTCTACTCATATTGTAAAAAATAATGAAAGATAAATATATAACATAGTGGCAGTAAAAAAACACATTCATAATATGTTAAAATCATGTCCCGATACAAATTTCAATGCATTTTCCAAAATGTAGCTAAAAACAATTATATGTTTATTAGGACAGAAATTATTTATATTTAGATATATTTTCCTTATTAAGTACATAATGAATAACGGCAAGATAATTTGTAAAAATCCTGAAAGATTTTAATGAAGAAAAAAGCCAGACTTAATTTTAGATAGTTAGAAATTTAATTATATAATACACAAATATGCATGTTTTAAAGAAATAAGTTGGCTAAGAAAAATGAAATTTACTAAAATTTCCTGAATAAAATAAATCAGATTTCATCCTCAAATACATATAATTGTAAGAAAAGGTTTTATTCAATTTACAATTAGTTACAAAAACCTTTTATAAAAAATAATTTTACAGGTATATATAGCAAAAATATCAAAGATGTATGAGAAAGACACATACATGTCGTTTACAGAAATGTCACAGTGTGATATTTTTTTCGAAACACGGCACTGCACACACAGTCCAACATTACAGTCTTTACATTGAAAACGAGTTTTTGATGTTTAACGACTAAATCGTAAATATAAGAAACAACAGTCAAATATCTCGAGTGCAGACGGCGCTCGCTAATATTTGAGTGAGAAAATTAAAGCAGCATAAAATGCGACCTCGTTTGAATTATATCGAATGTGCATATTTGGAACTGTTTAGCGTACTCGAATTAACTCAAGTGCACACGTCAAGGGTTTATATTGCATTCTAAGTCAACGCGGTGGCTACTGACGAGCGACTACGTATAATTTTGAACCGCGGTTAAGTGACGAGGACGATACCTGAGCTGATAACTCCCCTTCCAAACTTCCACATCACACGAACGTGAGGACTTTTGACGTCGACGTGTTTAACGTGCATCAGCTCCTCTTCAACGCTAAACTTTTGTGGTACCAGGGCTCAAACACTGGACACGAGTTCATAACCACGACCATCAGGCTACCGTGGCCGCAAAGAAATTAGCGAGTTTGAAAGAAATGTAATGGAGAAGTATATTTGAAGAAATAACTTCAAAACTTAACGAAAAAACAAAACATCAAAATTTATTTTAGGAATAATAGGGAATATAACTTCGTACACCTAAAACCACTTTACGCAGTGTATTTTGAAAGTGAACGTATCCCCTTTTAGAGAAACTTACTATAATTATGTCAAATTCCTTTCATTTTAATCTAAGGGGATCCCCGAAACAACGTAATTTATTTGAAACACCAAATTACTTATGGTTGAATCCAATACAATTCCCTAGAAAATGAATGAAAACCTTTTTTATCATATAAATTGTGTTTGAATAGGAGATGGTTAGTTAATAAGAACATTTAAAACGTGTCGGCAAATCTATGGACCTGTGGCACGTGGTACAATTCTTAGTGGCACTCAGCACTACTCTACAAATTTGTCAATTCTTGAGTGGATGGAAGTTGATAATAGACCTTATTTGACAAACATCTTCTGAGTTATGGACATTTATGGAACTACAAAAATTATCTGAAAGATAATTCTAAGGGTAAATCTACAGCTATTTTGTAAATAATTTAATGTTGTTGCTAGGGGATTTAATTGTTGAAAAAAGAAAATTGCATGTACTCTGCTTTCCACTTATGATTCGGTATATCAAAGTAAAAAATCTTTCCTAATTTGAAAAATATTTCGACTCCGCAAAGAAATTGTTTAACAACAGAATGCTAAGAATCGTGTCATGCATTATACCCCTGGTTTTGAGATATGAAAGAAGAGTCGTGAAAGAGTTAATTCGCATTACAATTTTTATTTAACTATAATGAAGGGAATCATTTATATTTCACTTTGTATATTTCTTATTTAAGTAAATATGTTGCAAACATACATTTTTAATTTTTCTTTATTATTTTTGTAGAAATAGTAACATTTTATATTGTTTATTTTTATGTTAATAAATGTATTTTATTGATCCATAATTAATATAAAATAAAACTGTAAATCTAAATTATTTACCTCTATTCTTTAAATCTGCAAATATTACCGTAAGAATCGAAGGATTTCAAAAATTTCCTACTATGTGGCACGCTGAATGATACTGACAGATTGGTTTGGCACGTCTTAGCTACACAGTTGCCGCCCCTGATTTAAAATGTTGGGTAAGATAACCATTCTACTTTTTAAAATTTTATAAATATACAAAAGGAGAGTATTTTGTCAATACATGTTTTAAAAGGAGTAAATTTTACGAGAAGGAAATATAAAATTGCGTTAAAATTATTGGTAATCTATCAACCGTACATTTTTATATGTATATATATATATATATATATATATATAAGAAGTACGTCGATAGAGTACCGTAGTTACTGCCAACTCGTGACAAAATGAATTGGAAATTAAGTTCACAATTCATTGTGTTATTAAAATATATAAAATTTTACATGACTTATTTTTGTATTTGTTATTTTTATATTCCTTACTGAAAGCAACAAATGGGAGTTCATTACCTGCCAAAACTGCAGAGGCCTGGTTGTTTACTCCACAAGCTCCTACCTTATGCTTACTTCGCTCTACTAAGTAAAAATGCCGTCTTCTGCTCGTCAAGATCATGGAATTGCAGATATTGTTTTCCATATAATTTAAATATTAGTTTTCTAATTTCTACATCAGCCTTTTAATAGTCTACACTCCTGCAAAGAAGTCTGAATTTAAAACTATAAAAACTTATTATTCCCAACAATGTCACTTTACCTTTATTTTTTATAATCTATGAATGCGTTAAACTATTAATTTGTTATCGCGACTATTTAATATTAAATGCGAAAAAACGAATAAGTTTCAGACTGAAACTTAAATTGAATTTTTCAAAATTGTCATCTATATTCTCATAACTTTTACATATTGTCAATTTGGCATATCACACATCTATCTTCTATGCAAAAATCTATTATAAGTTCATCAAATGTTTCAGCATATTTTTACTCATAACATGCAGTTTTCAACCGCATTGTGAGGCCGCGGTAGCCTAATGGTCAAAGTAACGGACTCGTAGCTGACGTGTCATGAGTTCGACCCCAGCACCACTGAAGATCCGCCGTGTAAGGGAGCGATGCTCAAGCGTCATCCTCGTCACTTCACCATGGTTTAAAATTACAAGGTCCGCCGCCAAGTGAGTGAATATTAACGTCGCACTGTTCAGCTACACGAGGGCTTTTAGTGATGCACCTCGTAATTTTGAAAAATGGCCAAATGATGAGGGTGACACCTGAACTGGCACCCCCTCTCCTAACTACCACAGCACACCAACGAGAGGACATTTCAGTTCTCGATAGATTTAACGTGCATCGCTGCCCTACACGGCGGATCTTTTTGTGGCACTGGGCTCGAACTCGAGACATGCCAACCATGATTCGATACCTTGACCACCTGATACCCCGGCCACAGGACCGTCGCCAAAAGCCCTCAAGAAGTTGAGTAGAGAAGAGAGAGAGTGCGACTTTAATATCCCCTCACTTAATTAAATTATATTAAATTTAATTAATACTTTAAAAAATATTAGAAGTCGAATATATATATATATATATATATATATATATATATATATATATATATGTATATATATATTAAAAAAATTAATCTAATGATAATTTTAAATATCTAAAGAATTATTAGTATTTATGGTAAATATATGTTTTTCAACTGAGTATGTGAGACACACTTAAATATATTTTTCGATATTCCAATGCAGAATTTTAGTGGAGCTAATACAAAATTCCTAGTTTTGCATGGTTAAGATTATAAAAATGTCCAAATTTTAATAACCTTTTCTTTAACTAATGGAACATGAATGATGAGAGATTATGCATAAATATATATTTTTTTAACTTCAATTTAAAAGGATCTTTATATTTATTTATATGCGCAAATGTTAACTCTAAATTTGTCCAGATGCTTTTAAATACTCTTTATTTGAAGATTCAAGTTAAAAATATAAACTTGAAATTGAAATTCTCTTTGAATGAAATTAATGTTCAGACATTCAAAATTCAAATATAATTTGTAATCTGAACTATACAAAACAAGGGATTCTATGTAAAATGCCCTGAATATCTGGCTTTAAAATTTTGAAAAACTAAAAGATTTAAATAGGTTTTTTTTTAACAATACATATAAATTTTTTGCAAATAATGTAATACAGAAGCTTAAAAATTATTCATGTTTAGAAGTGTCCGAAATTTAAAAATTTTAAATTTTGAACCTTTTTTTTTAATTTTTTGACACATAACAAAATAACCATTTTTAAAAAATCCCTGAAAGTATTGATTAAAATAAAAAAAAAATGAAACAGTAAACTATCCTCAATGTTTTAATATATAATTTGAATTTAAATACTACAGATATTTTTAAAAACTTAGACATACATTATAAAAACTTAATTCCATTTGAGAATTTTAAGGTAAAGTAAAAAACTGAGAATTCTCAACTGGTTGACTTGCAATTTATTTCCGTACACTTTAGGGTTTAAAGAAATTCTTCGGTTCCTTTAGCAATCGTAAAATCTCGGGTCTCCACGTGGCCCATAAAAGTTCCCCCTCAATGCCCATTGTGTCTCCCCGACCGTCTCTAATTATCTTTCAAAATCGTAAACCTTTAAAGGGGGAAAAGAATTCGGAAAAATACCACCTTACCGGTTTTGAACACATTACTTGAAGGGGAAAAAATCTGTTTGGTTCATTTTGGTGAGTCTCCGGCCTTAGGAAAAATTCAGTGTGGTCCGTTTTCGAAGCCTCTCTAGTAGGGTGGAAAAAGCCGTGCTGTGCAATTGAGGGTTAAAAGATGATTTCTGAATAATTTGTATTTGGATTTGAGGATCATTCTTTTTCCTTTATTTTTTTAAATAGAATCCGTATTTCGTGCAAAATACGTAAAAATATACCTTTGTTCAATGTTTTCGTGTTTTTGTGTATTTATAAAGATCACAAATTTAATAAAAAATCCTTCATAAACTTGTTTTTTTTTATGCGAAATTGTGTACAGACAAAAAAAAAGTGAAGGAAACGAAGTTAAAATGAGTTTATAATACCGAAGTTAAAATTTAAGTAAGTTTTGAAATCATTATCCATTATTAAAAGAAATTTTTATTTTCATTAATATAATGGGGTCCGACACATGAATTTTTGAAAAATTATCGATTTTGACCTTTTTACAATTTTTAAGAGTTCAAACATATTTCTGCTTAAAATGATACATGATATATAGAAATACAATAATTAAAAAGTACTTTCATTTATTTTTTAAAATGATGCCACTCTCATTGACAAATTACAAATTCTTAATTTAAAGCCTGTTTTCTCAAAATGCAATATTTTTCCCTTTATGTGCCTTTTTCTCAAAAACTAATTAACGTAGGATCCTCAAATTTTCGGTGAGCATACTTTCAATATGTATACACCATTTAAGGGAGGGAATAAGATATATCCACAGAACTGTTTTAAATAATGCATTTTTAAATTAAATTTTAAAGAAAAAAATTGGAATTTTTTAAAAAAAAATTATAATTATTTTAATTTCTAACAAACAAAATCTTCCATAAAAGTCTTATTGATATTAATTACAACGTACTGTGAAACTTTCATCTATTAGTAGCAAGAAGTTTCTGAGAAAAAGGTACATAAACTTACGTAATTTAACATGGACTCCTTAAACACTATTAAATTCAACATTATTGTAGTTGTGTTTTAAATACTTCAAATACAGAAGAACATGAAAGGGGGTGGGGAGCAGAGGTGCTACTATATTTAATTTTTTCCTGAGTGTACGACGCTTTTTATAAAAATGAATACGATACATCTTTTACCGGAATATTTCCTATGTATACACAGAGAGAGAGAGAGAGAGAGAGAGAGAGAGTACGCTCTCAAATATCCAGTAGCGGATATCCTGGAAATCTTCATTGGCTATGAGTGGTCATGGTCGTGAACTCATGAGCTGATGTTTCTCTTGTCAAGTAATGGGTTTCGAATCCTGGAATCCCAATAGATCCGCACGTTTATGCCCGTTTAATCAATCCATTGAGGCTCACGTAAGCGTAGTTTGGATGTTTGGAGAGGGGCACCCCAAGCCAGTGTTTCTCAAACTGTGGGGCACTCCCCCCTTCTGGTTGCTTGGAAATTTATTTCATGAAGTAAAAAAAATGAAAAAAATTGCTTTATTTTAAATCTTATTAAAATTAAAATAAGCACAACCGAAGTAAAGTAGAAAAAACAAGTGAAATTCTAAATACTTAGAAGGATACAAAACAAATCAATTCACAATTTACAATCCTCCGAATATTTTTCCGAGACTTCGAAAACAGGAAATAAAAAAAAAGATTCGGAAGATAGATTAACTAATATTAAAATTACAATTCACGCATGTAAGAAGCGAAAATCATATCGAATATTTAACCACTTTTGGAACAATTGGCGCAACATATTGGAACTATTTGCTGACAAGGAATTTCCCATTAGTGAAAACTTGTTAGTTGCAAAGGACCTAAAAACCTGCTTAACTTCGCTGAAAGACGGGAAAGTTTGGAAGACATTCGAAAATCTCCCAACCCACCTTTCTTTTATAAGAGTAGTTGGGTCACAGATGCCACCTGATCGGAAAAGGACAGATCGAGGCCCACGAAATTCATCATGGCAAAGGACTATGTGACGCCTGTCGTTAGCCGTAGCTTTGAGCACCATACAGGTGACAGAACGATTAGCTCGGTTTCACCCCAATTTTGAGGGAAGACACCTGGGGGTGATCAGGGGCTCCTACTTCTCTACCTCTTCCACCAATCTCACTAGAGGACTTGCGCCTCGACGGCTATTTAGAGTATTCCCATGCCGTACAGGCATTATACATTTACGAACATCCATATCTTCTCCGGTTTTAGAACCCAGTCCCCATGTCACAGCTGTCAGCGTCACTAACCACTATACCGGATGGATGACTTTTATAGGAGTAAAAATTGAAACAGGTTCGGGGGGGGATATATATTTCAACGGATTCTACAATTTTTTTTTCTACAGTTAGAAAAATATATGATCACAGTATCAAAATATGTTTCTTTGTTGTTGTTGGTATTTTAAAGTGATTTCAAAGATCGAATCTGAAATTGTATTATAATGAATATACACAAAACAGAAGTTATCAAAGTTTACTACAAATCGTTCTTTATATTTTAAATTTGTACGTGTACAATTTCCTAAATTAATGTTTAGTTTAAAATTGAAAACGTTAGCAAAGAATACATTTTTTTATAAACTCGATGGAAACTTTATAACATTCGTATAGGTATAACATATACTTTAATCATTAATATTTCTAATGAGGGGGAGTTATTATTCATCGGAGCCTATCTTAGCGAAAAAGGAAACATTGAGAAAAAAGTAAATTAATCACGAAAGATCGTCGATTAACTGTGCGCCGCATAGCTAGACTATAGCTGCTACAAGGTACATTGAAATGTTGACCCGTTTCATTTAACGTCTGCTCAGGGCACGACCCCAGTACGCACAGCAAGTTTCATGGTTTTTTGTTCACGAAAATGATATCGCCCTCACTCAATCAATATTGTCAAATAGTTCCTGGCAAAAAAGTGGATAGTGCAATTTGAACATCTGCCATTCTCGTCAGATCTGAATCCTCCAGACTTTTTCCTATTCCCAGGACTAAAACTCGCTTTGAAAGGAAAGATATTTGACGATGTTCCTGAAATCCAACGAAACATGACGAGGCTTTTGAACTCCATCTCAAATGAACCAGGACATTTCAAGGCTAATATAGCAGATCTCAGTGGTACATAGTTATGAGAGATGACTACTTCGAAGAACAGTAAGGTAATTATCCTATTCACTGAATTGTTTTGTCATAGGTTGTAATTAATAAGGACTTTTTCATGGGTTTGTCATATACAAGATTATATTCAAAATTTAATATTTATCTTGATAATTAATAGGATTTTTATATTCAAAATCATACTGTAGCCTTACCCCATATTACATCATTATTGCATTCAATATATTTTTATTATTTTAGGTTGGGGAAAAATAAATCCATTATTTTTCCGGTAGCTGAGTATAATGTCGATATCTCGTGAAGTATCGATCAAACAATTTCAAATTTATAATCGTTGTCAAGATGACATTTCGCACTAAAAAAATATTTTGCTGTTTTTTGTTTCATTCATTCAGCTGTGAGTTACTGGTTGTTAAAAAATGGAAGTGAACAAAGAAAAAATACGGTACATTTTACAGTTTTTCTTTGATAAATGCGAAAATGCAAGCCAGGTGGCTGAAATTATGAATGATGTTTATGGTGCCAATACTGTAACAGCTAATTACGTGCAATCTTGGTTTCGTCGATTCTGTTCAGGCATTTTAGATGTTAAAGATACACCTCGCACAAGCAGGCCCGTCGTCGAAAATGTCGATAAAATCACAGAAATAATCGAAGTTGACCGACATGTTAGTAGTTGTAGCATCGCCCTGGTGCTACAGATTGACTATCAAACAGTTTTATACCATTTGCGCAAAGTTGGATTCGAAAAGAAGCTCGATGTTTAGGTGCCACACCAATTAACACCAAAACACATCATGGATCGAATTTCCATCTGCAAAGCCTTGGCTAATCAGAAAGAAATCGACCCATTTCTTAAGCGGATGGTGACTGGGGATGAGAAACGGGTTACATACGACAAAATTGTGCGAAAACGATCGTGGTCAAAGTGCGGTGAAGCAGGTCAAACGATGACCAAACCAAGACTAACGGACAGGAAGATTTTATTGCATATAATTTTTCGGACTGGAAAGAAATAATTTATTAGGAGTTGCTTCCGTATTGCCAAGCACTAAATTCAGATCTGTAGTGTCAACGAATGGACCGTTTGAAGCTAGCGATTGACCAGAACTGTACAACAGAAGATGTGATGTGTTTCATGAGGACAACGTCAGACCCCACACGTCTGTAGTGACTCGCCAGAAACTCTGGGAGCTTGATTGGGAGGTTTTGATGCATCCTTTCCTATAGTCCGAACCTGGCACCAGGGGATTACCACATTTTGCTTGCATTGAAAAACTTTTTGGGTGATAAGACATTGGAATCAACAGAAGATTGTGAAAATCGATTTCCATAGTTTTCCGCCAATGAGGACCAAGACTTCTATGAGAGAGGCATTATGAAGTTACCTTTAAAATGGCAATACACTTTGCTGCAAAAGGTGTATATTTGACCCAAATCGAACAATCCGAAACATGTTAAATAAAATCTTGATTTTTTTGCAAAAATAATGGATTTCTTTTTCCCCAACCTAGTATTAAGGTGGCGCGATAAAAATTAGCATTAAAATCTGGGTCGCAAACATTGAAATATTGAGAAGCACTGCAATAGTAAATAATACAATGCACAAATCAACGTTTCATAACGCCAGCTTTTTACCCGCTCCAAAGATTCATTCCAGTACAAACTCTTTGCCATCTTCCGCTTTATCGCGCGCAAGAATTTCGGCAACATTTCTTTTTTTTAAATTTAATGCTGAAGAAGCTGCTAAATGTGTCTGATGTTTTCGTTCTAGAAACTATTTAATAGATGTCCTATCAGAGTATCAAATACTAAAAAAGCATTAAAATACTCGGGCCTGTTTTTGTTCTTTAAAAATTACTGCGACTTTTTATTATAAAAAGCTCAAACACCTAATCATCATTTCCCTTGCGGCCATACTGCCTCTTATTTTATTTTCCCTTCATCTAATTTCTGAAAACATCTTTTTTACATGGGTAAGCTTTGGAATTCTGAAAAACATTTTTCGATCCCCTCTATTGCACTGTTTGGAACTGTAAGTACTAATGAAAATAGCTGTAGTGTGACACTGCTTTAAATAAGTCCAATTTAGTATTTAAAATATTCCTTTAAGAAATCAGCTTAATTTTAGTAATGTGCATATGTTGAATATGGTGACATTTATTAATTTTTTGTGCGATTTTTTTTCTAACTGAAATGGAAAAAAACTTTTGTACAATCTTAGAAAAAGGGGAAAATTTTTTTTTGAATTAATAATGATATCAATCTGTATTAGTTTCAAAAGTACATTTTTCTAAAATTTTTGGAGTTATTAATAATAAGAGCATTTTAGAGCATAAGCGCAGGATTCATAAGTCTTCTGACTGAACCTATAACATGAAAATTTTTTATATTAGAGCGACTAAGAATCTGCGTTCTCTTCCTTTTCTAAAAGTCGTTCTTTCCAAATCACGGAATCCGTGGATTGCCATAGCTTCGTATTTTGTAGGCGGATACATTTAGTAATCGCCTATTGAAAGAAATATGGTTTGTTCAGCAGAGAATGAATATCAACTTTTGTGTTCGCTTGCAAAAGAGTGCTAAGGAGACATATGAAATGTGGAAGCATGTTTATGGTAGTGATACATTATCGCAAATGCAAAGTTTTGAGTGATATTGATGTTTTAGAAAAGGAAGGGAAAGTGTCGAAGACGATAACGCTCTGGATGTTTGTAGACTTCCAGCATCTCTGGAAACACCGAACATATTTCTGCTGCTGTACTTAAGAGCAGGCTTCAAACAATAGCTCATATAGCAGAATCATTTGAGGTATGCGGTTATCATTGGTTGAGAAACATCATGCGTAGCTTATGTGAGTCGATCCAAAAAAGAGACCAAAACTCTGGACAAAATATTAACGGGTGATTTTGCATGATAATGCTCGAGCTCACCGATCCGTCCTCGCCACTAACTTTCTTGCGAAAACGAAAACATTTGTTTTGCGCACATCCTCCTTACTGCCCTTATCTTACCCCCAAGACTTCAACATATTTACTAAACTGGCACATCGCTTTTAGGATTATCGATTTCAGTCTGCAGATGAAGTGAAAATTGCATCGCAGGCTGAATTAAATGACATGGCTAAAAATAGATTACAGAAATGTTTTGATGATCTTTACAAGCAATGCCAAAAGCGTATTGTTGCGTAAAGGTCTTATGTCGAAGAAGGATGTGTTTCAACGATTTAATTGGTAATATTTTTTAAGTTATAAACTGAGTCCAGGAGCTTCTGGATCCTACCTTGTGAAACAAATAATGTATAAATTACAAAAAAACCAGCCAAAACATTAAACAAAAACATTACTGAGTTATAACGTAAGAATAATTCTTAAAGTAAGTCTTATTTTCAAATAAGTCTTCTCATTTTTAAATAAATAATCCAAAAATCAACAGAGATACAGAAACAAACGAAGAGCGGACTTCATTCAACTCTTTCTCAAACTTTTATTTTCAAGAACGTAAGCATTTTGAGTTTTCCTAGTCTTACTTAGTTTTTGCAAAACAACTTTAGTTCCATAAACTATCTAACGAAGCGACGTAGAACTTGGTTGCCATAGAAACGCCATCAATGTCGGCGAAATAATGCCAGTAAAGAAACATGAAAAGGTTATGTTTCTTTGAGATAAGAACAAGAAAGAAAGTTTGGATTTGTCTTTAGTGTCACGCAAGAATTAAGGGTTTTGTGAATGAAACGAAAATATGTCAAAAAATAATATGTTAATTTTTTTTGCATGTGATTCTTAATAAAAATGATTGCCAAGAATTTATTCCTTACAAAAGACAAAAAAAATATAGAAATATATTTTTATCAGAATATAGCCAAACTTCTCTCAAAAGGGGTTTTTGTTAAGTAAATTTTTGATTCCTTTTTTATGAAAATTTTAGTTGTATTATGGATATTTTAATACAATTTATTATAAGTTATTTAAGATATAACTCAAATACGCTTTTAATGTAGAATTAGTTATCGCTTAGTAATGGTTTTTGAACCATATGCACAACAAATTCCGGTGAGTTACGCTCATTTTAAAAACAAACAAACAACGATCATAAAAAATACTTCTACAAATATCTAAATACTATGTATTTAAAGAAAATGATATACTTTATACACTTTCATTATCGGTTAAAAGGATATTTCATCTTATTCGTTTCTGATACATAGTAAATACTCATCTTCCGTACCATCTAGATTGTTAGAAACTTGTTGTTTTTAATCACTTATGAATTATGTAAGGGTACACTCTCTTTTTAAAATAAGTGCTTGAACTAATTTTCAAATACTATGTGAAACTAAAAAAAAAAATAAAAGTACAATTTTAGTGTGATTGTTAGAAAAAATGCGATTTCAAAATTCCATGTATATTATAATTCTTTTTCAAACAGAAAAAATGAAGAAAAATTGCTGAGGGTATTTTTCATCTGTTATAATGCTTTTAATGATTGTTATTTCCTAGTATACATTTTCTCAAATTTATAAGCGTCAATTTTAGGATTTCAATAGATTAAAATAATGCAAAAGATAATTTTAAAGGTATGGGAATTGTTAATTTTTTTTGTGTGTACAAATTATAAAAGTTCTTAATCAAATTATTTTATATTTGAAAACTTACATATATTACATTTCGGAAAGTTTTTCTTTCTCAGTTTTAGGTAGAGAAACTTACAAGATGTCATAATCAAACACAGATAGAGAGTGATAACAATCTTGTAGAGATGTGAATACTTAAATATCATCATAACCATAATGGAAATTTATAAGAAACAGAGTAGAATTCGACTATCCGACATAAGTGTCTAATGGCAGCCACGCGCATTAATGCTTGGTTTATTTCGGTTAAAATTTTGACCAGTTTTGTCAGTTTTGGATATCCTGAATTTTTTAATACAAAAATATGCAGTTTGTAACGAATTCATTAGCCTATGAAATGATATTTATTCTGATTAAAGATTTACAAACTCCAAAAGCTGATTTGAGGGACGGATGATCAGCTAAATGAAGCACATTAAAAAGCGTCAAGGCACGTTCCAGTATTGCATGAATCAGAGTTAACAATATTTTTTGCATGAAAGCAAGATTAAAAAGTAGCCGAAGGAAATATTCTCGGTCTGAATCTTGACTCAAATTCATTACAATAAAACTTCCTCTTAAAAAATATAAAATTCACTGTGAAACCTCATTAAAACCCTCTAAGCGGATAGCACGGAAAATTCCGTCAGTGTAAAGATGCTTCGAAAATGCACTGCACGGATTTTTCTGCCTTTAAGTAACGTTTTCAAAAGTGGATTAGCTGTAAACGATTGATCCCTTGGTTCTTACTTGACAAAGGAACCGAACTAGGTCATAAAATTGTCCCCGTTCGACCTCCCAAGTTCTAAAAGAGGGAAAGGAAAGAAGTCTGTTGCATTTTTAAAGGAAACTTCAAAATAAGAGTTACCGCTTTCGGAATAACTTTTCAGGCCATTTAGAGGGTTAAACTAGTAAAGAATGATTAAATTTTAAACAAGCCGTGTGAAAATAGTATATGTATGTGATTCTATTTTTGCTTTAAAAAATCATCATTCTTCTTCTTGTGGAAAAATATTTTAAAGTTTCCCATCTGTGGATTTACTTAACACCAGATAAAAATATACCACACACAAGTTGTGTTGTTTTTTCCATTCAATAAAATTCGTAATAATTATGTAACAAAGTGCTTCTCAAACTTTAAATATTTTCGACTCAATATTCAATCATATAATTTTCATCGCTCTCCCCTCCATGCAATAACAATGCATTAAATTCAATAATACTATACTTAACGCCGAAGCTACAATACGACTATAACCCATTAAGTTCCACCGGCGTTTATAACATCTCAGCCAAATCACTGCATGTGACGTATTTATACGTCTTTCTGAAGTACGTACTTCTCTGTGCACATTGCTATCCATAAAATTATTTTGAAGGTTTTGGAATGCAATAGATGGACTTTGACAGTGTTTGCGAAGGATTTACTTATTTCGGAGAAGATTTAACTTATTTATTCCTTTTCACCTCCTCCCCTCCAATGCATCACATACGCATCCCTACGTTGAAAACGGTCGCGTTAAGGAGTGGATCACGTAACTTTTAACAGGCAGTTAAGGGACTAATTATAAGCCGTACAAATTATCAAGAAAAGTGTTATTTTTTGTAAAAATGTTATGTATGACAAGCCCATGTAGTCAATGGTAATTTTTAAACTTGTTCTATACCTAGTATTGTTAAATTAATTATAAAATACATTGGTTCAGTGCTGATACATTTATAATTGCATTATATCAGTGCAAATGGGTATTTTATGTTTTCTTATGTCAGAATGCGTTTTGTGTTTGTTTATTTTCTTTTATTCAATATTTTTTTTAAAAAAAAACAACTATTCGTTTTCGACTTTTCAATATGCTCGAGCCCCCCTCAAAAAGTTATCACACCCCACTAGAGGACCACGCTCCACAGTTTGAAAAGCACTGATGAAAATGTAATAAAATGTGTTACTTATTAGGTTATATTGAATAGTGTTCGAAAATCAAACGGACTTTTTTTCTAATTTGAAACACAGAATGGAAATTAAATTTCTACATTTATTTCTTTTCTTCCATTTTTACCGAGTTAAATGCAATATTCAAGGAACGATATAAGTTATAAACGTTTGAAAATTCCTAATTTCGCTACACCGAGTGCATGGACCGACGTTTAATATAAGAAAACATGAATTATATCCATAAAAAGTTAACATTACTTTTTGAGGAAACGTTTTGCTAAAAATTTAATGTTTAAGGTTAATATAATATTATGACATACTATTGATTAATTCAGGGATTTTGTGTTATAGTGGGACAATATGGAGGCAATCAAAATGAAAGATCTATTTTATCACAACTGTATTACTACCCACTTTTTTTACGAAAATTATATTTTAATTTTTGATTTTTTTTTCTTGCTGTTCTAATATAATTTGATGCTTTTTTTAGATTCGTGTAAATAATCATTATAGACAAAACTCATTTACAAATCAATATGAACTTTAAGTATATTCTGATACCAAAAATAATAATTTATCATATTTTCCTAAATATTTCGAGGCTTTAATTAGAAGAAAGAAATAACAGTAAATTCGTAAACAGACTGAATTCTGAACTGTATTTGATGAAGAAAAGGATAAACTGTTTAGAATATTGTGTACCAATGAATTAAGTATGCTGATTATGTTAATAAATAAGTTGCTTAAGTAATTTAGATTATTGCTTTGAGTCAATGTAATGACTTTAACCTCATTTCCAAAATAAACTTTTTCTGATATTTTTTTTAGAATGTTGCTTATAATATTTCTCTGCTTATTGCATAACAAGCCAGCTCCATAAAAATCCAATTAAAATTGAATTCCTATTATTGATCCCAAATCAGATGAGATATAAAATATTTTTCCCCCTCTGAGTACTCTACTATTGATTATGTGCATGCTACACTAAAGTTGTGTTACATTTTGCATTTATAGATTGTGAAGCAAAGGTAATGTTACTTAGACATAAAAAATGTACCTAACTAATTGAAATGAGTTTATAAACGTAGTTTGAAAAGAGAAACAAGATTATAAGGACTTTATTATTCACTGAATTGTCCCTCATTTAAAAAGCTATTCATCATCATCTTCAAACTATGACAAAGTACATTAAACTAAAGTGGTATTAGCACTGATTACTAAGTGTATTTTAATCTAAAACACTATAAATGTATAATTTGCTTACGTTCAATTAATTTATAATAACTTCGAGGTAAATTCATAATTCAGTTAATCAATGTGCATTTTATATACTCATTAATGTCTTCAAGCATCTATTGAATTGAATTCGGTCCTTTTCCACAACATCTTAATGATCATGTTTCAAGAAGAAAGATTGGAATAAAAAATTCTCTTCAATGCGTGCAAGTTTCCAGGACACGAAATATTTCACAATTTAATGTGATTACATATTTAGGAAATTTTCTAAAAAATTTTCTCACTCATTATGTTATTCTGGGAAGACTAATCATTAGAGTTTCTAACTCTTCTTTTCTTCATAAATTAAGTCTCCTTTGACAAATCTACGCTGCGCTGATAAATATTGGATAATCAAACAGTAGGCTGTTATCTGAGGATAAAAGCTCTACTCCCAGATTATTGAAATGAGTTGTTATATGTATGAAAATAATTTTTAGCTCGCACGAAATATCAGAATTTCAATTTTCAGAAGAATTAGATCAGTGCTTCTCAAACTTTCGATTCTTGCGACCCAATGTTCAGTCATAATTTCCATTGCGCGCCCTCCCCCATCCCTCCATATAATAGCAATGCATTGAATTCAATACTATGCTTTGATTCTAAAGCTACAATACGACTTTAAACTCTTAAGTCCCACCGACGTATATAAACGTCTTGGTCAGCCAGTGCATTAATTGGTCTGGACGTATAAATACGTCTTTCCGAAGTACGATTTTTTCTGTGAACTTCTATCCATTAAAATTATTCCGAAATCTTTGTAATGGAATAAAATTACCTTGACAGTGTCTTCGAAGGATTGACTTATTTCAGAGAATTTGCTACTATTGTTCAATTAATTATAAAATACATTATGAAGTACTGATACATTTATAAGTGTATTATATTAGTATAAATGTTTATATTATTTTTTATTATGTCCGAATGTATTTTGTTTGTTTACTTTCAGTAAATTAATATTTTTTAAGTAATCTTTTGTTTTCTACTTTTTAATATGCTCGCGCCCCCCTTTTAGAGTTATCATGCCCACCTAGAGATGCGCACCCCACAATTTGATAAACGCTGAATTAGGTAATAATCCAATGTGGTTCTGAAATTCCTCTTTGACATTGGAAAATATATTTTGACAAATAACAGTTAATATTAATAGTGTAAACTTATTTTAATCATATTAAGTATTATACATTAAAATACATTATTTCAAGCAATTCCACAATATTGTAGTAAAAACATTTCATTCCATTTTGAATAGTAAAATACATTTCTCACTGTAGTAATTAAATTTTATTTATTTAATAAATAAATAAATAAATTAAATAATTGGATATTTTTATGTCTTTAAAATAATATTTCGCTTCTTTAAATCAAAATTATGTGTGTTAAGTCGAAGTCTCTAGCTCATTCGAATATCCACAAATTAAATTTTAGAATTTATAGTTTAAAAAGTAAAATAAAATTGGATTTGAATATATATAGTTACTTAGGATAACACATTATGAAAGTCTAAGGTTTAAACTTGTCTCTTTGTAGTGAGCAATTTTCTTAAAATAATATTTTATAATAAAGTTTTATTTTTATATCTCACAGATGCGTATTTCTTATCTCTTTAGAATTAAGTGTCACATAATTTTATAAAAGTATTTTTCGTGAATTATTTAACATTTCATAAAAAGGAAGAAATGAAAGAATATTTCAATATGTATTAATGTTAGTAAAATTTTAATAGAAGATAATTTTTTCTTTCATATTTTGCATATTACATCCTATTCATCAGATTCCAATAATGTAAGCCAAAAATATTTTCAACTGAGTATTTACAAAATTTGATAAACTTAGAATCATGTATATATTAAAATATATATATTTATAAATATCATATATTTATAAAATTTGATTACTTGTTGATTTTGAAACATAAGATGTAACCTCCGTGTATAAGTACTACACATTTCATATACAGTCGGACGAATAATAACGAATATATAACGAAGTCACTAAATCCAGAAAAAAATTCGTTACATGGAAAATTCGTTATATAGAGGTACATCTTTCAATTTTCTTTATAAACCACATAAAAGTCATTTTAAATTCATTAACATTATATTTTGAAAAAAGTAATTATTCACACTTTTTTGTAATTTAATGTATATTTATTTTATATATCTTATCTATCAAAAAAATGAAGAAAAAAACCCTGTAAGATATATATAAGTTTCTTGACGCCTTTATCCACTTCCTGAAGAATTAAGTTTTTTTTTCTATGCTCAAGCATATACGTTATGCTACAAGAAACAGAAGTAACCAGTGCGACAGATCAACACTACAAATGAACGGAGAGTAGTTCCAGGACACGAAACTCCACTGAGAAGGAAAGGGGATATTGAAGATGTTTCCAGTGAACTGGGCAATGAGGGTTACAGGTTGCACTTCTTGGATGAAATGCCCAGAATTTAATTCCTCTCGGTTAGGAACCTAATAAAACC
This sequence comes from Trichonephila clavipes, assembly GCA_019973935.1. Lineage (NCBI taxonomy): Eukaryota > Metazoa > Arthropoda > Arachnida > Araneae > Nephilidae > Trichonephila > Trichonephila clavipes. Next base: position 223,786 of record BMAU01019064.1, on the reverse strand, counting down.
AGTTCAAGATTTTTGTCTTCCATAAAATGTGGTAAAAGAGAGAATAACTTGAAATGTCCCGAAATACTTTTTAAATAGGGAGGAAAAAATAGAAACACAAGAGAGAAAAAATTCGTTACATATACTTCGGTATTGGTAGGTTCTTTTACGAAGAAAATCATGAATTGTTCTTGGTTCTAGGAAAAAGTTTGGTTTATAGAGGTGCGTAATATGAAGGTTTAATTGCATTAATGTTGAATCATTATATTTCATAATTGAAGTTATAGAGAATTATTTTTTTTTCTAAAATGCTTCTCATGGTAGATTTATGTCCATGTCATTCAAAATTTCTTGCACAATTTAGCACATAAGAATTGATAAAAAAAATAACATAAAACAACAACAAGCTATGTCTGAAATTAATAGAGACTGTGTTAGTATGTCACTACCTAACATTTCTTTTTATGCACTTTTAAATGGTTATTTGTTTAAGCCACATATTAGTTCACACAATTATGTTTGTTAATACTTAATCTACATATGCTTCCAATACGTTTCCTTAACAAACGGAAAAAAATCATTAAATTCATAGTATTTTCCATAGGTTGAAAGAATATTTATAGAAAGTTTGTGCTCATATGTATTTATACAGCTAAAGTGATTGATTATATGTTAACATCGCGCTATAAGAAGCTACAAAAGAGTCTTTACATTGGTGACACACCTCGTAATCCTAAACTTTGGTCAAATAATGAGAACGATAACTGAGCTGGCAACCCACTCTCCAAACTTCCACACCATTCAAAAGTGATGACTTAAAGCCTCGATACATTTAATGTTGATCAACTCTTCTATATGGTCGGTCTTCTGTGACATAAGGGTTCAAACCTCAAATTGACTCATCCGCCCACGAGTTCTTGACCACAACTACTAAGTTACCGATGGCACTTAGGTTGCCAAAGGGTTTGGTTTATTTTTCGGTTCAAGTTTTGGAGATGTATTTAGGTTACCCACACCATGTTATTATTTTATCATATCTACAATGAAAAATTTATATTTGCATTAAAATATTTTCATAAATGATAATAATAGAATTATTACTGATAAATATTTAGTTCCTGCTTTTCCATAACTCAGTTATATGCATAACATTTCTTAACCCCCCTGGCCGGAACATCCGTTTTTCAGACGGGGATTATTTACTTTGATGCCTGTAGATAACGCTGTGGTTTTTTGGGGGGGTTGGGCTGTACCTTGACATCTATCTTCATTTGGACTTAACCCAGTGAGATCACGTTGTGGTACTTGGCGATTTGTTTCAACTCACAGTATGTGCGATTTTTCTTCTCTATCACCGTCTATCAGATGGATATTCCTCCGTAAGTATGTTTTAGTGTTCCGACTGATGTTGGTTATTATCGACAACATTTATTTTATAATATTTTAATTTGCATTTTTAAAATTATTTATGATTATTATAAATGGCAGTCTCTTGAAAATAGAGTGAATTGCCGTTTTTGTCACTACAAAAAAAAAAAAAAAAGGCTGACGTCATATTTAAATGCGCCAAATGTGAAGCTCCTATTTGCTTGGAACCCACCCAAAAAAAAATTGATATTTGTATTCTATAAAAATGTTATGTTTATTGTTATTCCTATAATTTTATGCTTTGTTAGTTTTACCTTTGCATTAGTTTTGTTCCTAAATTATTTTTTTTTCATTTTTGGTATTATTATTTTTAGTTAGTTTTAAATGGATATAAAAAATTTCTAATCAGTTTTTTATAAAAATACTAGTCACAATTCTAGTGATAATAATATATTAATATAGTGTGCATCATAAATACTTGAATATTAAAAATTGAATTTTCGTTTATATGTTTCATGTTTTTCATTAAATTAAATCGTCTGATGCATATATCTTGAAAAAAAAGCTTGTGCTTGATTAAACCCCACACATCTTATTTGATCCTTACACAATTTCATGAGTTATAAGGACATTTAAAACAGCCCCATTAAGGTAATAAAATTCTCCCGTTCAGACAGACGGATGTTCCTCAAAGTGGCTAAAAAATTGATGTTCATGCCAGAGAGTTAAACTTATTAATAGTAATTCATTGTTGATATTCTGTCATTTTTCTACAAATTTAAGCCATTATAAAAATCTCATTAAATAACTCACTGATAAATTGAGAGATAATGTGTGAGCTTCTCTGATGCAGCTTCCAAAGCACTTTCACTTCTAGATGAGAGGATTATGTATAAATTTAATGCCTGGTAATAGCTGCAGTTCTACATTGCAATCAATGCTATTTGGAAGCAGCTCCGTCTTTAATGGGTTCTAAGGTAGTACACGTCTCTCATAATGTCCTTCCGTCGCCGCACATGCTAGAACTCACTGCACTTAAAGGTATTAGAATCGGCGATATTCAGACAATGCCCCTACAAGCACGGGTAAAGTAAACTAAATTATCTAGAAAGAGTTTAGTTGTTTTCCCCTTGGTAATTTCTAGCTTAATCGAATGAAAAATTGTCTGGAATTGTTAATAATACTATATTTTTTTTACGGTAATTAAAAAACTTAATTTTTTTACTGTTCTAAATGCACGTAATGCAGGTTCTAAAGTAAAATATTTTGGTAACGATAGCACTTTTTTAGATGGTTCTGAGTAGAACATTATTTTTTACTTTATTTTTACAAAATTTCGTTGGAACTGACCCCAATGGAGCTTGTTGCAAAAAAGATGATAGTAATTTCAAAAAACAAAGCAAGTTAACTGCAATCCTGCAAGATTGCAATTTTTATAAAAAATGTGGAAAACCTAATTTTAATATATCATTTTAATAAAGTGTTTATTTTCTGGTGTATTACTTTCAATATGAAGAAACGCTCGGTTTAAAAAGAAATTTATTTATTTATTTTGGTTAGATTGAAGTCAGTTGGATCCTAATATTTACGAAAATGGTTATAATTTACAAAACTTAATAATATTTTCATTCTTTCAAAGAGTTTTAAAATCAATAAAGAAGCAATGTTTTAACTTCTAAGAAATTAATATTGTATATAATGCATATGAAATGTATAACATTTTATTATTGGCTACTAATAAAATTAATTAGGTATTGTTTCATCCCCAAATTTTGTTTCTATTAGTAATAATAAATTGCATAAGTAGTGTATTTCTCGATTTAATTCAACAGTATATTTTAATTATATATGAAGAAGTCTTCCTCAAAATGAAAAAAAAAAAAATTGAATATTTCCGTTTTTTAAATTCAAAGAATAGTAACTTCTTTAAAATTAAAATATTTACAAAAGAATTACATTTTTTAAAAGAAATGAATTATTTTATACTTATGTAAAAGTGAAATTATTATTCTCAACATTATATTTGGCTCTTACATTTTTAAATAACTCCAGATGGCAAGGAAAATACCAAATGTAAAATATTTCAATGCTTTTCTATTTCACTATGCATTATATTATGCATTTTAACTTACTAAATATTTTCTGTATCTATTTCATGCTTCGCTTTAAGATACACAAAATTTATGAAATTTAAGGTGCCTGACTAGAGCAAAAACGTCAATTTTGATGAAAGGACGATTTTTTACTTTAAATTTTATATAGTTCAATTTTCTGCTTTATAAAAATACCTTACTTTTGTTTGTACTTCAATTACTTACGAAGTTATAACAGTTTTTATGTCAAGAGAGAGCAGCAAAAACAAAGCGGAAGTTAGGTATCGAAACCGGAAGTGTTTGCATTTTAATACTTTTTTACACTTTTTTGGTGTTTATCGAATTTATTAAAAAAATATTAACTTAGGTAAGGTAATGACGTGACATGATCATATTTTTAAAAAATAATTTATCAGTTTTAAGTGAAAATTGGCAAATAAATTCCTAACATTTTTGTCATTTTCGGGTTTTCTTATGCTCTTGCTTCTCGATATTTTGTTTCATAATTAGCTTTATTTTATATGTTTGATAGAAAACTCTGTTCTTAAAGACAACATATTAATTATTTATGCCTAAAGAAAGGTCTGTGAGGTCTAAGGAATTTGCTTCATCATTGGTGCTAGCAGTAAGGTGAATGTTGACACAGAGCTATTCCCAATAATACTTAGTTGGTGACAAAAAATTGAAATATATTCAAAAATGTTTCAAAATTTTCTCAGAAAGCCTTTTTCAGTAACATTTTATGCAGTAGTTTACTTAAAGATACAATTATTATAAACTTGAAACATTTCGCTTAAGTTCATTATTAACGTTAATTTCTTTTAATTTGTAATAAACTGGTTTATTATTATATATATTTATAATTTGAAATGCAATTACTTCCTTTCCTAAGTTTTTGTACATGGATTTGTAATATTTGATCTGGAACGCATTTTAACTTCTGTGGGACACCCCTTAGAATGTAGAAAATTTTCTCGGGAAAAAAGCTACATAGAAAACAAAATTACTAAGGATGAAAAAAAGTAAAAGTTTATTCATATGGAGGTTTTAAAAGCTGTTCTTTATATGCTTTTCATTATAATTTTGTATAACCTTTGTGATAAGCATTATTTTCTAAAAGAAATTTTTGGGAATATTTACTGACAAAATAACGCACATTAATATATTTTATACTGCATATTTTTTAGACTCTAAGAATCTTAGTGGAAATATATACCTGTTTTTCCATATAAAAATATCATTTTTTAACGTAATAAAGTTTTTCTAGTTTCCTTTTTGTATCTCTAATTTGTATTTAAAAAATTATGCATTTAGACGTTAAGAAAAGCTTTTTTGACTCTATAAAGTTGGTAACAAAATTTAAAAAAAAAATTTTGTGTGTGTGTGTGTGAAACAAATATATAATACTAACATGGGATTATAAAAGATTTATTCTTTTGATATAAAGAGGTTTTGGGTTGTTTTAGATCTTATGCATTAGAATTTATTTTACAGTGTTTGCCGTGATGTGCAAAAAATGCCTAATTTTAACCTAAAATTGTCAAGTTCTTACAAAAATATATTGAATTTTTTTCTTTGTCATTTTTATAAGTTTTCAGTTATAATCAAACAAAAAATGAGTTTAAAAATGAACTTTCAGCATTATTTCAAAAAAATGTTCCCGCAACTAGTCAGGCACCTTAAGATAATATTTATTGCCACCTATTTTGATAATTACTACAGCAAGCTGAATTTTTGTCTGTAGAGAAGACAGCTTTGATTATTTTTACTGATAAAATCGCCATTACAATGCTTCAAAATATTTAAAAAAGGAAAGATATATCTTTTCTAAATATTTTTGCAGATTTTTTGTTTACAAAAATTAAAAATTTAAAACTAGTACGAGCGATTTCTTCTAAAAGATCAATAGCTTATTTCTTTTGAATAAAAATAAACACTTTTTTCGTTATCATAATCGATTACTTTAAACAAATCGACGATCGTTAATACGATACGCAATTTAAATACAGTTAGTTTTAAAAATAATTTATTGGATGTTCTTTAAATCCTGTGGTATTTTTAACTGGAAAAAATACGACTTAAAGCTTTTTTTTATAAAGTGTTTTTGTGACATTTTTTTAACCTCAGCTTAGACATAATTAACCAACGATTTTATGTGTTTTTGTTCTTTACATTCCTGCATCACTGTCACTTGCTTGTTTTTCTTCCTGTTTTCTCAAACAAAGTCTCTTCTTTTTTCGCTTTTCCGTTTTATTACTCTCGAAGGCTTTGTGTTTTTCATCGCATTTTTTTTATTGTTCCAGAGAGAAAAGTTTTCCATTTCATCTTTGCACAAATATCTCGTCATGTACCCTATACATTTTTTTATAAAAGTAGACAAGACATTTTTTTTTCATTCTTTGTCCCGTACGAACCTTGAAGAGGTTGCAAATTTTTCATTTCTAGTTGTATTTATTTCTAGCTTTGTGAAAAAAAAATGAAAGTCATGTTTTCAAATCGGACGATTTCTATTATTTTGTGTTTCCAGATGCTGTCTTCCTAAAAAAGATACGTCAGGAGTTTCGCAGAAAGCTTAAAATTTCCATCAATATCATGGATACATGTGCATCAAAATATTCCTTTATTTCGGAAATATGACGCGTGATAAATGTTTAAAAGCTTTGTATATATTTCTTGCGGCTATTGTATTTTTGTTTTACACATATAGATGACACGTTGACAATTTTCCAACTTTTTAAAACTATGGTGGAGAAAACTAAAATCAGTGTATTTTGCTTGAAAACATACGACCCCAAAATACAATATACTTGATACACTTATTATGAAAATCTGGTAATACTTATTTTAACATTTTTTATGAAAAGAACAACATAAAAAGAAGAATTGTTGGTCATGGTCACGAACTCGACACCAGTGAGTCATAAGTTCAAGTTGTGGTGCCACCAAAGACTCCCCTGTAGCTGATTCTCTTTAAATCCGCCGAGGCTCATAGTCCTCATGTTAGAGTGAAGGAGAAGTTTGGAGTATAGGATGCCTGTAATAAGGTGATGCCCAAATCACTTGACCGAGTTTCAAAAATGTAAGAACAGTCGCTAGTAACCCTCGCGTTGTTTTACTCCGCAACATTAATGAAATTCAAATGAAGAAAGAAAAAAAAGTGTATCTTCTTTTCTTCAAATAAATACGTTTGTGTTTCACAAAATTTGAAAATAAGCGTTCTATCTTCTTAGAATTTATATATCTGATTACCTTTTTTTTCTAAATAAATAATTAATTTTATTTTCTAACCTGTTTAAAATTTTTATTAAGTATATTTTCATTGCTAACACAATAATAGAAATTTAACAGCACTTATTATATACAAAGGTATTCATCATTAGATTCTGCAGATAATTTGTAAAAAGTTGGAAATTTTGAAGTAAGTTTGTACTTTGCAGTCTAGCTCTCGAAGGAAGCATTATATTATAAAAATATTTACTGCCTTAGAGGTCTAATATTTTTTTAAGATATACATTTTTTTTGTTTCGGTTAAGTAAATCAAATATCAATTTTAGGCATAATTTTTACATTAACGCTGAAAAGAGGCAGTATTTATTTTCTTTTATTTAGATATTGTTGTTTCATTTAGAAATTTATGGATTCAAATAAAACAATGGTTTTGATAAGTCAAATGGAATTAAAATTCTATTAAATGAAGAACGGGACATATATAATTTAAATTACAGTTGATTATACACATATTTTAATTTACACTGATAGTGAATGAATTCATATTTTTTCTCCACTAAATAAGACAGCCAATCCATTGCGTAAAAAGTTGTAATTTATTTTACAAGATATATCTGTCTGTCTCCTTAAAGCTTTTTGCTTGGTGATCATTAAACTAAATGATAATATTACCATCCTGTTTTCAAATTAGAATATTGATTTTCTTTTAAAAATTCGAGAATGAATAATAACTTTTACAGAAATTTAAACGTATAAAGTTTTTTTAAAAATTTTTAAGCTATGTATCCTTGAAAATATAATAACTTATCTTAACTCAGCGGCGCAACAGCCCATGAGGGCCAAAGCCTACTGTCTCCAACTCAGTATACGTTATCTAGGGCCCTGAGTAGCATGGGCAGATGAGCAAACTTGGTATTCATTTATTGACTCATTGAAAAGATTGAAACATTAGTCAATTCTGCTAAGCCAGGGATTGTAACTTTGGACCTGTGGTGTGAAAGCGCGATACACTAATCACTAAGCCATTGGGCTCTGAAAAATATAATGCTGATTCAAAATTCATTGTCTGCAATTGCAATGTGTATTATGAATATTGCTCAACATTAGTAAAAATTGAACCCTAAATGCCATTGAATTCAAATTGCTTTTAATATTCGTGACATCTGTGAAGAAACACAAAGGCTATTGGTGACGGACTTTGTAATTTTAAACCATGGTTAAGTGACGATTACGACACATCTACTGACACTTCCCTTTCTAAATCTCCACACCCTTCCAGACAGATTTAAAGTGTATCTTCCTTCAAACACGTTGGGTATTTAGTGTCATTAGGTTTTGAATCCATGACTCAACCTTGCCAGACTTGAGATCATGTTCATGACCACTCGGTAACCGAGGCCTCTTCAAATGAAATGGTGCAAAAGTCAGGAAGCCGAGAAACCTACTCTAGTCAGGACCTATTGTGTGAACATGTTTATGAATTATAATTGTCTTTTACAGCTCTCCAACTATACAAGATCATAATTATGTACAAATGATGTCAACTCAGTAGTTTTTCTAACTGCGTCAATGCGGTGTTTCTTTTGTTTAAATTCTCCTTTTAATTTCTCATTGTTTCTCTAAACTCTTACTAGTGTAATTACACTCAAAATTTGCGATATTGTTCATTTTTAGAAAGTGAAAATTAATTAATTGTTTAACCATCGATAGTTAAATTCGTCAGTCATAAGGAAAATAAAAACATGTTATTATTCTTACAAAGCGACTACGGTAAATATTTTTCGCTGTTTTTATGGACATATAATAATAGTCCATATTTATATACATCAATATTCTCTTTGAATATATGTTTTGTTCGATCATAACTCCCTTCTGATAGAGAAAACAATCAAATTTCTGGTAAAACTATAATTCTTAGTTTCTAGTCTATATATCCATGTCTTGCGCTAACATTTATTTTTTGATACAATCATTGCCAAAGGTGTTATTTAAACACCCATTTAATAAAATAATGCATTGTTCTAATAATGTTATAAAATGTCTGCGGATATTTTCTAAAGTCCTTCTTTAGATACTATGCCTCAGATAAGAGTGTCTCAAAATATTTTTGCAATATAAGAAGATATTTTTGTTTTTCCTCGAATGCAGAAATTGTAACGTCTGAATAATTTCCGATACTCTCCTACTCCTCTTCTTCTTTATCTATAGTCGATTATAATGATGTTTGCTGCTAAAAGAGATTTGAATATTTTTCAAAACTGTTGAAAGCATAAAATCCTCTCTAAAATTCGATGCAATAAAACATGTTATTAAGGTATCCGACTACCCTAAAACCATGATTTTTTTCTAAAATTGGCAAATTTTTCTATGACTTTATTTTATTGACCATTTTATCAACTTAATAACAATCCCAAGTACTTTATTTTCCCTCCACTAGAACAAAAACTACAAGCGTTGTAGTAAAAGCAAATGCCATAACTTTACACAAGATGTCAAACTTTAAAATGCGTTTTACTCGAAATGTGTTTTTTTTTTTTTTTTTTTTCGAAAAACTCAAACGGGGACCACGATTGCTCAAAAATTTTTTAAAAATAATTAGCTGAAATTTTTTGCTTATGTTCTGCATAACAGTAGAAGTGTTTTGATCTTCAGATTTATCAATAACTGTTTTATTTCAAAATTTGCAGTTCTTTATGTGAATATAGTCAATGTTTTTTTAAGCAATTTCGTATAATGACTCAGATAAAGTGCTCTAGTTTTTGTAAAAATTAAAATAACTCTTATCGTGAAAGTCACTTCAAATAGGAATAACAAAGTAACACATCAAAATTTAAAAATTGAGAATTTGTCCATAAAATCTTTGTACAGAGCGGACCCCGTTTATGTAATGTTTCGTACATTTTTACTAGCTTTTTCCCATTTTAATAATAATAATTTTTTTTCTTTTACCAATTTTAGGATTTTTTCCTTAAAATATACTAAATAAATATAAAAATCACAAAAAGATCTCCATATCTCCTTTTTTTTCAAAAAAAAAGCTGTCGCAAGTAGTCGGATACCTTAAAAGAATATTATAATATATGTATATATTTACCATCAAGTTAAATTCTTACTTATAACTGCATTGAAAAATAAAAGGAAAAATAATATTTTTACAAAACAGTTGCAATTTCTTCAAGCATTTCTTTTAAAGCATATTGTCTAAAGAATAAAATAAAATTATAACATATCTATACAATCGCATCACTTAATATTTTAAGATTTTAATTGTAACTGTTTTTGAAATGGTATTTACGTATAGTGTGAATAAATATAAGAAATAACATAATAATGTATAGTTAAATTTTTGACCATTAAAAATGCATTGCTCTGAATACCCCCAAAAATTTATTTTACTGAATAAATATTTATTGTGCATTTCTTATAATAATATATTGTATAGTCTGAAGGTATACATAAATTATGAAAGTTATTTAACAATTTTGAAATTGCACTTAGAGCTAGCTGAATATTTCAACAAATTATCAGAGTTCAGCTTTTATTTGAAAACGTAATAATGTTGGCCACTGAGTAATGTTAAGGTAAGTTCATATTTCGAAACTTCCATTAGGTTTGATATTTCTAGCTAGTTTTTAAGTTTATCAACGTTGTATAGTATATGAATATTTTTAACTGTAGAAACTAATGCTAATTATGTGAAATAACTCAAATATTATTTCTAAACAATATGCTGATAAAAGTAAAATATTTTCAATGATGAAATAAATTATTACGATAAGTCATTACGAAATACGTTAAGACCTTAATAACACTATTTAAAACAAAGCAAAAATATAACTAAGCATGATGATTTCTGCATAAATAGTTTCCATTGATATCTAGTTGTATTATGTTTTTAAATTTATTTTAGGCTTATTTTAGGAATACTTGATCTCAAAGGAAAATCTCATAAAGAATGTTTAAAATACACAATGAAAAATATGATGGGAGGATTAAGAAATAAATATTTACATATCTGTATATGCATATATACATACATACATATATATATATATATGTATATACATATATAAATATATATTTATATGTATATATATAAATATATATACATATAACAAATATATATACATATAACAAATATATATATATATACATATAACAAATATATATATATATATATATATATATATATATATATATATATAACAAATATATATATATACATATAACAAATATATATAAATATATATATATATATATATATATATATATATACATATAACAAATATATATACATATATAAATATATATATATATATATATATACATATAACAAATATATATGGATATATATATATATACATATAACAAATATATATATATATATATATACATATAACAAATATATATATATACATATAACAAATATATATATATACATATAACAAATATATATATATATATATACATATAACAAATATATATATATACATATAACAAATTTGTTTACTACAAAAATTCATTTAGCATAAATATCTAACATAACTTTTATAACAAGAAATTTAAATTAGTATTTCTTTTAAACGTATTCACTAAGGATTAAGAGGAAAGAAATTGAAACCAACAAATTCAAAGCATTTAATTCAAAGCATTCGAATGAAAAAATAAAAAATAATGTAAAATCATCAGTTCTTCAGAAATGAATTATCATTAACTAAAAATCAGATATATGGGTTAATTTAATGAATTTACATAAGAAATAAATAAGTGAGGAGTGCAATTGTTGTGTCTTTTAACACTATATTGCCCAAAGAAAGTCATTTTGACTGCTTTTTAATTCCAATTAGAAACAATTACATGTTTAATGACACAATTTCTTAGACTTTTTTACAATACATTTCTTTCCCAAGTGAAGTAAATTTTTTTTCCGGTTAATATTTATTAATAACTTATTATATGACTGTAAATAATATAAAAAAATATTAAAAATGATTTTAAGCAAATTTCTTTACACATTTGTTATTCTTTCACAATGGAGTCATTTTGACTACTTTTGGGCAGTATAACTATATACTAAATTTCATTCTTTCTAGTGTTAAATGAGTTTATAGCAAAACATCACAAAACATTTATTTATTGGTGAACAATTAAATATTAAAAACAAATTACTCTAATGCTCACTTCTATGAAATATTAATAGACTTATTTTCTGTTCGTATCAGAACAATTTTACACAAAAATGTGACAGGCTAATAATTGTACATTTATAGTTTGAGAAAATATTGTAAAGAAACATGTGATGAATGCAACTAGTAGAAGAAAATTAAATTAAAAAAGGGGACTAATGTAAAATTCAGTCAATTTTAAATAGAATAGTAAAAATATTTTGTCATACATTTATTGTTTTTACCTGCAATGATTTGTCAATAAACCGTTTTATATAGAAGACATAATCAATAAATTTAACGCATTTAAAGCCTCTAAAATCTAAGAAATTATTAAATTTATGTTTTCTTGATAAAATATCATAAATTGTTATCAAAAATACAACAAACAATTTTTAAATCCAAAAGTGTATAAAATTGGATTATATTTCGAAAATACACTAAAATTATTTATAAATATATATACTTTTAATTATCTTATAAAAACAAATACGTGTATGGCAATTAATTTTTATAACATTCTGTGTACATTTGAATTAATATTTTCAAAAGTATTCCATTTATTTACTGATAAATTAATGTTTTTATCAACAATTAACGATTCTTCATTAAAATGAAAACTTTCAAAAATAAATATTATAGAATTAATTTAATTATGCTTTATTAAAATAATTAATTATTTTTGGATACATTAAAAATTATTGTATGATTTTCTGAAAAGAAATATGAATGTCCTGATTTTTTCAAATGAGGTTTAATAAATGTTATAATTATATTAAAAAAAATAAAGCCATAAGAAGGATCAATTTATCGAACATGTGTTCTCAAATACAAGGATATACAATATCTCCAAAGATCAAACTACTTTCTAAGACATTTTATAAATTCTAGCATTCTTTTAATTTTCTGCTTTGGATGCGCTTTTTGTTCTATTGCAATTGTCGATGCTTCTGTGTATACCCTTCTTACACCTTTTATGCTGAATTCATGTCAGGGAATAACATATCTCGTTCTTTTTAAATGAGTTTCTAGCTAGCAAGAACTGAGATATTTTCTTCGTTTGTGCTCTGAAAATGCTTCATTTGTTTATTTATTTTTCGTAAAATATGAAGATTTCAGCATACTAAGATATTTGTTGAATCCAAAAAATTTAATAAAATCCTGTGATTTCTGTGTTTATTTTTATAAAGAACCAAGTAATTTACAATATTTACCTTCATGATAATTTATTCGTTCATTTTTTTTATTTCTAAAAGATTTATTTTATTTTATCACTATATATATATATATATATATATATATATATATATATATATATATATATATATATATATATATATAATTTTTCTCAGAAACATTTTACTTAATTAACTTTAAGGGTTTTCATGCGAGATTTTAAGAGATGAAAAAAGTACGTGTAAAAGTTTTAGTACTCAATATTAATATGGAGTTTGTAGAATTTTGAATGAACTGTGATAATAAATAAGCTGAATCAAACGTGACATTAGTTTTTCTTTATCATACATGGTATTTTAACTATATCAATAACGGTTAATAACTACTATCGATTATGTTTACTTATTGAGTTAAATACTTTTGAGGTTTTTATATACGTACCCTTTTATGGCATTACATAAAGCTAAGACAATGCATGAATTTTAGAAAATTCTACATTTCTTTAAACAAAAATAAGCAACAGAAGTTTTGATTTATTAACTACATGAATAGTTTTTAAATTAGTGAAAATGCCGATTTCATAGTTACAATAAAATTGAAATATATTTTACCCAATTTGTGAAGTATTTGAGTCTGAAATAAGATAGATCAAGATGAGATTAAAGTATTCCAATGAAGAAACGAGAAACAGTTTCAGAATTAAAAAAATTACTCATGTAACAAAAAAGTGTACGTAATTTTAATATGCAGAAATAGGAATGGCGATTCTTTGTGAAAAAGATCGACTTTTAAATCGATTCGTATCGTAACCTGATGAATCGGGACTAAAAAATTCGACGTCTTAAAGATTGATTTCTAAAAAATCGATTTTTTCAAGTCTTCATTTACAGTGTAAATACAAATCCATTTTATACAAAACAAGAAAAATACCATAATAAACGATCTCTTATAATTAAAATTAGGGGGGGAAAGGGATTTTAGTTCAGGGAATTCGACAATTACAATTATCTTTCTTACCATATCAAATTATTAGGTATAAAAGAAGACATTTATTTACTAAATGTACTTGTTACATTAAAAAGTTTAGAAAATATATTATACAGCTTATAGTTCCCAATGCTTAGTATCTGAACTTTTTAAAACGAAAAGTCTGTCAAGTCTACTGGGATCCAAGCGATCCCGCTCATCACTTGCGATGTTGTCGGCAATCGAAAAAAGGCGCTCACGAGGAATAGATGATCCCACGATACTCATATACATGATGGTGATAAACTCATCACTCATATGCGTGATGACAAATAGAGTTTGTTTGTTCTTGCCAGTAAAGTATAGATCACACTTTAGGTGCACAACTGCCTGCAGTAAATTGTGTTTAAATTCTTCGTTTTGTATGATTTTTCCAAAACAGAAAAAAATCGAATGTTGATTTTCTAGGATGAAATATCGATTCACTGAATTAATTCAGTGCTACATATTGATTTAAAAAATCGATTGTTTTGGCCCTAGAAATCGATTTTTTGATTAATCTATCTCAGATCACCATCCCTATATAGAAACCATCGCTGCTTAAATCACGCATCTAAGGGAAAAAAAAAGAAAATTTTGTTTATTGTATTATTTATAAAAACTGACCAATGCATATATATAATTCTTCTCAAATCTAATTAAATACATTTATAGGGATAAAGGGAGGGAAAAGCAAACATAAAAAATAAAAGAAATATCTTTATAAATCCATTCTTAAAATATTTAACCAACAAATGAAGAGTTATATCTTTAAGTAACATGTTTTACTTTGTTTCCTCAAAAAGTTTTAAAATATATTTTCAAGAAAAAAAAAGGAATTTTTTATTGGAATTCAAAATAATAATTTATTTTTCCTATATTAAAAAACATCCCAGACAACTTTCTTAAAATATAACTCAGGGAACCAAATTTCTATTCAAAAATTATTAAATAAAGGATTAAAAGTATCTATTGATTTTATAGGAAATGTTATAAAAATTAATACTTATTAGGTTCCGAAAAAAACAACAACAGAGATCTGTAACTTAATAAAGTATAAATAGCATCACAGACACACGTGGAGATCAATCTTTTGAATATAAAACGTGTTCATGTATATTTTTTTAAAAAAACAAGTTCAAAATCTGACATACATGTATTACACTACGCCGACAAGAGCCATCTGCACCTCTTGAATATTTACACCACTGTTTAACCCTTTATCTATTGCATTATGACTTCCTGTAGTTTTCTTCATGCAATATTTTTTTTTGAATCACTACATTAAAAATTAAAGGATATACATAAACAAAATACTCAACTTTGGGAAATTTAATTAGTTAGAGCTAATTAATTAAATATATTCAACAATACACAATTAATTATACATACTGTTCACTTAAAATAAATAGTCAAATTGTTTTCTAAAGTCTTCATTAGCATAAAAAATAAGACACTTATCTTTTGACATTAAATATTTTTTGGGAAAAAATGACAATCTTCCCAATTCGCTGAAAACGCAATTTCTGCTATAAAACTATTCACCTCTCTCACTAAAATACTCATCATAAAAACCTGTGATGTCATATATCTTGGAAGAGTAGATTTCAAAGAATATTCCTGCTAACTATCGTCAGAGTATTCGTAAAAAGGGTCATTCTATGTAATCTTAAAGTGAGTAGTACTTATAAGTACCATCGGTAGATAAAGGGTTAAGATTCAAAAATTAGGTAGAAATAAATAGGTCGCTTACAAAACAAGTTCACCAAAAAGTATTGTTATGCTTTTAAAAGAAAACTATTATTTTATTTTCTTTACTGGGTACTAGACATGAGAAATGACTACACTTTCGAAAAGACCAAAATCCCTTCTCGTAACGCTATACGACCGAAAAAAAATGCTCAATTCCTTTTTTGTGTGAACAGTCCAGTACTTCAAAATAAGAGTCCAGTAAAGCGGGGAAACACTTCCACCCCTTCCTTCATTTTGATTAAAGGCGTGCTTTTTACATAAAACCAACGAGTGAAAATCCCCGAGAATGTACAAGGGGTGCATTACCTTGCTTCCGGTACACCAACTTCCAATTCATCATGCTTGGCGTGGCAACCAAGTAAGGAAATGTGCTTTGAGATCAACAAAATAGAGCAAACAGGGCTTTTTATTTCAGTGTTCATTTTTTATGAACCATCAGGGGCTTTGGGAAATTTTATTTTCATGGATAATATAAAATGAAATTTTGTTAGTTAATATGTGTGGGTTAATGTCTTGAATAAGATATTTGTATGGTTAGTTTTTGTTCATAAATTAAAAAAAAAGATTATGATATTCACTATTTAAATTATATCTATCTATCTACTTTTCCTTTTATTTTTATATTTTCTTCTTCAAATGATAAAAATTTAATTAAATCGTTAAGGTATCCGGCTACGTTCGCAAATGTGATTTTAAAAAAGCGCGTAGACGGATAATTTTCATATTTAGTGTCACATACATTAGAATACACGCATAGAAATGTTTTAAGGACATTTTGACAAAAAAAATTGTTTAAATACAATATTTTGGCAAAAAGTTAACTTAGAATAACCTTTTTTTTAAATCTCCTTTTATGAAAAATACTTCTAAAATAATAATCGTTTGCTCATATAAAGTAAAAACTTCTCCGTCGCCCAACCGGTCTAGTGGTCAGCGACGCTGACTGCGATGCCGTAGGGTCTGACTTCGAATCCCAGAGAAAACATGGATGTTTGTAAATGTACAGTGCCTTTGCGACATGGGGGTACTCTAAATAGCCGTCGAGAAACAAGTCCTCTCGTGTGGTTGGTGGAAGGCCCCTGACCACCCTCAGGGTTTTCTCCCTCTAAATTGGGGTAAAACCCAGCAAAAACGTACTGTCACTTGCATGGTGCTCAAGGCTAAGGTTAACGACAGGCGTAAATTCTATCCCTTTGCCGCGATGAATTTCGCGGGCCTTGACGTGACTCCGTTAGGCAGGTGGCATTAGTCACAACGCACACACAAACACTTCTTCAGAGAGTCTGAACTATTCTTTTTGAAAAATTCTCATTATTTTCAGAGTTACGACCAATTGAAATAATTAACGGCGTTTTTTCTTAAAATTTCTCCTCTCTGTTGTCGTAAAACATGGATAAACCTACTTGTACGTTATATATTTCAAACATTCTAGTTAAGCCTCTGTACAGAGGTCTTAACTATATACAGGCAAAATATTATTATAATAGAAGCATTTTTCACAAAAGGAGAATATTTTGAAAATGGGTCATTCTATGTCCCTTTTTGATCAAAATATTGTACTTAAATAATTTTTATTGTAATATTATTCTTAAAACAATTTTATATACATTTTCTAATCATTTTCCTAAGTGACACTAAATATCATAAATATCCATTTATACGCTTTTGAAAAATCACGGTTCTGAACGTAATCGGATACCTTAAACAAAAATGTTATAAAAAATATTTTTTCTAAAATGTTAATTATTTTCTCAAATACAATTACTAAAACTCTGCACCCCTTGTCAGATGCTATTCCAACTGTAATTTACTCAAACCTTTTATAAGTGTTTGGTGACATTGTGTGTGATTTATTAAGAAATTCAAATTTAAAAATTAGTATAGTTAATATATTCAAGATTTGTATTGAAATGATTAAGTTATCTTTAAGATACACCTACTAAAATAAAATTTATCTCTATATGGAAATATGAAATGTATTACTTGTCACATAAAAAAAAAGATTAAAGACTTGTTAATGTTTTGTAAAATACACACGATAGGAAAATGATAAAAGATCAAACATGCATAAGCGACAAAAATGTGCAGGTAATTGTATTAAAATTAAAGAAAAATATTTACATATTTATATATTATTTAAAATATTCCTCAAAAAGAAGGAAATGGCTTAAAACAATTTCTTAAAAATCCTTAAACATCTTATTGGAATGGAATTTCTTACCTTGCAGAGTTTTCTCTGGCAAAGCGAATATTTTATAACAGTAAAATTGCAGATACAGAAGGCTAGATAAGCAATTTAAAAGACTCTAACAAAAATGACGGAAGATATTTACAGCAAACAGTCTTACAGCTGACAGGTAACAAAAAGACAATTTCGACTTTAAAATTTCGTAGGAACTACTCTTGGAAAATAAACTATTTTGAAGACCGTCTCAAATTTTTTCACAAGTTGTCTGCACTTATTTATAGGGTTATGAAATTTGTGCAAAAACAATGAAAACCTTCTAAATAAAATGAATATTTTATAGTCAGTTATGTAGAAAAATCTATGGATTATGTCTCATATCAAAAACTAATTCTTCGCTTAGTTCTACGGGACGAAAATTATGCATATGTACATGGCCCACTGCGAAAGTTCCTCAGACTTTCAACTGCGGAGAATTACGAGAGCTATTTTTTAAGTAAGGTCCGTTGGTGAGTATAGTTCCCTAGTTCACGCGTACGCCGCAACGAGTCTCTGCATCACTGTCCAGCATCCTTTGCGAACACACTCGTACCATTTCCAGCTCTGTAGCCGTCGTGTAAACTTCAATATGTGTCTTTAAAATGTTTAAGGTGATTGGATCGCCCAACAAGTGGGGGATACGATCTGTTATCCGTTTTTTGACTGCGAGAAACTTGTCCGCTGCAGACATTCATCGCCAGATAACAGAAATTTAGGGCACAGCAGCAATGAGTGTCAGCAAAGTTCGAAAATGGGTCAGGGAGTTTAAAGATGGATGAACAAACGCCCATGGCGAAGAACGTTCAGGCTGGCACTTTGTAACCACTGATGATTTAATGCAAGCAGTTGAAACAAAAATCCGTGACAACAGGAGATTCAAGATAATCACTCTTTCACTGGAATTTCCCTACGTTTCTCGGTCGGAGTGTACAAAGTTGTGACTAAAGACCTCAACTTTAAGAAATTGTGTTCCCGGTGAGTACCCAGACTACTCACGACGGAACATAAAGATAAAAAGTTTGCAATTTTATTGAACTTTTTGATTTGTTATGAGAAGGAAGAGGATGACATGTTGAGTCGAATTGATACTGGAGATGAAAAATGGGAATCTCATATCACCACGGAATCAAACCAACAAAAGATGGAAGGACGACACACATCCTATCATGTCAAGGTCAAAGCCAAACAAACTCTGTGAAAGCGCAAGATTATGGTAACAGTGTTCTGGGACTGGCGCGGCGTTTTGCTGTTAGACTTTATGCCACAAGGAACAACGATCAACTCAGGTCTTTACTGCGCAAATCTACAGTAGCTCCGAAGAGCATTGCAAAACAAACGGCTCGGCATGCTGTCAAAAGGTGTTTTGCTCCTCCAAGATAACGCAAGGTCTCGAATGACTCGGGAGTTAATCGACTCTTTCGCTGGGAAGTTTTAGGCCATGCATTATACAGCCCCGACCTTGGTCCGAGGGATTTCCACCTTTTCCGCCCAGGTGGCAGACTTCTTTGAAGAGGGTAAAAACTTAATTCTAAGGTATAAAAAGTGCATTAATAAACACGGCAACTATGTAGAAAATATGCAAAAGTATGTACATTACTAAAATAAATGTTTTTCGAAACAAAATATTATCGATATTTTTTTTAAAAAAAACGGACCTTACTTAAAAAATAGCCCTCGTATATCAATATTGTTAAAGTATTAGGGGAATGATTTATCGTGAGCCAAACACACTGATTCAAGTACCATGCATCCCTGTGACATATAAAGTTAGATCCAATTATAGAGTTTGTCAGTCATTATCGAGCTTCACTCTGGTTATTTATTGTCCACATTTAGAGATCCACTATTTGCTCGAGTGAGTGAATTTTAACGTGGCACTGTTCAGCTACTCGAGAGCTTTCCCTAATTGCTTGAGAAACAAATGATAAAAAAAAATTAATCATTTCGTGGTCATTCGCGGCAGTGAATACCATCGAAAACATGTATACACAATGAGTTTTGTTGAAATACATCAGCGCCATATACGTGTTTGCCTATATTTTGAAAACGTCGTTTTTCAGTCGAAGAATTTTTCATTGGTATTTTTCTCAACGTGTTAATACCTTTCCAACAGTACAGTATTTGTTAAACATTTGACAATCGCCTATTTGCAATTCTCAACAAAATAATTCATGAATACTAAAAGTAAACAAAACATATTTTCAAATAATAATGTTATAAACCTAATCTATGCAACATGAACATTTCAAACAAATTTATTTTATGTGTTAGTTATAATGCTAATTCAGTAACTTTTGTTTGAATGTGTATATAAATAAAAATTATATAAAAATTGAATCCTAGGAGGACCCACTTTTGGTCGCCAAATTTTTTGTCGCCAAATTTTGAGCGATAAAGGTTACAATATGGTAACCCTTCCATTTCATCCAAAAATTTGGATTTTCAAATCACCTAAAAAATGGCAACCCTAAAAAGTACAACGTTTTTCGCCTTTTCCGAAAAACGTCATTTTGACATTTGAGAAGGTTTGCTCTCCACCGGTTGTTGTTAAGAATGGCGTGTGAAAGGAAATTAATTGAAAGTGAGGCTACGACAGGTTCCTTTGTGCTCCTGGGCACAAAGGGGAAGAAAGAGACATTAGAATGGTGTATGAAAGCTAATTTAATTGCTTCTCGTTATGAATGTCCGAGGTTTAAAAAAATATGCGTTTGTAAGAAAGAAAGGGAAAGGTTGACGGCTACGAATGGCGTTGCCGCAACCAGTCGAAAGATAATCGCCACGACGTTGTTCGGAGTGTGAGAAAGGGCACTTGGTTTAGCGAAAGCAAACTTGCTATAATAATTATCTTGCGTTTGACCAGATATTGGTTTGGCAAGAGCATGAATGCGATCGTGGTAAATGACTTGAAAGTTAATAAGAACAGGTCACAAGTTGGTGGATGACAATTTTCATGAATTCCTTGCATCGATCGCAAGGATGTATCCACCAACGGAACATGACGAAATGCAAGCGTAAGGTAAGTGCATTTTAATTTTTTTAAATGATTGATTTCATGTATTTCTTCGATTTTATATTTGCGAAACGCCCATTTCATCCCCCGCTGACGCATGCGCTTCCCAAGAGTTTTTCGTCATTAATTTTGAAAACCTTCAATTTGGCGCTTTTTGGCGAAAATTTTTGGCGCCAAAAACAGCAGTGGGTCCTCCTAGGATTTTACCAAATTATTCATAAAAGAATGAAAAATTCCATTTTATAACTCGAAGATCATTAATAAGTTCGTCTAATAAATGTCAAAGACTTAAGAAACAACGTAAATTTATAGAAAATCAAAAGAACCAGTAAAAACACCACGCAGGTTCATTTATTATTAATAATAACCATAGAGAGAGATTTTAATTCATCAATATCAATATTACATTGCTTTAATACGTAATCTTATTTAGAATTATTTGGAAATGTTTTTGAATAAATTCATTTTTATTTGATACATTGAATAAATGGAGTGTGAGTACATCAGTTTTGAATATACGGAAAAATTTACTTTTTTATAATTCAAACGTGAAAGGAAAACAGAGCTATTCTTAATTAAAAAGAAAAAAAAATATTTAATTAAAACTTGGTAATATTAATTTTTCTGGAATTAAAAGAATAATTATTAAATATAAATCAGGGTATGAAGACATTTAAAAAAATGTGTTTCACGGAATTTTTACAAATAAAAAATATTAAAAAGGGAAGACGAAATTATTTAAACGCAGTTTGTTTGGATTATTTCAAAGAACGTTTTAAGAATTCCTTTATTATTCAAGAAAACTATAAAAGATAGGTGATTCCCCTGTAAAAGATAACATTCACTATATTTATTATTTTTGCCTCATTTCTTTTAATTACAGAATATTTTCTTTCTGCTCATCGAAATGTATTCAAAGAAATTTGTTTTTACTTTACATTAGAAAAGATCTTACAGTTTTTATTTTGTTTTGTTTTTTTGTATTCAACAATAAATTCTTCTGAAGGGAAAAAATATTTTTAATTCACAAAATATTTTTAATGCAGAATTTTAAGGATAACGAATTTTTTCTTAATCAATTAAATTTTTTTAAGAATCCCGAGGCATAAAGCAAAATATATAAATATATAAAAACAAATAATATTTTCTTTTAAAAATATATAAATTTCTCATGCAAGGTTTTGTCCTATTTATTACGTTTTAACATGGGAAATACCAATGAGAAAAAGGATAAATTCATCAAAATCTTAAAAATCAATAAACGCGCTTCAAACGTAACAATATGCGACGTGATATGTAACAACTGAAAGAATACTTTTCAAGAGTTTTTAAGTTAAGATATGTATTGTCCATCCATGTTAGATTTATAGAAAAATGTTATTTCGTAGTTTATCAAGTTCTTGATGAAACAAAAGTTGCTTCTTATGCAAACAGTTTCACTTCATTTATATCTATTTCAACTGATTTAAATGGTTTTGTTTTAAAATTAAATGGGAAGTGAAGCTTTATAAATAAGGAACATGAAAGAGTTTTCCATCTTGGATAAATAACAGTTTGAACACATTTCAATACTTTATTTTTCCATGGGAATAATAAAAAATGCAATAAAGTATTTTCTGCCTGATAATTTTTATAGTTTTCCCAATTAAACATTTTTATTGGTCCTAATTTTTCTCCACTTGAATAAAAAAACTAACTCAAATAACATATGATACAAATATTTATTTTTTAAAAGAATAAATTCTATGCAACATTTGATGATGCATTTTTAAGAAAAAATTCCGCCTCGTACAAGAAAATTAAAAATACAGAAATGCATCGAATAACATGGTATTCATTTCTTCAAAATATTTCAGACTTTTTGCATATTCTTTTAAGAAGTTTTCATATTTTTAAATGGGAATTTAAAAATTTTAATAAAACAACACAAACATTAAAGAAATAAAACAGAGGAAGTAAGTTAAAAATATTAGGTTTGGAAAAAAGAAATCCATTATTTTTGCATCGAAATCAAGACTTTATTTAACATGATTCCAATTGTCAGATTTGGGTCAAATATATACACCGTTTTGTTCTACAATTTGTTACCATTTTAAAGGTGGCTTCGTAATGCCTCTCTCATAGAATTCTTGGCTCTTATTGGCGAAAAAATCTAGTAATCGATTTTCACAATCTTCTCTTGATCCCAATTTCTTATCATTCGGGAAGTTTTGCAATTCGAGAAAAAGTGATAATCACTTTGTGCCAGGTCCGGACTATATGGTGGATGCATTAAAACTTCCCAATCAAGCTCCCAGATGTTATGGCGAGTCACTACAAAATTATGTGTTTTAGCGTTGTCCTGATGGAACACAGCACCTCTTCTGTTGACCAATTCTGGTCAATCGCTGGCTTCAAACGGTCCAGTTGTTGACAGTAGAGATCTGAATTTAGTGTTTGGCCATGCGGAAGCAACTACTAATAAATGATTCCTCTCTAGTCCCACCAAATACACAGTAGAATCTTCCTGGTCGTTAGTCCTAGTTTGGCCACCGTTTGAGCTGCTTCACTGCACTTTGGTCACGATCGTTTAAGTACAATAATGTCGTATGAGACCCATTTCCCATCCCCAGTTACCATTCGCTTAAGAAATGGGTAGATTTCATTCCGTTTGGCTAAGGCTTTGCAGATGGAAATTCGATCCATGATGTCTTTGGTGTTAATTGGTGTGGCACCCAGACATGGAGCTTCTGTTTGAATCCAAATTTGCGCAAATGGCTTAAAACTGTTTTATGGTCGATCTTTAGCTCCTTGGCGATACTACGACTCTAACATGCCTGTCAACTTCGATTATTTCTGTGATTTTATCGACATTTTCTATGACGGGCTTGCCTGTGCGAGGTGCATCTTTATAATCAAAAATACCTGAACGGAATGGACGAAACCAAAATTTCACATAATTAGGTTTTACAGTATCGCCACTATAAACATTATTCACAATTTCAGCTCCCTGGTTTGCATTTTCGCCTTTATCAAAGAAAAACTGTAAAAAGAACCAAATTTTCTATTTTTAACACCCTGTAACTCACAACTGAATTGACCAAACAAAAAAAGCAAAATAATTTTTTTAGTGTGAAATGTCATCTTGACAACGAGCACAAATTTGAAATTCTTTGATCGATGCTTCACGAGATATCGACACTACAGCCATCTACCAAAAAATAATGGCTTTCTATTTCCCCAACCTAATATAATATTTTAGTATTTTAATAAAAAATACTTAAATTTTGTATCTTATATCGAGAGATAAAATTGTTCCAAATTGAATACGATACTTTGACTTTAGGACTTGAGATTGAGAGAAAACCTTATTTCCTTAAATTAATAATTTCTATTTAATTAAGTTACCTTATTTAAGTAAAATATTTATAATAAATAATGTAATATCTTTTTTAAATACAAAATGCAGCTCTTTCTTTAAGAGCTTCCTGCATTTACGCAATATTTTCCATGGGGATTCAGTTTCATTAAAAAGAAATCACCCAAAAGTTCTATTCATAAAAGTTATCATCATTTTTTGTTTCTTTGTATTATTATTGTTTTCAGCAGAGAAATAGCATTGTAGCTAAATAATTTTCTTACAGTAATATCATCAGAATAGTACTGAGGTAGTGGTAATGAAAAAAAACGTGTTTTCTTGGTAAAAAATACACCTTTGTTAAAATAATGATAATGTTGTCACGTATTTTTCCCAAATGGGATAATTTAGAAAAAAAGTACATCAGCAATTTCGCAAAATAGCATTATTTTAATCTTTCATTGTCTTTTGAGGTGTGAAATATAATAAATGTACATTAAATTTGAAGCGTTGTTAATAATGTTAGTGTTCTAATGGTTCTTAACTCAAAAGAGATTATGATTAATATACTTATTATATCTAACCATACTATTTTAAAATTCACGCATCATTCTTACAGCTAATTGTGTGCATGTGCTAAAGTTTGATGTTTTTCAGTGTAATTCTGCTATACGTACACCTATAAGAAGTTATTTAAATATACAACAGAAATAATAAAGGGTGTTTTTTTAGAGGTATAGAACTTTAAATTGCAATAAAACAACGATGTATTATTCGATTGACATGATTTTTTTTATTCGAAAGATAATCTTGGTGCATTACATTTGAAATATGATTTCTAGCATAGGACTGCCACGGCTGGCTCGGATGTAGTCCAATGTGGACGTCCAATTATCGATGACTTTTTCCAACATTTGTGGCCGTATATCGGCAATAACACGGCGAATGTTGTCTTCCAAATGGTCAAGCGTTTGTGGCTTATCCGCATAGACCAATGACTTTACATAGCCCCACAAAAATAGTCTAGCGGTGTTAAATCACAAGATCTTGGAGGCCAATTCACAGGTCCAAAACGTGAAATTAGGCGGTCACCAAACGTGTCTTTCAATAAATCGATTGTGGCACGAGCTGTGTGACATGTTGCACCGTCTTCTTGGAACCACAGCTCCTGGACATCATGATTGTTCAATTCAGGAATGAAAAAGTTAGTAATCATGGCTCTATACCGATCTCCAATGACCTTCACCGTTGTGGCCTTCATCGTTTTTGAAGAAGGATTCCACCAGCCCATAAAGCGCACCAAACAGTCAGTTTTTCTGGATGTAACAGTGTTTCGACATACACTTGTGGATTAGCTTCACTCCAAATGTGGCAGTTTTGTTTGTTGACGTAGCCATTCAACCAGAAGTGCGCTTCATCGCTAAACAAAATTCGCTTATGAAAATCGACCATTATTTTCGAAATAAAATTGCACAATTTGAAAGCATTGTTCAGGCGTGAGTCTATTCATGATGAATTGTCAAACCAAACTGAGAATAAATCACTTGACAGCTGTTAAATCGGTCACTATATCGGAAAGTAATGCCCACTTAAACTTCTATACCTGGAGAAAAAACACTCTGTATTAATTTTTAACAGTAATAATTAGATTTTTAGCTTCACTATTATCTTTCTTCGGGCAAAAATTCGATTAGAATTAAAATAATGAACTAAATTAAAAGCCACATTAAACAGTATTTTTTGTGCTTTCTTCTCAACAAAAAAAACAGTATAATAAAACATATAAAACAGTTAGAGTCCTCAATTGTACAATCTTTTCTATATCCATGAAATTATTCCTAAGGCTATGTAATGCCATAAAATGACTTTAATAATGTTTGCAAAGGATTTACTTTTATCTGAGAGGATTTCGCTATAAATTTCTACCCCCTCCTCAATACATCCCACTTACACACCTATGTGGAAAATGGAGGCAATGAGGAGCAAACCACGTAACTTTTAATCGACAGTTAACAGATTATTTGTAAACCGCACACATTATCAAGATAAGAGTTAATTTTTGCATATAATTTTAAATATGACAAGTCCATGGGGTCACTGGTACCTATTAAATTTGTTTTTAAGTTAATAGTGTGTTAAATTAGTTATAAAATACATTGTGTGTGTATGTGTGTGTGTGCAGTACTGATACATTGATAAGTGTACTATATCAGTGTAAATGTTTTATTATGTCAGAATGTATTTTGTTTGCTTGCTTTCAGTAAATTCAAAATTTTTAAAATAATCCTTTGTTTCCGACTTTTCAATATGTTCGTGCCCCCTCGTAGAGCTATCACGCTCCCCACTTTGTGAAGCGAAGCCTTACCATCATTAATAGCCGTTTCAGCTCAATAGGTTGAAGACATCATCTTCAAAATTGAGTGGCAAGATTCAAATGTTGTAACGAACTCTACGCTCATAGACCGTGTGGTTTGGAACTTCAGTTGAATGACGAGGAGGACAACTGAGGTGGCACCCCGCTCTCCAAGCTTCAACGTGAGGATCTCGAGCCTTGCAGTGAAATACCTGAACATCGATTGGCAACGTAGACTGATCGCAAGCACTGCGCATGCACGAGTGCCAAGCCAGTGGGAGTCGGCAGTTGAAAAACCACGACTTTGATCACCTGGTGACTGATTGAGTGATGTTCTCTGAGCTCCACCCGTGAGCACCTTGTTGATATCTGAAGTTGGCATTTGCTTCCGACGAGAGCAGTGGTATCTGTGAGCTCCATCCGTGAGGCGCAGTGTGAATATCCGCAGTCGGTTCTTACCTCTCAACGAGAAAGACTAATTGGCTCCATCAGCGAGCGTAAAGACTGATTATCTCTGTGAATGTCAAGAACTCTAATTTCTAAATTGTAAATACTGTAGAAGGTAAATCGTGTATGTCTGTGAACTGTCTTGTGTTGGGCAAATAAATCTACAAAGATCAAAGAGGTGTCATCTTTTAGATGCTTGAGACGTTACAATGTTTCCCCAGAACAAATTACTTTAATTAATACCTTTTTAACTAATTCCAATATCAGTATATAATTGGTCAAAACATGCATTGTCATCGAAAGAAAACGTGTATACAAATGTTCAGCTCAATCGGTTGAAGAAATCAGCTTCAAAATTTATTTGCAAGATTCCAACCGAACAAATTACTTTAATATCTTTTTAACTATTTGCGATATCGGAATATAAATGACACAAACATGCATTGTCATCGGAACTAAACGTGTATACAAAATTTCAGCTCAATCGTTTGAAGACATGAGCTTCAAAATTGAGTTGCAAGATTCCACCCGAACATTTTACATTGCAAGTTAAATAAAAGCTTGTAGTATAGCATACTTTACACGTATACTAATATTGTAAAATATCTTGTTGTACAAATCAAAGGAATTTCAAATATATCAATTGGAGGCGTGAGTTATCGATCTCCGTACCGTTCGCATGCTAAGCGAGCGCTCTACCGTCTGAGCTACGGACCTGGTCGACACATGTTGTATAGTAAACATGCCCGCCTTAACACCTGAACAAGATCGTTACAGTAACTAGATCGATATCGGAATATAAATCGGCCAAACATGTATTGTCATCCAAACTAAGCGTGTATACAAAATTTCAGCTCAATCGTTTGAAGACATCAGCTTCAAAATTGAGTTGCAAGATTCCACCTGAACATTTTACCTTGGAAGTTAAATAAAAGCTTGTAAAAAAGAGTGTGTGTGCTTATGACCACACGATAGAAGTTATAACTTCAATTTTTGTAATGTTATTTCAGGCATTAGTTCGGTGAATAAAAAACAAGGGGATATTAGTATTGGGCTGTAAAATTATTTATTCTTATGTCTGTACTCTTAAAGTAATATTTTTCGTGAAATATATAATCATATTTGTGAATTAATTTTTTTCTAAGAAGGAAATAATAGGTTTATGGTAGCTGAAATAGGTTATAAATTCTTTAGATTCAAAATTATTTAAATATCTAAAAAAAATCTGTCAAGCGTTGTTCCTAACTTCATCGCGCTTTCATTAGGATCATTTGAGATAATTAAATTGAATTTTGATTTTAAAAAATCTACAAAAGGCTTTGATTTGTCTTTTGAAAAATCTGCATTAAAATCCTCACTTAAAATAATAGGCAATTTTTTCAGAAGAGTTGATCCGGCTTCAGTGTAGGCAACTAAATTTGTGTGAATGAATTCGATAATTTTCTCTACACTTTGATTTGGTGAAATACAAATAGTAGCTATTAGAATTATTTGTCTCTTTTCTGCTCTATATTTCACTGTACTAATTTCTCCAATACATTACTCATTAAACCCAAATGATTCAGTAGTATTTGATGCTACATCCATTTCTGAAGCGACATAAGTTGTCGTATCTTTCTTATTTTTATATATGGCAACTCCACCAGCTCTGTGATTGTCTTTGGAATTTAGCAACGCAATGAAAATTTGGATCATCTTTTGTTAAAAGCAATATAGTTACATATTGCATAACACTGTCATCGAGATTCGAAGCATGTGCACGTAAACTTTGACAGTTCATAGAATATATTGATATTCCTATTTTTGTGGAAATGAAGTTTGTGAATATATTTGTAATTGTTTTAAGTTTGTTTTGTGATAACCGTTTAAATTTATTTTGTAGATTTCTGAGAGATGTAGATTATCTTAGGCATTTAAGAATTTCGGATCGTAATTAAGTCGATCATTCTGTCGGTTAACTTTCCCTTTCCCCCAATCGACTTCCCATCTCTGAGTTTGGAGCTCATTTGTTTTAATTTTCGTAAACGAGTTCCCATTCTTTTTTGAACATGTCCAACACATTAAATTTTAGAAACTGTGATATCTTTTCCATACGGATTGGATGCTGTAATAGATGAGAATGTTTTGGAATCGCCATCCCGGATGTAAGATGTATATCTCACAGAACGATGGGTCACAGAACGTTGAAATATACGAATCATTCTCAGAGTCTTCACCATGCCAGCTGAACCAATGTTGTTCTTCAAACATTCTTTAACGTGAAGAATTTTCCATTTTTTTGAAAGCAGGTGACCCTTTTCTTTGATTCCAAGAATCACATCCCTTACAGAAAGAAGCCATCACTTCCGCATCAATACACTGTTTTGTCTCCTATAACAGCACACACACCAACAAGAGAATAGCCACGAATTTTCCACGTTCCATCTCCACTAAAAGTATTATATCAGAAGAATTTGTCAAGGTTACCTCTTCCAAAGCTGCACTTTGCATTGAGACTTCTGCAACTTCTTTACTATACAATTGTAGTTTGTTTATAATGCTATTATAGGATTTTCCAGCAACTGGAGAAGAAAAGTCCCTGACGCCACAGGAAGTTATCATTGCTGCATAACCTTGTCCAATTGTCCTCATTGAGTACACAAAACGTCTGTTTATTTCTGGAATATTTTTCTTTTACCCAGCATTTTTGAATTTCTAAACGAACATAAGTTTTAACAGTTCTTGCATTCAATCGAAAAAACGCTAGACAAACCTCTAACACATTTTTCTGTTAGTTTAAAATCTTCACCACATTTTTTGCAAGAAGCAGGGTCTTGAATGTTTGTAAATATAATAGTTTTATCAAACATTCTATAGCCATCAAAACCGTCATCGTATTCAATAAAAGATGAATCAACATCTTGCAACTGAATCTTTTTTCTAGATGCACTGTTATTTAGTGATTCATCCACACTGTGTACAACTTTGCACCTCGTATGCATATATTACCAGTAAACTTCCTTTTCTTAGGACGTTTATCATATGGTCTTTTGGCACATTCAGTCGAATTCATCATTCAAAAGTTTATAAAAAACTAATATTTTACCTAAAACTTATTTTAGAATAAGATAAGGTGTGAAAATCAGAAACGAGCGAGTATAGAATCGCGAATCACTTTATCAAAACAAAGTAGAAGTGTTATATAAAATTAGTAGAAGTTATTTCCTTAAAAGA
The DNA here is from genome assembly GCA_019973935.1 of Trichonephila clavipes. NCBI lineage: Eukaryota > Metazoa > Arthropoda > Arachnida > Araneae > Nephilidae > Trichonephila > Trichonephila clavipes. The sequence continues at coordinate 193,436 of BMAU01019064.1, read as the reverse complement.
ATTTTAAAACTGTATATCCAACAAACTCTCCTTAAACTAATTTTTGATAGATTTTGAACCATTTAAATGCCTACTTCAGGTAGATTAAAGACTCACTTCCGATTTTTTTTTCATAAAATTGATTATATTTTGACTTCTAGGTAACGTAAAAACAAAACAAAGTATGCATCGCAAAGCTAAAAGAGGAAAGGCTTGTTAAAGCTGCTGTTGAATGAGGAGAGGGAGGGGGTGCTAGATTTGTGCTAATAGACGAAAAACACAAAAGAAATTTAAAAAGCCGTAATTTTTAATTTAGTTTTTCAATCTTTGAACAGATTACGGTTACATATGGGAAAAAATTTTCGTTAGATTATTTTTATAAATAATGAAGTTATTAAATATGCAATTAAAATTTTTTGAGTATTTTTTGAAAAATCACAAAAAAAAACCAACGATTTCGTCATATTTTTTATGACTGATTCTAAAAGTGAAAAGCATGAACTTGTTTAGAATAAAATATCAATTCATTAACTCGAAAGGAAATGATTTAGACACCATTTTTATAAAAGCGTATCAATTTTGACTCATTTTTAAAAAAATCGTAAAAAATAGAAAATATCATTATTTTGTTAAAAAAAAAATACCATATCGTGGCGAAAAGAAGGATCTTTCCGATTCTGTAACTCTTTCTTCTCTGTGATAGATAGTATGAATTAAATGGCGTTTTTTAAAACGAGGGGAAAATTCGGAGCATCATTCATTTCTACCTTACGTTCATCGCTAACCGTAACTGGTAACGCGTAACAGAAATTTCTCCCTACCGTGCCATAAGATGATAACTTAAAAAAAGACGCCAAGTGGCCCCCTATACTACACTTTAACCCTGTTTTATTATAAATTGGATGAAACAAAAGCCATCTAATTCTTTCTATCAAACTCACACAAAACACCTTTACAGAATCAGAAAGATATTTTTTTTCACCATCATACGGTATAACTTTTTCTACAAAATGATGATATTTTTTATTTTTTACGATTTTTTCTAAAATGAGTCAAAATCGATACGTTTTCATGAAAATGATTTCCAAACCGTTCCCGTTCAATTTCCTTTTGCGTTAATGAATTGATATTCTGCTTTAGAAATGCTCATGCTTTTCTCTTTTAGAAACAGTCATTTAAAAAAAATGCTAGACACTGGGTTTTTTTTTCGATTTTTCAAAAAATACTCAAAATTTTAAGTAAATATTAAATAACTTCGTTATTTATAAAAGTAACTTTACTTTTTTAACATGAAACTTTTTTTATCTGTGTGTAGAACAGTATTATCCATAATCTGTACAAAGATTGGAAATAATGCTTACAAATTACGGTTTTTAAAAATCTTTTGGCGTTTTTTTCATCTATTAGCCTTTTTATGAGAATATTTTACTAAAAAATTATTCTTAGATTTTTTGTTTAAAAATTACCATTATTTTCAATCGATGTGGGAAATTGTAAATCATTAACTTCAAAATTAAGCCTTCAAAAAATAAAAACTTTGATAAAAAGCTCAATTTTACGAAAAGCCAAAGGTTTAGCGACGGAAATCAGTTCTGCGCCAAATTGGCAATCAACATCTGCTTCATCACGTCCGCTTCACATGTTCTGAGGGATTACACTAAAAAAGTGGAGAAATCACCGAGGAAAAAGTGGAAATGAAAATCACCGAGTTTGGCGAGGAAAAAAAATGTGAAAGACAGATTTATTTTTGTTTCAATAATGACAATAATGTATATCTCTCTCTATATATATAGTTAGCAACATTACTAACTACTTACTATTACAAATTTTCTACTATTCCAATAAAAGAGAAAATTCATTGCCCAAATAAGATTTTTATCAATTAGTGAGAATATCAAACGAAAAACACACACAAAGCACTTTTACTTCACGTTCTGTCGCATCTTTTATCATCACATAAAACTCCATTTCAAATATTTTTTACCGACCATGCCGGATGCGATAAAACTTTCGTCATTAAACTTCTGATGGAAATTTATAATCGATATATAAATAATGATGGATACTGTCGTGCATATATAACTTGTGCTTAAACTGGTAAAGCAGCAGTAGCTATTTCAGGAACGACTGTTTATACAGCTTTAAAAATTTCTTTATCAAGATTTCTTCCGTGAGATTCTGAAACTGCTCAACAATGCAGAACTCTTTTCAGATACATAAGTCATAATCATTGATGAGATAAGTGTGATCAGGGCTCGATTATTATTGATGGTTGATTCCAAATTAAAACAAATAACTGGAAATTTTCTGTCAAATTTTGGTGGATTAGATATTATTTTAATAGAAGATTTACGTCAATTACCACCAGTTCATTCTACGCATATCTATAAGCAATAGAAACAGACCATCGTTAGACTGATTTTATGGTGAAATCTAAAATTTTATGAACTAAATGAAGTCATGCGGCAAGCGAATCAACAATTTTCTTCTATACATACAAAAATTAGAAACGTGAACAACTTGTTGAAATAGGAATAAGTCTGATTGAGTCTCGTTTTTGTACTGTGGAAGAAGCTGAATTAAGGTGACCTCAAAATATACGATTATTCGTCACTAACAATTCCGTCAATTAGTATAATAATAATATATGGAATGCATATGAGAACAAAAAAAACTTAAACTGCAAAAGATGTATATATTGGTTGCACTTCAAAAGAACAAAAAAACTTTCGTACGTCTAAAATTGCATAAGATGTCATTAATTGATACAAATGATAAAAATTGATAAAAATTGATACCTTATCAAACACTTTTTGTGAATAATATTCATTACTAGATTACCACAAATATTGATGTGACATATGGATTGGCAAATGTTGCAGTTTGAAAGCTAATTCATGCAGAAACAAATGATGAAAGATTAAATAAGACTATATGGCTCGAGTTTCCAGTTTTACCTCAAATAGGGAAAAATTAAGCCGCAAAATACAATTTCGCTTTATCTCTACAAAATAACAGAATAATATTGATGACAAAATCAAATACTACGATTGATGCAGTGTTTTTGAGATTTTTACATGATATTGAATGCAAAACCTATATTTCTTATTTCAGTTATAATAAGCCAGTGCTTCTCAAACTTTCAATACTGGCGCCCCCCTTTTCGATGACAATTTTTTTCGCGCCCCCCTTATACATTAATAATGTACTGAATGCAATAATAATGCACGTTCAAGCTCAAGTTACAATAGGCGATTTTAATTATAAACCATACAAATTAGTAACATAAGTATTAAGTTTTGTATGCTACTTTTAAGCAAAATAAATAAATAAATAAAATAATAAGATAATTATTATGTTATTTTTCCTTTCTCTAATTTTTAAATTGAACATATTGCAAAATGCGGTAGCTGCTTAGAAGACAAAATATAGATATCTGCTAAATATAGAAAAAGAATTGAGAGGGTCAATTTCTAATAATAAGCATTCCTTATAAAAACTTTGCTTTCCAAGACAAGCTCATGGACGTCATTAATACTTATTAAAATTTTTCTTAATTTAGTATTAATTAATTAGTTATAAAATATTCTGTGCAGCACTGATACATTAAAAGTATACTGGCTGAAGTGCCCGCTCTTTGCACGAGTTCATTTATAAGAAAGTAAAACATTATTGATATAATCGCTGAATTGTAAGGAAAGCAAAGCCAAGTGCTCGACAATGTTTACAAAACGTAAAATGATTTTTTTTAAAATCGTTGCTCAAATTATAATTAGTTTTAAGCGAATTGTAATTTTAAGCCTCACAGAATTAGCATTTATAATTGATGTTAAACGCACAGGAATTTTTTAAGGGGCGTTCCGGGGTCGAAAGTTCACCAATCTTGTATCAGGTTCCTTTTGATTTTGTCGATTTTCGGGAACAAAATACAGCAAAAAACTAATTTTTGAATAAATAATTAGCATTAATTAATAAAATTAATCATTAATAACAAATACTTAACTAAATTTTGCGTACTATAAACTTAGAATTATAATCAATCGGAAAAAAATCAAGGGCTTTGGGGGGGTCCGCCCCCCTTGTGTGCGCCACTGACGTTAAATAATGATCAATAATATAAAATATCGATGAGGAATAATTGTATTATTTTTAATATTTAAAGAGAAAAGACTTCAACATGTTTTAACCCGGGAGCAGGCGCGCACTCGATACGGTCGGGGTTATTGAGTCAACCCAATCCTTTTTTTTTATAATTATTTTATTGTAAACGATACAAATCATGATTCAAGTGAATAATTTAACTAAGAGAAAGTTTACTTACCTACTTTGAAGGACTTTTCAATTTTTCTTTGGTAATAAATTAACAGTTTTGCCAGAATTAATGATTTCGTAGTCTGTGTGTCCCGCGCGACCACTTCCGGGTAAAAAGTATATTCATTATGATAATATGTATGTTACTGCTAAAAAAAATTGTGTGAAACGTTTTTCGTTATGCTTTATACATTGAGGATATTTATAAAAGTATGTCTTGGCCAAGTAATCCTTCATGTGCGTGTGTGTGCTCTCCGTGGTTTTCCAAATATCATAAAACTCTTTTGTATGAAAAAAGCGCAACAGAGAACACATAAGAGAGGGGTCATAACTAACTGTACCAATAACTTAGAAGATCAAAGAGATTACAGCTATAATGTGCAGTATTTCAAAAATAATGACAGTGATGAATTTTTTATGTTCCTTAAGTTTTTCGATTCTGAGTACGGGATCTGTTTTTTCTCTGAAAGAGTAGTATGTTAGGTTAAAAAAAGCGTAATAAAAAAATCTCTCATCACGGGATGACAGCAAATCAAATAAAAGTTTTTTTTATTTGGTTATAGGATCAAAGATAGCTAATTAGGTATTAAAGAAGTTTTTATTTTTGATGGCTTAATATCGCCTATAAATTATATCAGAGTAAAAGTGCATTTTTAATTATGTCTGAAAGTATTTTGTTTTAATTCATTCCAATAAAAACTAATTCTTTTTTAAATCTTTTATTTTCGATATGCTCGCGCCCCCCTCGTAAGGTCATCGCGCCCCCCCAGGGGCGCGCCCCACAGTTTGAGAAGCACTGTCATAAGCCTTTGATAGCAAAAGTATGTACTGAAACACCTATAAGCATAATGTAAATAGACTAATAATATTGATACTTTTCTATAAATGTATACAATATTTTTTTTTTAGTATTAAGTATTGAAATTGAAAATTTTGTTTGCACTTATACCTTTTCCATCCTAATTATTTTTTTAAATACAGTTTGAAATAATAATGATAATAATAAATTTGTTAATTTTATATAAGATTACTTTAAGGTGTCTGACTAGTTGCGGGAACATTTTTTTTTTTGAAATAATGCTGAAAGCTCCTTTTTAAACTCATTTTTTGTTTGATTGTAACTGAAAACTTATAAAAATAACAAAGAAAAAAAATTCAATATATTTTTGTAAGAAAATGGACAATTTTAGTTTAAAATTAGGCATTTTTTCCCCATCGCGGCAAACACTGTAAAATAAAATCTAATGCATAAGATAAAAAAGCTCTTTGAATTTTATTCAGAAAGCGTTTACCTATGTTTCGCTCTATCATCTTTGAATAATTTAATCACAAAATAAGGAGTCAAAAAGTGCAGAAAAGGAAAATTTTTCAAAAAATTTGCATTTATCACAAAGAAAAACAATCATAAAAATGGTAAATGTATTGTTTTTTTTTTCTTATTCTCTAAAGCACAACATGCATACTATAATAATAAACAATGATGCTAAATTACATTCAATTATCTCACTGACTTTTTGAGATATCATGTTTGCCATGATATAAAATATGAAAAGATCTGTTTCAGAGAAAAACGCATTTAAAGATTTAAAATCTAAATCTTAAAAAAATATACAGCTAAGACAACCTAAAACCTCTTTATATCAAAAGAAAAACCCTTTTATAAGCCCATAACAGTATTATATATTTGTTTCAAGTTTTTTTAAAATTTTGTTACCAATTTTATATAGTCAAAAAAGCTTTTCTTAACGTCTAAATGCAATGATTTTTTGAATACAAATTAGAGATATAAAAAGCACACTAGAAAAACATTATTACGTTAAAAATAATATTTTTATATGGGAAAAATAGATATATATTTCCACTAATTATCTTAGAGCTTAAGAAATATGTAATATAAATAATGTCAATGTGTGTTATTTTGTCAGTAAATATTCCCGAAAATTTCTTTAAAAAAATATTGTTTATCACAAAGGTTATAAGAAATTATAATGAAAAGCATATGAAGAACAATTTTTAAAACTTCCATATGAATACACTTTCACTTTTTTTCATCCTTAGTATTTTGTTTTCTACGTAACTTTTTTTTCTCGAGAAAATTTTCTATATTCTAATGGGTGTCTCACAGAAGTTAAAATGCGATCCCGATTAAATATTACAAATCCATGTACAGGAACTTAGAAAAGGAAGTATTTGCATTTCAAATTATAAATATATATAATGATAATAAACATGTATATCATAAATTAAAGGTAATTAACGTTAATAATGCACTTAAGCGAAATGTTTCAAGTTTAATAGCTGTATCTTTAAGTAAAATACACCATAAAATATCACTGAAAAAGTCTTTCTGAGTAAATTTCGAAACAAATATGAATAGATTTCATTTTTTTGTCACCAGCTGATTAAGTATTATTGGGATTAGCTCTGTGTCAACATTCTCTTTACTGCTAGCACTAATGATGAAGAAAATTCCTTAGACCTCCCAGTCCTTGCTTTAGGCATGCTTAATTAATATTTTGTCTTTAAGAACAGAGTTTTCTATCAAATATATATAAAAAAGTTAAATATGAAACAAAATATCGATAAGCAAAGACATAAGAAAATCGAAAAATAACAAAAAATTTACGAATTTATTTGCCTAATTTCACTTAAAACTAATAAAATATTTTTATAAAAAATATCACCATGTCCCGTCATACCAAAGTTATATACCTAAGTTAATATTTTTTTAATGAATTCGATAAACACCAAAAAAAGTGTAAATAAAGTATTAAAATGCAAACACTTCCGGTTTCGGTATCTAACTTCCGGTTGGTTTTTGTTGCTCTCTCTTGACATAAAAACTGTTATAACTTCGTAAATAATTGAAGTACAAACAAAAGTAAGGTATTTTTATAAAGCAGAAAATTGAACTATATAAAATTTAAAGTAAAAAAATCGTCATTTTCATCAAAATTGACGTTTTTTCACTAGTCTGGCACCTTAAAATAAAACTTAATTATACAATTCAATATATATAAGCCGAAGAAATTAACTTCTACCACGTGTTCACACTGATGCACGCACACGTTTTTTTTCCCCAGAAGAGATATAACACCACATTTCACCTTGAGCTCGATTATCGTTAAGTTTCGAGCATTCCGTATAATATGTTCGACTGTTTCTTGACAAGCACGATACGTCTCCAATGGAAAACGACAGGTCAGTGAATACAGAGCGAATGGCATGTCACCAGTCGCTCTAATTGAGAATCTATGGCATACTGATGAAGCTATATCAGCTTTTTTCAAACTGCGGGGCGTGCCTCTCTACGGGTGTGTAATATACCTATATGGGGGCACGAGCGTATTGAAAAGTCGAAAATAAAAAAAAAGAAAAAGATAAGTATTACTTACTAAAATGAAGCAAAGTAATAACATTCTAACAAAATTAAAATTAAATATACATTTACACTGATAAAATATACTTATAAATGTATCAGTACTGCAAAAATTTTTTTTGCATAATCAATTTATGAAAACAAGTTAAAGGATTTCTAGTGCTTGTCATGGATTTGTCATATTCAAAATTTTATACTTATCTTGATAGTTTGTATTATTTATAATTATAGTCTATTGTAAAAAAATTTGGCGTCACAGTAGTTTTTATTGCATTCTGTGCATTGTCATTGCATAGTGCGAGGGAGGGAGGCGAAATTAAAATTATGATGGAAATTTGGGTCGCAAATGTTGAAAGTTTCAAAAGCACTGAGTTATATGGATTCTTGTATAACATCCAATCTCTGTTCCATTTCATAGCTGGGTGAATACGTACTTATTATTATGAAAATTATTATAAATTTGAAGTACTGACATAAATAGTTTTTCCCTATCCATGCACTTTTTTTAATTTGCTTCAAATAAGAAAAATAAAAACACAAAGAGAAAATCATCTTAGGATTAGTAAAACTGGGTACATACAATTTTCTAATGATGGAACAGTTTGCGTAAAATTTAGAAGCAGTTTTACGTATCTGTCCTACTAGTAATTACAGGAATAAAAATATATGAAGTTAAAAGATATCCAATTCTTAAACAAAAAAGCTAGAAAGTAGGTTTTCATGGGTTTATTCTACATTATAATTGCTTTATCCTACAGTAAATGTATTTGCTACGTTTTATAAAAATCTTCATATTTTTTCTTATGAATTCTTTATACAAATAAAATAAGCAATGCAAAAGACAATTTTTTTCAAAGGAATTCGAAGTACAGCTGAAAGGATCTCACAGAAACGAATTTCCGCTTTTAGAATGAGAAAAAGTACCCCAGTAACAGTAAGAAATAATGTAAATTTTGGCAGGAGAGAGAAAAACAGAGAATATCAAAAAAAAAAAAAAAAAAAAAAACTGGTTGGCACACGCAATCCATAAAGTGATCGACAAACACAAAGGAGTTATACTTTATGCTTAGCCTTTTTACTCCAAGAGCCTGTACAAATGCATTGTACTTTTTTTTCACAAAAAATGTATCAAGAATAACAAAGGTGAAGAGTACTATAATACAATTAACAATATATATTACTTCCTAATCCTTAACACAATTTATACTAACAAGAGACTGAACAAGAGGAGGGGCAGATAAACAAAAGAAGAGATTGGAGGAATTATAAAATGTATAAAAAGTATGGTCTTTATTAATAAATAGAGAGATGAATGAAATAAAGATGCCAACAGTATTTGCCATTAGTTAGAAGGAGAGAATATAAACTAAATTGTGTGAATCTAATAAACCCTTCTATACTGAAAGTATTCCTTTTCCAAACGGGATAGGAATGTTATGCAAATTTAGATTATACATTGGGAGCTACAGCAGTGAGTTACATAAATTTATTTTAAAACCTGTGAAGTTCTGTGTAACAAAAGCCATTTTAAGTTTTAACCTAACTCTTGAAACCTAATTCTATGCATTGTTAAACAATGCATTCTTTACATAAAATGCTTTTATAAATTTAATTACATAAATAAGTAGAATAACGACAATGTGCTTCTTTCTTTAGCCATAGACCAATGGAAATAAAATCTTCTTTACCCACTTCATGGCACTTATTGCTGAGACTAACACTTCATATTGCTTCTTAGGCAATTACAATCCCCTTACGCTTCGGAAGTGTTTGTCATCCTCCTAACAATTGCTTCCGGAATGTGGAGCCTCTCCCAGGGGGAGGGAGAAGTAGGTCGATGCGTTGTGACGTCATGTTCCTTTTTCTCAAGAAGAGGTCGGGGGTAAGCAGACACACAGGTGTTCAAGAAGAAATATTTTCCTTTCCAATCGAATGTCACTCCAACCCTTTTTAAAATACTTGAAAGGGTGAGTTTTCTGAGAGTAAAATATATATGCATACAGAGGGGTAGAGGAGAAGAATTCTCCAACGTAAGAAGAAAAGAAAGTTCGTTTCCGCATCCGAAAATTGTCTGTTGGGTCAATAAAAGAATGTTTGGATGGACTGGAAGCGTGAGATGTGAATTCTTCTTTTTTATTTACGCTTCAATTGTTGGAAACACTCGAAGAGTGCGTTTACCTGAGTGAAAGTGTAATTTTATAGAAGTGTATCGGATACGAATCGATTCCAAGGTGTTACACCAAACGAAAGGAAAGTGTTTTTTTTTGTTTTATATTTAGTGCAATTATGAAATGGCAAAGGAAAATATTATTCTATGTACATTATATGACAAACATGGAACTAATAACATTATTTATTCATCGAATAAAGTAGAATGTTTACAAATTGATCACTAAAGAGACTGGAACTAATTGGTCGACATACGAAACAAGACTTAAATTAATAATTCGTAAATTAATAATTCGTTTATTGGTATATTCCTTTATAGACTCTGTTGCACACTTGAAATCCACTAATCTGAAGTAATCAAAAATAGTGATGTCATGTTGAATAGTTTATTTATTTCTGATAATAATGATGTTTAAAAATTATTAAAAGTCTTGTTCTGAGTGGCAACAGTTTTGTTTTGGTACAAAATAATAATAAACGAATGGAAAGAGAAAATTGGTGCTGTTGATTTAAATATTTATTTAACTTCTGCTTAACGTTCCATTACTTAACACAGACCCACATTTTGTTTTTCACGTGCCTTGATACTAACATATTTCGTTCCTTTTATCGTGGGCAGCCTTTCTGTCTGTTTTAGATTTTAAATTGATCTGATTGGTTTGCGTACATAACTTAAATAATTCTCTTTTAACTTTACTTTTTATTCTCCCTTTTTAGTGTATAAAAACATGCTATACTTTATGTAATAAATTATCATTATTTTTTTATATTGAAATATGGCTATTTTTATTATTATATTGGCATATTTCAATATAGTTGATTATTCGAAACAAAAATAATTACAGTATTATATATTACTCTCAATACATAAATTTAATTTTATAAGTAATATATATGATCTATATAATTCTGTATAACAACTGCCTTCAGAAAATACATTTTTGCTTATAACAAATGTTACATATTTAATAAACCATTACAACTTAGAGCTTTTTCTTAACAGAAAATACATAAATCTGAAGCGAAAAAAAATAGGTTATAAAAAAATTCTGATATTTGGGAAATCTATAAAAGCCTCAAAGGGCTTCGAGGGAGTTACTTGATTTTTAGAATGCTTTCCTGCAGGAGGTAGAAAAATGTTCAAGACATTCTTTGAAGATTGCATGTTGAATAGAATGACCGAAGTAGTGTTTTGCAGTCCACACATCTTTTCATTTTTTGCAATCGTTTGCGGAAAGGGTCATCTTGCAAGAAAATCTGTCCTTTTCAAGTCCCATCAAAACTGAAGTTGGCATTGTGCTATTGAATTCTCTCTCCAATTCTTTTTCTCCAAGCTTTCAATTTTAACCCTTATAAAGGGAGCTTTTTCCTCGCTTGTAGAGTAATACGATATTTGTTGACTTTGTTCTCTAAATTTCGGTCTAACAAAGGGGAGCCCATTTAACTTCCAGACATAACAAACAAAACTGTATGGCATAAGGGATATGATACGATATATATTAAGCTACTATAATCGTTTTCTTTTTGTTACTATCCTCAAAATCGATGTATTTTATAATTTGATGACTCTTGTGCTTTTAAGTCGTAGTTTTGTGTTTACACTCATTTTAAAAAGACGTCTCTTAAAGGATTGGATTTTTAATTTTTACATGTAACATTGTTACATTTTTCTCTGTAAAATTACACCTATTGAAGCTAATATATATCTTATATTGTTTAATGGAGTACTAAATATTTCTATATGGAATAATTGTAGTTGATTCTATTATACTTGAATGAAAAAACAAGTTAAGCAATGATTGAGAGAAATGGGATTCCCTTTTGAATAATTCGTCAAGAAATTACTAGTTTCTTGTCTAGAGCTGCAAGCGTAGCTTGTTTTAGATTTGCCATTGATAACGACTTTGAAATAACAGATTCAGATTCTTATCCACTTAGCGACAATTCCGTATCCTCAACTGATGATCACCTCAATTTATGTTCTACTGTATTAAACTATTTTTCTTTGAGTGTTATTGCCTGTGTCTTTGGAGATTGTTTTATATCGTTCTTCATTATATTGGGCTATTCGTAGACTTATGATCGAAAAGTCGTATACGGGTATTGGATAAAAAAAGCGTAGATTATGGTGCATGGAATATTAGAAAAGGAATTTTGGTGATTGGAAAAAGTCAATTTAGTTAAAGAAATCACCTTTCATTTAGTAACCCACCATAGGAAATAGTAAAGGAATGGTATAAAATATCAATATAATATGTGAGGGATTTATACACTTAAACTTCCCATTACTTTGTTACTCCTCATAATACTCATAGTGAATGAATAATAATATACATATATAGTTATTTGTATTCAAATGCTAATATTCATTGTCTACCTCCTGTTTCAATGTTTGAGTGCTTATTATAGACTCATTAAGCAATAATATTTCAGACTCTACATATTTCTACAGATAGTTGCACTAGATAAAAAAGTACATTAGTTTGTTTTAGGAACAATAATATTTTTCTTGTTGAAATGTCTAATTTTTTTGGGAAAACTAGTTTTCCGTGAGAAAAAGGAAGAAATTCAAGATTTTCAAAACATTAAAGTTATACGGTTTTTTCACAGAAATTACACAATAATTTTATCAAAAAATTATTTGAGTATATTTGATTCATTATTTTATATATATATATATATATGTATGTAAAGCATTTTGTATACTCAAAAATGTATTTTTATAAAAAAAAAATGGTGCCTAAATCAAAATAGGTTTGATAAAATGTTGCTCATATTCAACTAAAAAAAGGAAAAAATTATAATTAATTTTGTAATTCTGGAGAGTGTTTAAAGTATCATTATATGAAGTACATACAAATAGACAGGACCATATTAGTCTAGTATGATACGGGAAAACATGGCTACTTATAGTTTTTTCACTTTTTCTCCAAGGCATAATTTTTTGCTTTTATGTACACTTTAAAAAAAATAATTGTACTACATGGTGTGTTACAAACTTTTTATAATTCTATACAGGATACCCGTGTGTATATAGGAAAACCATTTTTTAATGTCTAAGTTGTACATAGCTTTTAAAAATAGTTTTATGTATAAAAAAGAGAAAATATTTTACTAAGAAAATAAGTTCACTATATTTTGTGTATTGTTTTATATATGTGCAAAAATATTTTACATACTTAGGAAATACTTTTTCAAAAAATGATAACTAAGCATATGCAATTATTATGGTACCTCACAAGTTATGTTCAACTTACGAGTAAATTAAGAAGAAAAAAATGAACTATAAATTTTATTTTTGTATATCTACAGAAAGCTTAAAATATATTTATTAATATCATAAAAAAACTAATATCTATTGGAATTGTTTAAAGATATATGTGTCATTAAACAAAGAGTCTTAATTTTGGCATTTTATTCCTTCAAGCATGTTCTGGTAACCATTTGGTAAGGCCATCTTCACCAAATGTAAAAGAGCCTTAACACGATACGCATTTTATGATAGAAATTTGTCTCAATTTTCAAGAAACTCTTCACTACATTTAAAATTGTTTAAATAATTGAATTTTTTTTATTTTCACATTAAAATGTAGATTAGAAATCATGAGTCATCCTAATTTGTTTAATTATTTTCTATTGCATAATAGTGAAAATTGTTAATAATCTGTATATTATTCATGTGTATTACTCATGTGAAAGTAATTTTGTATTACTATGACTGCCTCTCTGAAAATATAATTGTATAAACCCTTATAAATTCCAATCAATTTACCTGAATTTAATTTAAATTTTCTTGCATGTTTTTCTTGGTTTTTTTGTAAGTTGAACTCAAAGCATGATACATATAAGCATTTAGGAATTGATAAAGTTTTCAATTATGCAATATCATCATTCACACTATGAGTTGTTCAAAGAAAATATCGTGTATGTGAGGTTTTAATTAATTAAATCCCTCTTCCAGTAGAGATTGTTACAAATTAATTTCTCATCCTGAAAAACACAAGTAATAGTTTAATTAACTATCACTTACATTCATATCCTGTAACAGAATTTAGCGAAATATATTACGAAAATAAAAGAAATTTAGATAAAATTAAGATATAATATCAATTCACACATACACGATAAGAATGCTTAAACTTTATCAAACTCTACTCATTATATTATAAAATACATATTTATGAAATGTACGATAAAATATTTTCTCTGTAACATAATAAAATAAGGGCGTAGCATGTAAATGAGTTAATTGTATATTCATAAATGCAAATGGGGAAGCCTGCTTTAAAGGAAAATTATGAAAATTAAACACATGGGCTTGGAATTCAGAAATAAAGTATATAATATATTAAATTAAAAATTTTCATTTGTGATTAAAACATATAAGAATTTTTTTTTAAATCTGGAGTATTTAAAATCCTTTGTTAGTTTCATATTTTAAAAAATAATCAGTTGATTAAAATACCAATATCCATAAATATTTCTCGTAAATAACTTTTAATTCTCAGTGTCGATTTCTAACATTCAGAATACAAAGTATCATACAATAGAACCGGTTTTTGTGCGCTCCTTTTTTATGTGATTTTATTTTTGTGCGACTTCATAAAAAAAAAAAATTCTGCAGTATTTCGATGAATTTGCTTGTTATATATAAGAATTCATGAAATTTTCGAATATTTTTTGTGCAGTTATTTTAATGCGATTCCGTATCAGCCACACAAAAACAGGTTCAACTGTATTAGATTTAATACTTTATTTCATGTTCTGCAGTTTCTTAGATTTTTACATAGAAATTTTAAGAAAACTTTTAGTATTCAATATAGCTAAATAATTTCATTATAGCTTGATGTATCATTTTGTAACTATTGGTAGCTATCTCATTCATCAAGTAAAGTAGAGAGGATTTGTTTTCTGTCACATTTTACGACAAACTACTCCAAAGCAGTAACAAGACAAATTTCTTCTTTTTGTTTGGATATATCGATCGGTAATAAATTTTATATTATAGCTGTCTAGTTAAATTTGTGTCAAGTTATTTTTTCTTTATCAAGCGGGGGAAGTTATCCATTAAATATAATAAACCAAATAGAGCTCTATTATTTAGAAAAAGCATAATAAACAAAGATGAGTTGCTTTTATTGAGAAAACTAATGGAATTGAAAACCAGTTTTAAAATAGCATAAAAAGTAAGGTTGCAAGAGTTAAAGAAATTTGTGATCAGGTGAATCATAAATCCATGTAATACTAAATATTTGTTTTTGATTTCAAAAATAATATTGATTCTAATAAATAATCTTGGTTTAATAAAATTTATGTTTAATCCATACATCAAGTTAAACGCGTAACTCATTTGAAATATTTTCAGTATTTTATTTTTGGTTTTTAAGAACACAAAATTTGATTACCGTATTTTATTCAGGTCACTCACTACGTTCGGAGCCGGGATTTTGCAAAACTTATAAATTAATAATTTTTTATTTATATTTAGAGTCATTTAGGTTAGAATGTGCAGAATAATCTTGGTTTAATAATTTATGTTTATTCCATGTGCCAAGTTCAACGCGTAGCTCTTTTGAAATATTTTGAATATTTTATTTTTTGTTTTAAAGAAGGCAAAATTTGATTACCATATTTTATTCAGGTGATTAACTACGTTCGGAGCCGGTATTTTGCAAAACGTATAAATTAATTATTTTTTATTTATATTTAGAGTCATTTTAGTTAGAATATGCATGTGTAAAATTCTATTCAGAATATTATTACTTACTTTACAAGAGAAACTTTTTGAAATTTAATTTTTTCGCAAGAAATTAAGAAAAAAAAGCGTAGTTCACATCATTCATTTTTTATGAAAAATGCCTCGATAGTAATAGTGTTTTGCCTAAGTATAACTACAACTTTTATGTCTAGAGCATCAACTAGTATTTTAGAAATATATAATTTAAGATATGATTTATTTATGTTTTAATGTATTAAAGTAGAGATGTTTTATCATAAAGCACCGATTATGTTTTCAATTGTTGCTAACTCTAAAATTATCGTGGAATTTTGAAAATCTTAGTTCAGGCTCTGGAGAGAAGTCTTTGCTATACATAGGTAAAATATTATTGTTATAGAAAGATTTTTCATACAAGGATGTATCTTTACCTCATTTTTTAACCCAAAAATTGCTTTTAAAAAGTTTTACTTTTAAAAAAACATTTCTATATGTATAGTCTAATTCAACTGATACTAAATATGAAAAATAATTATTCAATTATACACGTTTGCAAAATCCTAGAGCCTAATGGAGTTAAATAATCTTAAGCAAAAATGTAGAATGCTCATCCATCAAGTTCCATAGCTTGTTCTGATTAAAACATTTTCACGCAATTATTTTCTCAAGAAAACAAAATTTAATAATTATATTTTATTAATGCACTAAAATTTTTCCTATTAAATTAAATTGAAAACATTCTGCTCTTGAAATATTTTAACAAAAGAGAAACGTAAAATTACTAACAGTATAGAAATAGAATGATGAACTGCAATTAAGGCATTCCTTCCACAGAATACATAATTCTTTTTTTCTTCTTTAAAACAGTGCTTCTCAAACTTTCAATGTCTTTGACCTAATTTTTAATCATAAATTCCATCGAGTCCTCTCCATATAATAATATATATTGAATTCAATAATAAAATCTACTTTGAAACTAAAGCTAAAATACAACCTTGATTATAAACCATACAGATCAAGATAAGTATTAATTTTTGAATATGAAAAGCCCATAAGGAGGAGGTGGTACTAGTAGTTATTAAACGTTTTTAATTTAGTATTGAAAAATGATTAATCTGATATATTGCACCGTACTGATATATTTATAAGTGTATTATAAATTTGTAAATACGTATTTTTTATTACATCACAATGTGTTTTGTTTTTATTCCTTTCAGTAAATTAATAGTTTTTTGAATAATCTTTTATTTCAGATTTTTCGATATGCTTGCCTCCCTCCCCCAACGGGTTGGATTATTACGTTCCCCTAGGGATGCACATCCCCCATTTTGAGAAACTATGCTTTAAACCTTCAACTGAATTTAAAAGTTCCAGAAATGGAGATATTTGGAAGCTAAAAATTTTTAACTAGTTTTATTTGAACAAACAATGTATTCATTTATAGGTAAGCGCCTGAAATGCATGATTATGGTAATACTTGAGAACGCAGAGAGAGGAGTTTGTGGAGAGGTGTACGACCAGAGGACAGACGAGCACTTGGGGCTTCTCTTCTTACCTGTGTCAACGGGGTGGGAGGTGAAACACACTCTGAAGAGGGGAATAGTCAAATCCTTTTGACGCGTTCGGAGGGATCAGTGGTTACTTTTTTTATGCGTCCATGTAAATATTGAAATAAAGGTTTTGTTTAATTGAGAAACGCTCGTCACCACATCATTTATATTAGACTCAGTTTATTAATTTGTAAATTAGATCTGAATTGAAATTTCATAGAAATTTTATTTTAAACTTACTTGAAGAAATAGCTTAAAGGAATGAATTTGTGTCTATCTATCTATCTATCTATCTATCTATCTATCTATCTATCTATCTATCTATCTATCTATCTATCTATCTATCTCTCTCTCTCTCTCTCTCTCTCTCTCTATATATATATATATATATATGTTTGTGTGTGTGTGTGACGGTTTCTATTCGGGTCTTCAACTAATTCTCTTGCGGAAAACATTCTTTAACTCTGATTTTGGGTTAAAAACCCCTTTCTTGTAACATTTTGCCAATGTAACATTTTTTTCAGTACCTTTCGTTGAGTATGCAAGTTAATGGTTAAGCGTTGATCGTTAAGCTAAAATCCAAGTACTAGTAAACATAAATCGAAACTGGTTGTCGCACATCTAAGAAAAATAGCGGCGCGTAATCCACCAGGAATCGTAGACGGCTTCAACCTGGAAGCTGAAAGAGCTATTAGACTGCGAGAAGGAGCACACAAAAAGCTTCTACTCCAGATTAGTACTTTCCACAGTTTGAGTATCCGATAACTGGTTTGACTCACATATTGCTCACATAGTTAAATTACAAATATTGCATATTCCGTAAGGTGTTAAAAATTAAATAAAATTAGATGTTTTATGATCATGGTCGATTTTCTTCCTCGAACTCTCTCACACCCGCTACCTTCGGGTCACGACATATGTATTTACATACATGCACAAACACACACACACAGACGCACGCACGCACGCACACACACACGCACACACACACGCACACACACACACATACACACACACATACACACGTTCGACTCTAGAATAAAAATACAAGAGAGAGAAATCTTTAAATATGCAGGGAAGAACAGTGAAAAGCAATGTAAAAAATATAGTGATGTGTTCAAGTGAAGGGAAATATTAGTTATTATGCAAATTATTAAGAATTTATGATATTCTATTCTATCACAGATAAATCCATAAGAAAATCAAAATATAACTTTTTAAAAAGAAATCACTAATAAATTTACCAAAATAATGGGGGTTTTTTATTAATGCTGTTGAAAAAGACAAAGTGAGACGCGTTTCGAAATATGGTATTTGGTTTTATGTATAAAATATAAATAAACAATATTCGAGTTTTAAGTTTTTGCTATTCATGAGATTATTTACAAAAATATAGATCCGTAATTTAGCAAATCTCAATTAAAACGGATTAAATATTTGATGAGAAATCTTGCAATTTCAAGAAAGACATTTATCCAAAGTTGACAAAAATCCAATTACTATATATATATATATATATATATATATATATATATATATATATATATATATATATATATATATATATATACACACTGCTGGACAATTGCTAAGGACGGATAACACTATCATCCATTGCAACCACAAAATGAAAACAAGCAGAATGTGGAAAATTAGAATAAGTGCGGGATATTAGTAAGAAGAAGTATGAGTATGCAAATTTTTTCCCACGTCTAAGAGCTTTAAAGGTTTTGACGCGTGTGGAACGTTGTTGTTTCAAGTCAAAGTTTTACAGGAAAGATTTAATAGACGAACTTAAAATTTTTGGCATGTCTTCCCGACATCACATAGATGATTTTATGCGTGGCCGAATTATTGGAAAGATCGAAGAAGTGCGAAAAATAACACATGTTGCCAGGGAGTTCGACATCGCTCACAGAGTTGTTTCACGGCTGCGGAAGTCATTTAAAACTACTGAAATGAGTAGTAGACGGCACGGGGGAGGTCGTGTTAGAAGTACGACGCCTGCAGAAGACAGATATATCGTCCTATATCAGCAAAAGGGAACAGGCGCACCACAGCTCAGCAGGTGGCAAATCAGTTTCTTGCTGCCTCAGGAAAGCAGATCTCCCGAAAACCTTTTGCCAGACGTTTGAGGGGAGGAGGACTATACACACGCAGACCTGTTGTGTGTGTCCCATTGATCAGACAGCACCGTACTGCCCGTTTGCAATGGTGTCGTGAGCATCACAATTGGACTGAACAGGACTGGCAAGCGTACTATTCTCAGATGAGAGTAGGTTCAGTCTGTCATTGGATTGTAGACGCCAACTGATCTGGCGCGAGAGTGGTACTGCTTATCGTCCAGAAAATATCCAGGAAAAGGACCGATATCCGACATGCAGTATCATGGTGTGGGACGGCATCATGATCAATGGCCGCACGCGCCTAACATGTGGTTGTGAATGGGACTATGACGGGCCAACGATACATTGATGAAGTTCTACTTCCTCATGTTCGTCTTTTCCGTGGTGCTGTCGGTGATAAATTTGTTTTTATGGACGGCAACGCAACATGTCATCGAACACTCGCTGTTAAGGATTGTCTAGACAGCGAGGGTATTCAACGTCTCGTATGGCCAGCGCACTCTCCATCCTCTGGGAGGCAAGTTGCTGGTCGAAACTATCCACCGACAAACAAGAACATCCTCATCCGTGCACTCACAGAGGAATGGGATAAATTGCCTCAACAGCTGCTGGATAATGTTGTGCAAAGTATGGTACGACGTGTGGAATGTTTCATCACACTCCACGGTGGACATATCCCGTACTGATACCTTTCTTTAAGGTGCCTGCTGACTTTTAGATGCATTGTTCCATTTCTCCGTACGCAGATCAAATGAACATTTTTCTTTCTTTCAGATGTTTCACAGCTTTTGTACATTTCCAGAACAATAAATATTCTTTATTCTAATGTGTGAACAGTGTGGCAACTATATTTTATCCTACTAGGCCTCATGTCTCGCTTAATGTTATGCTAAATAGCAGTTTGTTATCCGTCCTTAGCAATTGTCCAGCAGTGTATTTTAATATGTTGGTTTAAAATTGAATAATCATGTAACAATTTTCCTGAATTGTTTTCTCTGACTACACAAATAAGAATTAGTATTGTGGCATTTTTATTGTCTGTTATAAATATTACCAAACTCAAAAATAAATCAAAGAGTCGGAGATACATGCTTTGTTTACTACTATCGGCGAAGTTAAGTAAATATTAGTTATAATACTTTAAACAATGATATACATAATCCAGTTCAATGTTCAATCATAAATTTCATCGAGCCCCTCTTCGTACAACAATAATGTATTGAATTCAATAATACTATATCTTGACGTTAAACCTACAATACGACTTTAACCTTTTAAGTGCCACCAGCGTATATAAACGTCTCACTCAGCCATCGAATTACTTGGCCCGGACGTATATACACGTCTTTCCGAAATACGATCTTTTGCGAAGAATTTACTTACTTCAGATGATTTGCTAATTTATTCACTTTCTACCCCCCAATACATCATATTCGCTCGCCTACTTATTAACCCTTTATCGACCGACGGTACTTATAAGTACCACTCACATTAAAATGACGTGGAATAACCATTTGTACGAATACTCTGACGATATTTAACAGGAATATTTTTTGAAATCTACTCTTTCAAGATAAAGGGCAGCACGGGTTCTATGATGAGTATTTTGGTGGGAAAGGCGAATAGATTTATAGGAGGAATTGCGTTGTCAGCTGACGGTGTTTTCGGCGGATTGCGAGGATTACCATTTTGTCCTGAATAAATGGTTAATGTCAAAACTTAAGGGGACTTGGCACCCTTTGAGCAAACTTCTTTATTTACGTATTTAAAAATTAGCATTTTATACAATGTTTCTAATCAAGAAAATGTTACCAGATGAAAATTTTCATATATTATTCACACAATTTTAAAAATTTTAATTTTTTGAAGAAAATTGGGAAAATTTTAAAAATCCTACTCATTTTGTAAAAATTAATTTTTTGACCTTAAATTTTTATAATACTCTTATGGATGATCTAAACAACTTTAGGGATCGATTTTAGAATAACTTCATTCGTTTTCGAGAAAAAAATAAAATGTTGATATACAGGCTAAAAATCAACGAAAAAGCCAACATGTCTTACATTTTATTTTTTTTTTAAAAAAGTATTCAGTTTATAGCAAAACGGATCCCTAATTTTATTACATGCTTTATTTTCAACACGCAAGAAAAAAAAATGGAAGTGATTGGTAAATAATTGTCGAAGGAGTAGCATTTTGAATGCACTAAGGTTTCGAAAAACTAAACTGAGAAAAACCACTTTAAAGTTTATAATTCTGAAAAAATAATTATTATAAGCTTAATTAAACTTAAAATACCACTTTAAGATATTAGTTATACGTTTTTCTTTAAAATAATTGCATTTTCATATTTTTTCAACCCACACATTTTTATAAATGATCAACTTTTAGAGAGTACTAATTGCCGATGAAAATTCAAGAAAAATGTTACAAAAAATTCTTTTTGTGTCACGACAGAAATTTTAGCTTTTTTTCTTCTTATAATATTAAAGTATTACATTTGTATGAAAAATGTATCAGGAAGAACTGAAATTATAAAATTATTAATATAAAATGCCTTAATTTAAAAATTTTACATGCACACATTTCACGAGGAAGAAAAATTACATTATTGTATTGCCTCGAAATATTCTGCTTTTAATACTACACATTCTTTTTATAGTTATTATTTCTATTTATAAAATAGATTTTTTTATCATAAAGCATTTTTTAGCTTTTTTTTCTAAAAAGGGGGTGTGGCTGAATTGCCTAATTTGTTTTCAAATGAAGTTTTAGTCAACTTCTAACTTTCCAACATGCACAAGTGATATATCAATCGAAAGATACTAATGCAAAGAATAAGATTAAATGAAAATAAAAAAAAACGATAGGTTTGTGATTTTTAGGGTACCAAGTCCTCTTAAGTGTCTTATTTTATTTGTATGTAAATTTAGACCTTAGAAAACGTTTTGACTATTTATTTTAAGTGAACAGTGTATACAATTAATTTTACAGTTGAATATTTTTAATTAATTAATTAGATATAACTAATTAAATTTCCCAAAATTGAGTATTTTGTTAATGTATATACCTCAATTTGAATGTGCTGATCCATAGAAAAAAATAAATAAAAATCCTGTGAAAAAAAAAACTGCAGTAAATCATAATGCGGTCGATAAAGTGTTAAACCGTGGCTTTGGGGAGCAAATCGAATAATTTTTAATCGGCATTTAAGGGATTAATTTAAAATTGTACAAATGATCAAGATACGTGTTATTTTTTGCATATAATTTTATATATGACAAACAATGGGGGCAATGGTAATTATTAAACTTGTTTATTATTGTTAAACTAATTACAAAATGCATTGCGTATACAGTTCTGATATATTTATAAGTGTAAATGTGTACTTTTTTTTTTTATTATGTCAGAATGTATTTTGTTCACTGAATTAACAATTTTTTCAAAATATTTTGTTTTTAACTTTTAAATACGTTCGAGCCCCCCTGCAACGGTTATCACGCCCCCTAGGGGGACGCGACCCACAGTTTGAGAAATGCTGACATAATCTATTAACAGCCAATATTTTCAAAGCTAAATGATTACAAATAAATTTTACCTATCTTATATAATACTTTATTTTAACTTGAAGACCACAATGACTCTTTCTCTAAATCCCAAAGCATAAGACCTTACTGGCTCATCATTCCAACATACTGCAGTTTTCATTTTACGTTCAAGTTTTCATTTCAGGACTAACGGGTAATAGAGGCGACATCTTTTCCCCGTATTTTAAAAATTTTGTGTGTGAGCATCGTCTGTTAAATTTTAAATCAATTGCAAACAACATCAAGATTTTTAAAAATTATGTGCTCCATCACGTCAAATGGAAATGATTAATTTCTGGAATAGCGATATTTTTTTCTGAAAGTAAAATATTCAAACTCATTGTATAACTCTTAAAGGGCTAACTTAAACAGCTTGATCAGTGACCTACATTTGCTCGTAGCTTTACTTTCCATCTTAGGAAAATACTTATCTAAGGAAAAAGTATTGCCTAAAATAAAATATACATTATTTTATACGGATTCAAGTCGACTGATGAGCATTTGATACCACTGCTAATAATTTCCACTACCCAATTGCAAACAATTATCTTCTGGAAGTTACACCAACGCACATATCATTAATAAAAATTATAATAATTAATTCCATTATGTGAATCTGTAACGGGTTCTATTTTTGATTTTTTCTAATCATCTATGATAAATACTTTTAATAACGTTACATGATAAAAACACCATTTTCTGTAAAGGAACCACAATTTATGTTAATGAGAGTTGCTATTTGAACACAAGAGTAAATGAAAGTGAAAGAAAAATTAGCAGTTGTTGCCATGCTTAATCTAAGAGGTTAGAATAGTAATCATTGAAATCAAGAGGAAGGATCTGACTGGTCAATTTAGGACTCGTAATATTGCTGCGGATATTCTAGACACGATAAGTATTGAATTTCGTATCACATATATTTAAATTACTAATTTATTTGACGGGTTCCCTGGCTTAGGTTTAATTTAGATAGAAATCCGATAGTCACAATAAAAATCTTTATTTCATCAAAATATGTCTTCCTTTGGTGCAACCTGACACATCCGCGGGTGAGACAGTGACAAAAT
This sequence comes from Trichonephila clavipes, assembly GCA_019973935.1. Classification (NCBI taxonomy): domain Eukaryota; kingdom Metazoa; phylum Arthropoda; class Arachnida; order Araneae; family Nephilidae; genus Trichonephila; species Trichonephila clavipes. The sequence continues at coordinate 169,552 of BMAU01019064.1, read as the reverse complement.
ACCTATGCATACTATTTACTATAAGTTTATGAAATAAATCTCATATCAATAATTATAGTTAAAATGCAGAATTTCATTATACGCATGCCAGCTATATTGTGTTCTTAAACTAATTTGTAAATTTCACCAATGTTGTAAATTTTACAATTTAATCACTACAAATTTAAGAGTCGCATTGGTGGTGCTCGTGGATCGCAGTTTGAAGATCTCTGATTCATTTTATTTCGGAACTTCACGACAAAAAAAAAAATATTTAAGAGATTAATTTGTCAACTAATGTGTGTGTGTGTGTTCTAGCATACTCTTATATATTTATAAAAGTAGGGTAAAGCAGAAATAGTTTTATAATCAGAAGTAATTTCATAATCAAAACTTTAAAGTAATTTTGCATACTATAAAATGTTGTTCGATCAAGAAAATAATAAAGAGCATTTAAAATGAACTGTTTTCATGATGTTACTTATGAAACGGGGGAAATCCATATTGTTTGCTCGTAAACTCTCTCCATTCTTACTTTTGGATTGCCTTTTGCATATGAAGAAAATAAAATTGGTTTGTATCTAGGTTACTAAACAATAATTTATATTTTTAAAGTCATTATGTTGATTACTTCAATAATAAATAGGTCAATACTGATAGAAACAAATTTTCATCGTATAGTAAACTCATTTTTTCAAAATAAAATGAAACGTGCAACATAACGGTATTCAGAAGTTAGTTCTTGTTCAGTTGAAATTATTTGCTCTTCAATGCATCTTCAACAGCTCTGAATAATAATAAAATAAACTAGCAACAGTAATAATTATACATACACGAAATAATTGTAAGATCAAATGAATCATAAGAATTATGCTACATGTTTTGAAGAAATTCAAACAGCATGACACCAATCCTTTCAAGTTTTGAATTTTTTTTTTTGTAATCACAGTATGCAACCCTGAGATTTATCAGTGATTCTGAAAAAAAGAAGAAATTATTTTAAAGGAATATAATTAAAAAATAAATACAATTAGAATTTAGAAACTAAGAAAACATAATAAAAGAGAAATTATATTTTATATTAAGACAGAAAAATTCACATTTTTGAAATGGAAGATAATAATAACGTATTCATAATTTATCTTATAATAACAATATGCAACTTTTAATATTTTCCACCGATTTGAAAAATAAATATTTTCGATGGACCTAATAATAAGCAGAAAATATTTGAAATTATAAATTTTATATTAAAGAATTCAAGCAAGACAGAAAAATATTTTTCGAGCTAGAAGATAGGAAAATGTTATTATTTCCCTAAAACCGATCTTTTAGTTCAACTTGCAACTTCAATCTGTACTTCTATTGACAAACCTTACAAAGAGAGTTTAAAGTATTTCCCTAAATGTGATATTTTCCTACACATTAGAAATTTTTATAGGGTTTATTCAGATATTAATCATTTTGTTTCGTGATAAGCCGTGTATTTTTTAATTTAACTTTTGTTTTCAGTTTTAAACCTACATTTTCTTTCAGCTTCTTTAACTTGAACAGTAGTAAAAAACTACGCATTTAAACAAATATATTGTTTAACAGTTAATCCATTACTCATATTTCTCATGTATTTTCGAATAAAAATTGTAATTTTTAAAATTCATAATTTATTATTAATTACTATTTTTGAACAGTAAAATTTATCAAAAATTTTGTTGATAAAACTAGCTTAATCATGCATGTATATTTAGGTTGCAAATTAAGGTAGTAAAATGATGTTTACGATTAAAAAACTGTTGCTAGTTTTCTCCCCATCGATTTATATATATATATATGTATAGATATTAGAATGAACGTTACTAAATACCTTCATAAGCTGGATATACCACCCTGGTAATCGATGGTGTCAAAAGTATTTCGTACCAGAAGCAATTTTTCATCCTCACCTTGTAATTCTGTTCCTAAATGCATCAAGATCTCGCGATCCATTAAAGAGATAAATGACACGCATGTTAGCCGCCAGACCTCATTTGCATTATTTACCCTTTAGACTCACCATTTTTCTTTTCAGAGTGCAAATTTGTTCTCGTATATCAGATCCTGTAAGATTTATTGAGGAAGTTCTTGGTGTAATGCCCCTTTGATCGACCACTAAAGATTTAAGGATATTGGATAGTATATTGGAACTCTCTTCTCAATAGGCTTTTAATTCGCAATCAGTTGTTCTAGATGGTAATTGAAAAAAGAATAATTGCATGAAAATTCCAACAACAGATATTGATTATATAAATATCTCCTGTTATAGCAACAAAAAGAATAGGTTAAGAATGAGCTATATTATACTTATCATTATGGGAGAGAAGGAATTATTACAGGAATACTATATTACTTACGTAAAATGTTCTTATATAAAAGCCAATTTTTCACAATAAATAATTGAAAATAATAACAGTTAAATTTTTGCAATTAGAAATGTAATGTACGATACAAATTATACTGATAATTCCGAGGAAATACTTTAACCCTCCAACCGGACAGCACGGAATTTTCTGCCCTACTAGAGATGCTTCGAAAACGGACCACACTGAATTTTTTGTAAGGCCGGGGACTCACCAAAAATGAACCAAAATGATTTTTCCTCCTCAAGTAATGTGTTCAAAAACGGTAAAGTTGTGTTTCCCCCACCCTTTAAAGGTTTAGTATCTTGAAAGATAATTAGAGAGGGTTGGGGAGACACAATGGGCATTGAGGGGAAATTTTATTGCTCACGGGGAGACCGGTTCTTCCCCTGTAGCAATCGTAAAAAACTGGGAAGAATTTCTTTAAACCCTAAGGTGTACGGAAATAACAGCAAGTCAACGAGTTGAGAATTCTCATTTTTTTCTTAACCTTAAAATTCTCAAATGGAATTAATTTTTTATAATGTAAGTCTAAGTTTTTAAAAAATATCTGTAGTATTTAAATTCAAATTATATATTAAAACATTGAGGATAATTTACTATTTAATTTTTCTTATTTTAATAAATACTTTAAGGAATTTTTTTTAAAAATGATTATTTTGTTATGTGTCAAAAAAAAAAAAAAAAAATTAAAATCTTTTAAAATTTCGGACTCTTCTAAACATGAATAATTTTTAACCTTCTGTATTACATTATTTGCAAAAAAATTTTATGCATTGTTAAAAAAACCCCTATTTAAATCTTTTAGTTTTTCATAATTTTAAAGCCAGGAATTCAGGGCATCTTACATAGAATCCCTTGTTTTGTATTGTTCAGATAACAAATTATATTTGAATTTTGAATGTCTGAACATTAATTTCATTCAAAGAGAAATTTAACTACAAGCTTATATTTTTAAACTTGAATATTCAAATAAAGAGTATTTAAAAGCATCTGGACAAATTTACAGTTAACATTTGCGCATATAAATAAATATAAAGATCCTTTTTAAATTCAAGTTAAAAAATATATATTTATGCATAATCCCTCAGCATTCATGTTCCATTAGTTAAAGAAAAGGTTATTAAAATTTGGACATTTTTATAATCTTAACCATGCAAAACTAGGAATTTTGTATTAGCTCCACTGAAATTCTGCATTGGAATTCCGAAAAAGATATTTATACGTGTCTCACATACTCAGTTGAAAAACATATATTTAACATAAATACTAATAATTCTTTGGATATTTAAAATTATCATTAGATTAATTTTTAATATATATATACATATATATATATTCGACTTCTAATATTTTTCAAGTATTCCTTAAATTTCATATAATTTAATTAAGTGAGGGGATATTAAAGTCGCACTCTCTCTCTTCTCTACTCAACTTCTTGAGGGCTTTTGGCGACGGTCCTGTGGCCGGGGTATCAGGTGTTCAAGGTATCGAATCATGGTTGGCAAGTCTCGAGTTCGAGCCCAGTGCCACAAAAGACCCGCCGTGTAGGGCAGCGATGCACGTTAAATCTATCGAGAACTGAAATGTCCTCTCGTTGGTATGGTAGTTAGGAGAGGGGGTGCCAGCTCAGGTGTCGCCCTCGTCATTTGACCATGCTTCAAAATTACGAGGTCCATCACTATAAGCCCTCGTGTAGCTGAACAGTGCGACGTTAATATTCACTCACTTGGCGACGGACCTCGTAAATTTAAACCATGGTCAAGTGACGAGGATGACGCTTGAGCATCGCTCCCTTACACGGCGGATCTTCAGTGGTGCTGGGGTCGAACTCATGACACGCCAGCTACGAGTCCGTTACTTTGACCCTTAGGCTACCGCGGCCTCACAATGTGGTAGAAAACTGCATGTTATGAGTAAAAATATGCTGAAACATTTGATGATCTTACAATAGATTTTTGCATAGAAGATAGATGTGTGATATGCTAAAATGACAATATGTAAAAGTTATGAGAATATCGATGACAATTTTTGAAAAATTCAATTTAAGTTTCAGTCTGAAACTTATTCGTTTCCCCCATTTAATATTAAATATATAGTCGCGATAACAAATTAATAGTTTAACGCATTCATAGATTATAAAAAATAAAGGTATACGTGACATTGTTGGGAATATTAAGTTTTTATAGTTTTGAACTCAGACTTCTTTGCAGGAGTGTAGACTATTAAAAGGCTGATGTAGAAGTTAGAAAACTAATATTTAAAATATATGGAAAACAATATCTGCAATTCCATGATCTTGACGAGCAGAAGACGGCATTTTTACTTAGTAGGGCAGAGTAAGCATAAGGTAGGAGCTTGTGGAGTAAACAACCAGGCCTCTGCAGTTTTGGCAGGTAATGAACTCCCATTTGTTGCTTTCAGTAAGGAATATAAAAATAACAAATACAAAAATATGTCATGTAAAATTTTATATATTTTAATAACAATGAATTGTGAACTTAATTTCCAATTCATTTTGTCACGAGTTGGCAGTAACTACGGTACTCTATCGACGTACTTCTTAAATATATATATACATATAAAAAGTACGGTTGATAGATTACCAATAATTTTAACGCAATTTTATATTTCGTTCTCGTAAAATTTACTCCTTTTAAAACATGTATTGACAAAATACTCTCCTTTTGTATATTTATAAAATTTTAAAAATAGAATGGTTATCTTACCCAACATTTTAAATCAGGGGCGGCAACTGTGTAGCTAAGACGTGCCAAACCAATCTGTCAGTATCATTCAGCGTGCCACATAGTAGGAAATTTTTGAAATCCTTCGATTCTTACGGTAATATTTGCGGATTTAAAGAATAGAGGTAAATAATTTAGATTTACAGTTTTATTTTATATTAATTATGGATCAATAAAATACATTTATTAACATAAAAATAAACAATATAAAATGTTACTATTTCTTCAACAAAGATAAAAAAAAAAATTAAAAATGTATGTTTCAACATATTTATTTAAATAAGAAATATACAAAGTGAAATATAAATTATTCCCTTCATTACAGTTAAATAAAAATTGTAATGCGAATTAACTCTTTAACCACTCTTCTTTCATATCGCAAAACCAGGGGTATAATGCGTGACACGATTCTGAGCATTCAGTTGTTAAACAATTTCTTAGCGGAGTCGAAATATTTTTCATATTAGGAAAGATTTTTTACTTTGATATGCCAAATCACATAAGTGGAAAGCAGAGTACATGCAATTTTCTTTTTCAACAATTAAATCCCCTAGCAATAACATTTAATTATTTACAAAATAGCTGTAAATTTATCCTTAGAATTATCTTTCAGATTATTCTGTAGTTCCATAAATGTCCATAACTCAGAAGATGTTTGTCAAATAAGGTCTTTTATCTACTTCCATCCACTCAAGAATTGACAAATTTGTAGAGTAGTGCTGAGTGCCACTAAGAATTGTACCACGTGCCACAGGTCCATAGATTGCCGACACGTTTTAAATGTTCTTATTAACTAACCATCTCCTATTCAAACACAATTTATATGATAAAAAAGGGTTTACATTCATTTTGTAGGGAATTGTATTAGATTCAACCATAAGTAATTTTGTGTTTCAAATAAATTACGTTGTTTCGGGGATCCCCTTAGAGCAAAATGAAAGGAATTTGACATAATTATAGTAAGTTTCTCTAAAAGGGGAAACGTTCACTTTTAAATACACTGCATAAAGTGGTTTTAGGTGTACGAAATTATATTCACTATTATTCCTAAAATAAATTTTGATATTTTGGTTTTCGTTAAGTTTTGAAGTTATTTCTTCAAATATACTTCTCCATTACATTTCTTTCAAACTTGCTATTTTCTTTTGTGGCCACGGTAGCCTGATGGTCATGGTTATGAACTCGTGTCCAGTGTTCGAGCCTTGGTACCACAAAAGTTTAGCGTTGAAGAGGAGCTGATGCACGTTAAACACGTCGAGGTCAAAAGTCCTCACGTTGGTGTGATGTGGAAGTTTGGAAGAGGAGTTATTAGCTCAGGTATCGTCCTCGTCACTTAACCGCGGTTCAAAATTACGTAGTCGCTCGTCAGTAGTCACCGTGTTGACTTAGAATGCAATATAAACCCTTGACGTGTGCACTCGAGTTAATTCGAGTACGCTAAACAGTTCGAAATATGCACATTAGATATAATTCAAACGAGGCCGCATTTTATGCTGCTGTAATTTTCTCATTCAAATATCAGCGAGCGCCGTCTGCACTCGTGATATGTGACTGTTGTTTCTTATATTTACGATTTAGTCGTGAAACATCAAAAACTTGGATAAAATATTTGTATAAAAAATTAAGGGAAAAGAAATACTTAGATTTTAGAAGCAAATTACTAGAAAATATGTTACGGAATATTTACAAGATATTTCACGGCTCTATCTTGAACAGGAAAATCGCCTAAGGGATTAGAATACTCTCATCTTCAAAATTAAAAATCTGAGAAAAACACATTTAAAATTTGTAAAGGCATAAAAAAAATTCCAATGCCCGTAAAGCTTTAATTTTTTAATATGTTACTATCCAACTTATGTTCTACATGGAAATTCCACTTGAAATAAATATGACTGAAAATATCTTTTCTAATTCAAAATTTTCTTCGATATAATATTGATAACAATTGTTAATTTGATCAATTATTCCGTTTTATCAGAACCTTATATATTCTCAAGAGTTTTAAATGCAAAATATTTATACAGAAAATAGTAGTGATACAAACGTAATCCAGAAATCACCAAGATTGTAAATAATATTATTTTTTTCTCAGTTCCCCATCGTGGCAGGTAAGCAAGTTTAAGTTTTTATTGTGCATGACTTTAAAATACTGTAATGTAGTACTACAATATATTGATTATAATGTAGTTTGTGGTACGTCAGGGAAATATTTAGTTCATTCTGCAACATTTGCATTCTGTAGTCTAATTGTAATATCACCTGAAAGCTGGATTTTAGATTTACCATTTTCAGCCATATTTCAACCCTTTCAAGTATTATTTATGACAGTAGCCTGCGTACATTTTGGTCATGGCATTTTTCAAAAGGAAAACAAAATAATGAAAACAAAGTAAAGAGCTTTTAAATTATATAAACTATGTGTCAAAAAATAAATTGGTCTTTAAATCAATCTTAATTAAGTAAATGTGAGAAAACTCAAAAACTTAAAAACATAAGCAAACAGAAAGGATTTTAGAAATTAAAATTGTAGTTAATTGACATTTCACACGAAATAATGGATTGTGTTAAAAAAATATTTTTAACTAATTCAATCTAGGAATTCCAAAATGCTTTAAAATGAAACCGAATTTAAAATCAAAACTCAGAAAATTAAAATTTCTTAAAACCTAATTGGTTTTTAGATCAGAAATTGAGCAAGTTTTCCAAATATATGAAATATATATTTGCAATAAATTGGGAGAAGTTTCTGTTGGCCGTGAAGTCGAGAAAATGTCCATTTCACAATCCTCGCCTTAGGCCACAGCTGTGAATGAGAAACCTCCCTTTTCGAACAACACAGAAACCGAAAAGCAATAAAACCATCCCCTGCAAAACCATTTGAGGACCTCCCGCAGTTTTAAGGGGAAAGGCATAAAACTGCGGTGCTCTTTCGAAGCAGTTCGTGAAATTCATCCGAAACATTTTCGCTACCACTAGCTTTGAAAAAGTAGACCACTTTCGAAGTGAAATTCAATTAGCGGGTCATTCACTCAGAGGGTTAAAAAATGAGGCATGTTATCATATATTTTAAACTACAATAAGCATGAAAAATTATATTACTGTATAAGCTATATTATTGTAAAGTTTTATTAAAATCTATTCAGTTATTTTTGCATGAAAGCGTAACTAACATTCATACAAACTTTCGCGATTATAATCTTAGGATTACGAAGAGAAAATCAAACTCATTGCAAACTAATTAGGGTTATACGATTGTAGATATCATGATTTATAAGTTAGAATATTAGTTATTAACATATTAATGCCCCCACAACCAAATTGGGGGCCACACGAATCACTCCTTGATATCAAAACAACAAAGATAACTCGCCATATAACGCGCACCCTCTTTTGTACGAAGAGACTTGAGATGTATATATGCAATGCTCTTATGTTTTGAAGCAATTTATTTGAGGTATTATTCCAAGGTATAGAAAAAATAGTATACATCTATATAGAATTACATAAGGAGTGGTAGAACCCCCCTCAGTATAGAGGGCGCTGCTTGTAAAAACATGCTTTGTTGACACCAGAGATCTTGTATACGTGACCGAGTGCAGACGCACTCCATATTCCATTAAACTTATTATTTAATCTTACATTTGTCTTCGATGATTTATTGAATTTAATTGAGTCTAACGATTTTGATGATATGAAAGTTGATTGATATAAAAGCATTCTACCACTGATTAACTGAACCATCGATGATAGTAACAAGGAGTGTCATTTTTATTTTAAATAAACAGTATTTCGATATTTATAGAAGTCTTAATTTTTTTCTATACTCATCTTTTTTTGTTTTTAAATCTCTTGAACCCGTAATTTTCAATTTATTTTTTTCAGCTGAAAGTGGGTGTTATACGCCAGATTTTACGGTATGTAAGAATTACTGTTATTTTTTGTTGTTGTTGTTCTGCAAAACTGTTTGTGTCATTGTTGCTTAACGTTCCTTCTGAAAAAAATATACTAATTGCTATGATATTTTCTGTCGTTGAAACTAAAGCTTTTTTGCTATTTTTTTCCTTCCTCAGCTAATTCAATGTTTTCTTCATTGTAGAAAAATATTGCTTGAAGTTTAGTAGAAAGAAAATGAGACTAAATTCAAACTTATTGCTATTGACAGATTGGTAACATTGTGAACCATGTTTTTTTGTACGTCACTGTTTTGGGCCTTATGATCTCTATGACCGATAAGATCTCATCTTTGTTTTAAATGAATAAAATCGGAAATATTTTTTAACAAAATGCTATTTGCTGAACAATGATGATGTGGACCTTGAAACAATGTTCTCATATTTTTTTTTTTTTTTTTTTTTGGATTCCTTTAAATTGAATGCTGACCTGATTTTTTTGTCTTCACTTAACTTTGCTTCTGATTATCTTGCAATATATAAATCAATCATTTGTGATCAAAATAAAAACTTTTATTTACAGTTTTAAAAGAGTAAACAGCAACTTTTCATTCAACAATCAAAGGAAAACGAACTTATAAAATTTAATGAACGAGAGCATTGTAATTGAAGATATAAGATTAAGGTTTAACTCTGGATGAATTTCATATCATCACTCTTAGGATAATATCAAGATTAATTTCTGTTTTATGCTAAATAAGTTTGTTCATAAACCTTTCGACCATAGTTGTCTGCGGGGTTTGTCATTTTATGGACATGGGTCTTATCGAAAACATATTGATGAAAAGAAAATATGCATATTTATAAATTTTGGAATATCTTAGAAAAAAATAATATCATGTATTAGTTCATATTGAAGAGCATGTAGAAAATGATCTACACTATTAAAATTCGAAGGTAAGCAGACGTGCCTATTTTTATTTGTTTTGTTTGTATGTACATCTATTTTCTCATGAACGGCCCATCGAAGGAACTCGCCAAAGGTACCAAAAGATTGGGAAGGATCCGAGAAATCCTTTTTTAGTATTTATTTTCCAATATTGCAATTAGTCAAAAAGATATTGATTAAAAGACTTAAAACGCATAATTGGCTTACTCCTGTTGGCTTTTTATTCCACCGAACCTAATTACCATTTCAGCGGAGTGAAGTTCAAACTTTCCCCACCATTTTTAAGAAGGCATCCATTTCTTAATATCAAACTCAGACAAAAAATATCTATAGATTTGGAAAGATCATTTACGACGCCACGATACGGTATATTTTTTTTTTTACAAAATAATGATATTTTCTGTTTTTTACGATTTTTTTTTCTAAAAGGAATCAAAATCGATACGCTTTTATGAAAATGTTTTCTAAATTGTTCCATTTGAATTTTCTTTCACGTTAATAAAATGATATTCTACTCTAAAAAAAGTTCATGCTTTTCTCTTTTAGAGTCAGTCATTAATAAAATAAAGTGTAAGAAACTTTTTTCCTACGACTTTTCAAAAAAATACTCACAATTTTAATAAAATTAATGTAATCGTTTTTTTTAAAAATTATTTCACGAAACTTTGTATTTTGGAAAAAATATTGACTTCAATAAATTTTTGATACTTACTAAGTTAAATTAAAAATTACCAATCGAATTTAATTAAAAAAACTAATATATATATATATATATATATATATATATATATATATATATATATATATATATATATATATATATATATATATATATAAGTATTAAGTAATAACTCGTTTTACAACCATGGTCTCGGAAAAACTTTTTACATGCTTTTACGTAAAAAAAAATGTTGAGAAACACACACAATAAACAAAGACAGAAAACTTCCAGATAGTACTAACAAAAAATACTCTGTAAAAAGTCCAAAATAATCATATTATTTTATGTTTTAAAACATTGATAAAACCCCTTAAATTTGAGTGAATGTTTTAGTGCATTGTAAGGCTCACGAGTGGTATTGGAAATGAATCTCGTTGTTTTGAACCTCAATCAAATGACGAAGACGACACCTAACCATACACCCCCTTTCCAAACCACCACACCATGAAATCAGAAGGACTTTCTCCATCGACAGATTTAATGTTCTCCCTCCTTTCTACCCCGCAGGTTTTCAGTGGCATAAAGATTCAACCTCTCGTCAACCCGGTTACGAGTTTGTGTCGATTACTGCTGAACACTACCGCATTTTATCATATCAAATTAAAGAGATGAATAATTTTTCTTTGTAAAATTTTACTGTGTACAATATCATATAATTATAAAGATTGATTCCCTCAAAGATACTTCTTTCAAAAAAAAATTATAATTTTATTAATAAAATCAATCGAATTTGAAGTTTATTGTTTTCATTTCTATAATATATATTATGTCTTGTTTTAAACATTAAAATTTTAAGTGCAATGGCACTTGCGATAGTCATAATAGTTAAAAGTGAAATGTAGCAAAAAGGGAAAATGTAAAAGAAACGAAGTAAATTTTTATTTTTTGCTAAAAGTAAAAATGTACTGATTTCTTGCTTTACTTTACATGTGTAGTGTATTAGATTTGTACGTTATATCTATAATTTAACTAATGAAAATTAAATTATTTCTTAATAACCTTTCTCGCGATTATATGTGAATTATTTGCCTTTATTGTAACACAACAGAATAGCATAATTTTTATATTGATTTTTATTTTCAAAATATACATAAAAATCACATACAAGTTTTGAAATATATACTCTAGTAAATAACAAGTTGTTATGGAAACCTCGTAATGCATTTATTTTTTCCAGAAAGGAAACCGATACCTTTGTCATTTGCATATAAACTGAGAGTGTGGAAAAGTTTGAAATGATCAAACACTCCTAAAATCGTGAACTCTGACATTTATTACAAAGAAATGAAAATTCAAATATTCTACAAAACACTATTTATTCCAATGCGTGATGTTTATCACATATTGAAACAAAAATTCCATAGAATATTTTTGAAAAAATATTATAAAAAAATGGTGCTTTGTGAATGTTATTGTCTGAAGACCAAAAAAAAAAAAAAAAAAAAAATGTGTAAGAGAGCGGGTAAGTTCAGAGTTTTCAAATTATTCAATCGGTTGAAAATTCATGATAAACATATTTTACAAGACAAAAAGTGTTGAAAACAAATATTAATAATCAGACGACCAAAGAAATCCAAACAATTGGTTCATTAATTAAAATGTACATAATACTCGTCTGCCACGGGAGCACATATTCTCAGTACTGTGTACATTTATGAAATATAGTTCAAATCTTGAACACGTAATCTTAAAACTATGATACAATTCTTAATTAACAAAGATTTCTAAGGAGTTACGTGTAATCTTTAAAATACAACTATATAATATTATTAAGAGTACACAGTACCGTAAAAGTTGCATAATTGAGAAGCTTGCTACAAAATTCCAGATCTGTTAGAAAATAATTTTTTTAAGATATTTGAAGTTTTATGAGCTATGGTTTGGCTTCAGTTACATTTTAAAGCATTTTTACACCCTTAAATTGATTAATTAAAAATATTTTTGAGCTTTTAGTATAAAATAGTTACTGATTCCAATTTTTATTACAAAAATCGTTTCTGCTTGATTATGTTTTGGATTTTTTGAGTAATCATAATTAATTAATTAAGATTAATTGCATGGCCAAGTTTTCATTTAAAAATAGTTTATATAACTTAAAATATTTATCATTTTTATTTTTCCTTTAGAGAAAATGCCATGACGAAAGCGTTCTCATGTTGCTCTAAGAAACAATATTTCGAAGAGTTGGAATACTGCTAAAAATAATGTATCTAAAAATCAGTCGTCAGCTGATACTACAATTAGACTTCCAAATACAAGTATTTTGAAATAAAATGTTGCAGATATAACTGAAATATTTCCTTGATGTACCACACTACATTATAGTAAACCAGTGTTTCTCAAACTGTGGGTTACGCCCCCTGGGAGGAGCGATAAATCTACAAGGGGGCGCGAGCATATCGAAAAAAAAAGATTAAAAAAAATTATTTACTGGAATGAAGTAAAACAAAATACTTTCTGGCATAATAAAAAATACACATTTACACTAAAATAATATATATATATATATATATATATATATATATATATATATATACTATCTGTGATATTACGTCATCAAAAATAAAAGTTTCTACTTCAAAACCTTATTTTATAGCTATCTTTGATACTATAACCAAATAAAAAACATTTCATTTGATTCGCTGTAATCCCATGATGAGAGACTTTTTTATTACGTTTCCTTTTCAAACCGAAAATGCTACACTTTCAGAGAAAAAAAAAACAAAACCCAAACCCATAATCAAACAAAATTTTAGGAAAATAAAAAGTTCCTCACTGTTATATATTATTGCCATCAGCTGTAGGCAGCAGAACGTATTTGTTGCAGTTTGACCATCGAACTTACATGCACGGTTAGTTAAGTCCCTGCACTTATGTATTTGATTTTTCATTTAGGGAAGTACTAAGTTAAGATTTATTTTAATGAGCTATCCCAAACATATAAAGCATAGTGAGAAACGTTTTACATAATTTTTTAGAACATCCATAATGTAATAAATGCACTTTTAATCCGAGAGCGGTCACGCCGAGCACAGAGTGCATGAAATCGGTAATTCTGGCAAATCTGTTTAATTGTTACCAATGGCCCTGGCACTATATTCCTGTTTGACAATCTTAACGTGAACTAAAATATATTTCTCACATATCTCATTCTTTTTTGGGAGTAGCAAACGTTTTTTTTACAATCTTAAGGTACTTGTTTTATTTGAGTTCCTGATGTGATAACTTTTTTTATGAAATATATTCTGTGTCCTTGAAAGAAGGTGTGAGTATAATTTCTCTTAATTAAATTATTCACTGGAATTACGATTTTTATTGTATACTATAAAAATAATTATCAAAAAAGGATTGTGGTGAATAAATAACCCCGCTCGACCATTAGTATCGAGTGCGCGTTTGCTCCAGGGTTAAAACATGTTGAAGTCTTTTCGCTTTAAATATTAAAAATGATACAACTATTCTTCATCGGAATTGCTTTTATTGTTCATTATTCAACATAAATTCTAAATGCTAATTCTGTGAGGCTTAAAATTACAGTTCGCTTAAAACTAATTATAATTTGATCAATCATTTAAAAAACATCATTTTACATTTTTGTAAACATTGTCGCGCACTTGGCTTTACTCTCCTTACAATTCAGTGATTATATCAATAATGTTTTATTTTCTTATAAATAAACTCGTGCAAAGAGTGGATACTTCAGCCGGTATACTTTTAATGTATCAGTGCTGCACAGAGTATTTTATAACTAATTAAATAATACTAAATTAAGAACAAGTTTAATAAGTATTAGTGACTTCCATTGTTCTTACAGAGTAAAGTTTTTCAAAGGAAACCTTATGATTAGAAATTGACCTTCTGAGTTATTTTTTCTATATTTAGCTGATATCTCTATATTTTGTCTTCGAAGCAACCATTGCATTTTGCAATATGTTCTAATTTAAAAATTAGAGAAAGGAAAAATAACATAATAACTATCCTATTACTTATTATTATTTTTTTTGCTTAAAAGTAACATATGCAAAATTTAATACTTATGTCATGAATTTGTACGGTTTATAATAAAGATCGTTGCTTTAGCGTCAAAGTGCATTATTATTGCATTCAGTACATTATTAATGTATAAGGGGGGTGCGATAAAAATTGTGATTGAAAAGGGGGACGCCAATATTGAAAGTTTGAGAAGCACTGTAGTAAACATATTGTAGAACTATATTTTAGTATTTTAAAGTCGTACGGCAAGAGCTAAAACTTCCTAAACAACCCCAATTAAAAACTGAAGAAATTAAATTTTATGAACAAACCTGTGTTTTTTTAACTTAAGTTAGTATCATTATTATTTTGTACATACATGCTTTGTGTTTCAAAACTTTTGTGAAAATATTAGGTAAAGATTCAATTGAATAAACTGTCGTCTTAACAAGTGCTATCAATATTATGTAAACATATATTTTGAATTAAAAATATTATTTTCAATCATATTTAATTAAAATAGTGTTTTAATGTAGAACATGCATTGAAAACTAACATATTAAAAAAATTAGATCTTTAGGGGCATTATAAATTTTTGTTTTATGACATAAATTATTAAATGCATTTTTCTCAGACTTTCAACTTTTAAGGTATAAGTGTTTTCTAATCCCTAAAGCCTTTTTTCTGTTCAAGATATAGACTTGAAATTTATTGTATATACTCCCAAATGTATGTTCCATAAAACTTAGTATTGATTTAGGGCTGAGTTTTTAAGTTATTTTTCTAAAAAAGGCTATAAATTTGAAATTTTTAAGAAAATCGCGTTTTTCTAGGTTTAGATAGAAAAATAATTATTAAAATCCAACAAGGTATTAGGTTTTCACAAACAAGTACATACTAACTTTTGTTCGGAATAATCTAAAAACATAAGTAACTTAAAATGACTAAGATAATTTAAAAATTGAGTGTTTTATAAAAGTTTGAAAATACTACAAAAAATCCCATTTTTTTTTAAAATTGTAATATAATGGCTGGCCAAACTGACTTGTCTCTCACAGAACTAGCTTAATAATATAATCTAAATATATAACATAAGTTATTTTTACTGCAACTGTCTCCAAAATTTCTTTTGAAAAAGGTTACTATGTAGTCTCGAAATTTTTAGTCAATCTGTTCCTTTTGCAAAAGCCACTCATCTGGTAAAGTGCTTAGTGACGTTGACTTCTGTGTCAAGGGTTCTGTGTCCAGATCCCGGAGCAGGTATGTATGTTTGTAAATATATAGTACCTTTGAAGCATAGGGATATTCTAAATAACAGTCAAGCCACCAGGTGAAGGTTGGTGGAAATGTGAAAGCGGTGGAAGGTCTCTGACCACCTCCAGGGTTCCACCTCCACTCAATCAAAAGTTGAGTGGAACAAAGCTAAATCGTACTCAATCATACTGTGTGATGTCCAAAGCTACAGATAACGACAGACGTATATCTAGCCCTTTACCGCGTTACATTTCGTGTGGGTTTCCTATCTGACACCAAAGGGCAGGTGGTGTTAGTAAAAAAAAACACAATAATTTCTAAAAGTAATTAGACAAAAATGATTATTTTAATTTTTTTATAGTTTTACCATAACCATATTTAAATACATATTTATGTACGCTTAAGATCATTACATCTGCAGAAATTTAAATCATTCGTCATTCCAAGATTTTAAATGTTTATTTGATTTCTGTCTCAAAATGTTTAATTATTTAACACCTTATATGTTTACTTGATATAGACCACACACACACACACACACACACACATATATATATATATATATATATATATATATATATATGTATATATATATATATATATATATATATATATATATATGTATATATATGTGTATATATAAATGGTGGTTTAAAGCTAAACACAACACATTTTAACGCTCTGAGTAACCTATAATAAATAATTTAAGTTTCAAGAAGAATCCCTTCATTATTCTTTAGTTGCACTGTTAGAAAACAAGTAGGGGATATTAAAAATTTGGTGTACACTCTATTATTATTACATTGCTATAAGAAATAAATATTGGAATTAAATTTTAAAGGATCATAATTTGGTCCGTTTTTTCCGAACTATAAATTTCAGATAAGGAATTCAAATGGACTTACATCATGAACTTCAGGATGAGGAGGGAAAAACAAATGGAATACACTGAATACCCCTACACCATCTAAGAAAAATGACAGGGTTTGTTCATAATATCACCATTCACGCCTAAATGTTTGTGATAAGGATCATCCATGCATAAAAAATGAGTAAAATGAAATTTGTTGACATCATAGAAAGAAAGGTTCTAAGTCAACAGTGGAATGGAAACCAAGCTCATCAAATTAAAAAAATAATAATAAAAAGAGGTAGGGCATGCAAGAAGAGAGAAATAAAGCTTACATAAATCAAATCTAGCATTAAAAGTACAGGAGTTAAATGACATAAAAATACAACACACAGTAAAAAAGTATATGAAGAACTGGAATCAAAAAATAAATGTCGAGGGAATCATCCATATGCAGATTGCTGTTAGTGTGTATGGGCTTTAAGAAATATGTGCCATGATCGCACAGAAAACTGGAAGAAAAGAGTATGTATCCCACAAGAGATTGTGCAAATGTTAAAACATTACATTCAGCATTTTATTTTAATCTGTATGCATGAGTGTTGTATTTTAAAACGTCTAGTAAATGCCGTTGGTAAATCTGATTAATAAAACTAAAAAGTAATACTTTCGACAAATGCTTTCCAAAAGTAAATAGGGTTTTATCAACACAAAAAAAACTATGTCAATGTGGTAGTCTAGAGCAGTATCAGTGGAAAATTTTTGATAGTCCACAGAATTATGACATTATTTATACTTTTATGAAGACCCAGTTTCAAAAATGACGAGTAACAAAATTAAATAAGAAAGGTGGAGTTTACTTTTAAAAAAATCATTGAATATTTCAAGAAATTCGAAGTTAAGTAACTTTTTTGTTACGTTTACTGGTGTATCTAGTGACGTTTGAATTTGATAGTTGGCAATTGTGGTAAATTGACGAGTCATGATACTTTTAGTTAGTTGTTATTGCTTTATTTTGTTGGCCTTTTCTTCTTTTTCTTAAAGTTCATTTTCAATAATATGGAAATATTTAAATAGAGACGTAGATAAATGACAACATAGTTATAGTGTTCAATCATTAGTGGTCTGTCATTTAATGTCAGTCACATTAGCTTTCCGCCAAATACAAAAATATACGTTTAGGGGGTTCACGAAGTTCTTCAAGTTGGCGGCCACTGTCTTAGAGAATAATTGACTCCTTACAGGATGACGAAAAACATTCAGTTTCTGTCTCTCGAAAGCGTTCGATAAGAACTAATTTGTCAATTCTAGATTACGGAATTAATTGTTCAAAGCTGTAAATGATCCTAAAAAAACATGACTAAAGCATGAAACAACAGCAGGAAAATACAATCAGTATGTTGCACCAAGAGCCAGATGAAACCGTAACACTCTCCTCCTCATCACAATATTGTAGCCACTAGAGCTACAACTAAAAGTATTGAAAATGAAATGCTTCTTGTAAGATCATATCCTCACAGATTTATGATTCGCATTTTATTAAAAACGTACCATTGTGCTTTCAACCTAAGGTAAACACAACAGCGTTTCATTTCAGGAAAATATATTTAAAGTATCATTGCATTTCCTTTCTTGAAAAGTCCATTTAAGAGACTTATAGTCAGGAGAAAATGTGATATTTCCAATAATCCTCTGAAGTCATTCAAATTAATGGGGATTCGTCGAATTTCTATCAGCTGTAGTACTGATCTGTATATCATTAGGATTAGATCACTAATGCCATAAGGATTAGGACATGATATCTATTTTGATCTCTTATTCAACAGCATCTCGAGAATGAACATTTCTGAAGACAGATAATGCCAGTTCACATCGTGTTAAGTTAGTAATAAATTTATTGTATTGTATATAGATTCCTTAAACACACGCCATATGACCTAAGATAGACTTTTCTGAAATTTTATTAATCCCAGAGTAATTTATGAATAGAATGAGCGATATTTCCGGTCTCTTCTGGCCAATGTCCTTGATTCCTTATCTCATAAGTAAATACAGTTACTTTCGATAAAATAAAAGTTACCCATCAATTATTTTTATCTAAGTAAATATTTTTGTGCTAAATTTTTATAAGCACAAATTACACATTTTCATTTTATTGACAACAATTTAAAAATGAATAATATTTCATAATTTTATATTATTTCATTTTTTTATTATTCATATCACTTGCAAAGTGTATTAGTGTATAAAATAATTGTATATATTTCTAATCAAATGATATTTTAACCGACAAGAAATCATAATATTTTCCTAAATGTTTTGCTAAAGAGATTCATGATAAGACCAAAATATTTATTTTTAAAACTTGAGATTTTGATTAGAAATAATAAAGTATTTTTTAAATATGCATTCCTTGTTAAAATATATCAGAAGATAAAAATATACTGGCAGCAATGATCTGTAAATTCAAAATACTCACCAGACCAGGAGTTAAATGATACAAAAAGAATTCTTAGACTACATAAGATAAATTCTTTCAATTCTGTAGTGACAATAAAGATTAAAATCTTAAGAATTCTTCGAAAACTTCATTATTAAATGACTATCTTGAGAAACAAAGTTTAACAAGTATACATTAATGATGCAAAACATATTTAAATTTCGTGTTTCCAAGTAACTCAGTGCGAAATAATTAAAACCATTAAGTAAAATTGCCAATTTTTTAAAGACAATTTCTCTTTTTTTTAAAGCTAATGCGTTTAGATTTCAAACTAAAATTATCTGTTAGCTGCTGCATTCCATAAATTATTACTTTTCCTTTACCCTCAGGAAAAAAATTAGGATGTGAAATTACACACTAATCTACCAACTGAACGACTTTCATTATTATAAAGCTTTACCGCTACATAACTTTTAGTTTGTAAGTTTGAATAATGATGAATTTAAAAACTTATAGTTTCCTTTTATCTAAGACTTGGATTGGTCATATATATATATTTGGATACATAAAAGTAGAATAGGTATTTGTGAACTATCGAAATCATGTAAATATAAGCTGCCACAAATTAACAAAGCGTGCTAATTTCAAATAATTGACAATTTTAATTTTGAATTCTATATTTGCTTCGCAAATCGGCCACTACTGTTTGAAGTGTTTTAATAAATTTTTTAACTTCATATGATCATATTTTTCAGCGTAATAGAAACTTATAAAAATGAAATAGCTTTTGCAAACCAAAAAGCACCAAATTTATTCTATTTTGGCTAATGTGCTTGTTAAAAGGAAGGCTACAAAAAACTAGCCAAGAGTGTGTGTGTGTGTATTCCTACGAAGTCCAAGCATAGCTTTTCTAATCCGTCTATAGGTATACCGAAAAAGAAAAGCTTGTCATCAAGTGGTTGAAATTTAAAGAACAAAGAAATGACTTGACATTGACATAAGGATATTTAGCTGAATTGGTATCAAATTAAAAGCAAAAAATTAAATATAACTATTATTAGTTCAACTGAAAGGAAATCCTCCCTCCAATAAAAAACATATAAATATATTTTAAACTTATTTAAACGTGGGTTGGGTCTACCTTAACATGCATACCATTAAAAGTAACATTTTTTTTACTGTAGATATAGTAGTCACATTATATTCAAGTAAAAATCAAAAATAAATTTAACTAGATCACTTGTAATTACTTATGTACAAATTAATCACATACCTATTTTTTTATTAATGTTCAGTTTTTGTTCAGAAATGTCATGTTTTGCACAAAGATAAAATCACAATGCCTGTATATTTCGAATTTTTATTACATTAACTCACATCATCAGAAAAAGACTACCTGTAACTATAAAAAGACGAGTGTTATATAAAGATATTGATCTTATGGCCATACATCATAGTTGTATGTGGATGGAAATATATTCTATTTCAAAACATTATATATATCAATCACCTTTAAGATCGAAGCTTATTTTGTTTCCTTGAAGTTTATTCTAAACTTCTCTCTTTTATTCAAAAACTCAAAATTTCATAAATTTAGTTTTGCTCAAGTTCTATCAAAACATACGGTATTATAGTTTCTAAGAAAAATAATATATTCCATGGGAGCAGAGTAACATTAAAAAAACTCTCAAAGTAAGATTATATGTTGTGAATGGAAAACGAGGGCTTTGTTTGCAGATAAAAGGTCTTAGGAATTCTTGTCTAGAAGAAGATATTATTCTTTTCATACGGCTGATGCTTTGCACGTAAACTTTCATGGAAATTATTAATGTTATTACGAACTTTTTATTGTAGTACATGCAAATAATATTTTAAGTTACGCAAAGTAGAAAAAGTTTGCGTTATTAATTAGTACTTTATAAACGGAATAGAATTATGGAGAGATGTCTATACGCTATTGTTTGAAATATTTTTCTCTGTTTTACTACTTTAAGTTTTTAAAAGTTTTTTTAATACTTTTCAGAATTTTGAAATTGAGATAATTTACTTCAGAACTTCTTAGAAGGCTAAGGTGAACTACGCAATGAGTTCAATACAAGATGAGGATTTAATAAATGGAATCACGTGTCCTTCATTGAATTCATAAACTGATATTAAACTTGCACTTGATATTCTTTTGTATTGATTATTGGGTAAAAGTGCTGAAGCATTAAGATTCTTCAAAAAAGTTTTTTAAAATTAAAAATAAATTTTACAGTATACTTGCAATTTTAAATAGAGTGTGCGCATTTTATTTACCTATATACCACTTTATCATTGCTCAAAATTGTGTACTTTTTTAAAAGATACCCAAAGAAAAAAAAGGGCAACAACGAAGCACTGAGCTGATTGGTTATAAACATATGATTACAATATGCATTTTACTATGAAGTCACATGAATTTTGTTCATTATTAAAATTAAGACTTTAAGGTATCCGACTACGTTCGGAACCATGATTTTTCAAAAGCGTGTAACTGGGTAATACTTATAATATTCAGTGTCACTTAAATTAGGAAATGTATTTAAAATTGTTTTAAGAATAGTATTACAACAAAACATTATTAAAGTACAATATTTTGACAAAAAATGAACATAGAATGACCAATTTTCAAAATATTCTCCATCTGTGAAAAATGCTTCTATTATAATACTATTTTGCCTGTAAATAACTCAGACCTCTGTACAGAGAGACAACTAGAGTTCTTGAAATATATAACTTAGAAGTAGGTTTATCCATGTTTTACGACAACAGAGGGGAAAATTTTATGAAAGAAACGCTGATAAATATTTAAATTAGTTGTAACTTTAAAAATAATGTGAATTTTTCAACAAAAATCTTTCCGACTCTCTGGAGTAGTCTTTACATTACATAAGCAAAATATTTTTATTTTAGAAGCATTTTTATAAAAGGACAACATTTTGAACAAAGGTTATTCTAAGTTACTTTTTTGCCAAAATATTATATTTAAATATTTTTTTTTCCTAAAAATGTCCTTAAAATAATTTTATGCATATATTCTAATCTAAGTGACACTAATTATCATGAAAATTGTCTATATATGTGCTTTTTTTTAAAATTGCGGTTCCGAACGTACTCGTGGCCGCGGTAGCCGAGTGGTATAGGTATCGGATCGTGACTTGCCTTGCCACGAGTTCGAGCCCTGTAACACTAAAGACCCGCCGTGTAGGGCAGCGATGCACGCTAAATCTGTCGAGAGCTGAAACGTCCTCCCGTTGGTGTGGTGTGGTAGTTAGGAGAGAGGGGTGCCAGCTCAGGTGTAGCGCACGTCACTTGAGCATGGTTCAAAATTACGTGGTCCGTCGCCATAAGCCCTCGTGTAGCTAAACAGTGCGACGTTAATATTCAATCAGTCAATCAATAAATCCGAACGTAGTCGGATACCTTAAGGAAGTTATGACTTAAATCCTCTAGTTTACTCCAAAATTTATATCTCTCAACATAAATAGTCAGCTGTTTTCACAAACCGTAGTGCATTTATTAGATGATTCCTTTCGTAAATTGCTATAAAATAACCTATCAACTAGTATTTAAACAATCGTGGTTTGAATAAAATTTGCTCATTTTTTTATCAGAGGGTTTTCAAAAGTAATCAGTAACCTCGCTTCTATTATCTAAAGAAATAATTAATTTAGGTTTTAACTTTCAAATTTTAGTAGGTTTGTGATGTATTACTATATTATATATACCCTCTTTGGAACATACGCCCCATATCCGCGCCAGCATGTAGCACCGTTAGCTACCGAACGACTCGTTTCCGAGCCAGCGTGCTTTTTCCCTCCACAGACCCAAAAGCTCGAATATGCCCCACGCACATGGAGCATTTTGTAAGCTCAGCCTTTCGGCGATAGATGGCATTCTATATCCATAAGATTTCAGATACATGTATAACTAACCTTCTACTCGAAATAAGAGAAATATTACTTTTAAGCACATGGTTTTTGTTTTATAAACATAAGGGGAAGGTAATGTTTTCGAATTGAACTCTTTACAACTACTCTTGAATTGAACATATGATTTTTGTTTATAGTGAAGATGAGAGATTTATTTTCGCAAAAGTATTTGATTTGTGTTTTCAGTCTAGTTTTTAATGGACAATTAGATCTGGTAAACAAAATTTGTCTTTTTTTTCTTACTTATTTACAATGTCGACTTTTACAAATGCTGTCAATAAAATATTCAAAAACTTGTACTTAAACAGTGACTGAAGTAAATCAAGTACATTAATACTAAACATATAAAACATTTATCGTTTGTAAAATATACAATATAATATTGAACAATGTCTTAATATTTTGGTATTTTTATGGATTTAGGCTTAAAACCCTTCGGTCTGTGAATGATACTTCGAACAGAAACCTCCGGCCCTAGCAGTACGCACGTATTTGCGTCCTTCATCCCTAAAGATATTATATTTCAATGATAGATGCACCGATGTTGACAACGAAGCACGGAATGAATGGCTTTCTGTTGTGAATAATTTTTCTGGTTGAAAAATTCGTGAAAACAGACGTTCTCAATAAGATTAATATGTAATGAGTTTCCACAAATTTCAGAAACTGTTTACTGGCGTTATCTTTTTTGAAGAGGGTATAGAGAAGTATTTCCCGATAAAATAAAAACCTGGACAAATGTCAACAATGAATGAACAAATGAAACAATCTATGTCAAAAAATAATTTATATGTTCTTTCATGTAAAAAAAAAATGTTTCCAAAACATTTACTTATGCGTGTTTTTCCACTTAGTTTAGGACACGACTCGTATATATCTGTCAGTAATATTTTTCTTTTAAAAAACACCAAAATATTCCTCTTTAAATATTAGTATAAGTACGTACCGTAGTAGCAAAGTCTTTAAATGAAAAATTATAAATTTTAATTTAAGAATACGAACATGAAAACAAAATTTGAAACATTCATACCAAAAATAAGAAATTTAAGATATAGGTTACTATATGCGATTAAAACAAAAAAGAAAGAGTACCTCAATAAATGATTGAAAATTATTAACCTTTTGTCATTGCTTTTAATAATATAAAAATGAAATAATAAAAACATACACTCGAATGTGAAACATAAAATGAACTTCATACATCTATTCGAAGTGTATAACTGAATTAATTAATTTAAAATTCGTGATATGAGTTGGTTCCCACTCACATCAGTGGTTAGATTGTTAATCAACACTACTACATTGAAGTACCAAAAATACTTCATGAAAATGTTAGGAATAAAAACGCCAGAATTAGGGAGTTTGGCTGTTGTACTAAAACCGGGATGGGCATTAAGTCAATCGCGATCGACCGGTGGATTGTCAAGACATTTTGGGGTGACCATCGTCACATAAAACGTTAGACGCGCGTACTAAAAGAAACACAGGTGGTTACCAAGAAAATAAAAACACCCGTGAATAAAAAGCCCACCGTGAATAAAACTACAACGCAAATTTGAAAGACGCGTTTCCAAGAATTTACTAGACTAGAACCAAAAGTTGTATTCATGGGTAACCCCATTTGGCAATGTAGATGTGAAAAATATAACTAAAAATACGTTATGTGTTCTCTTTATCTCTTGAGGAAAAGGAAACTTTTTTCTCCTTCAAAAGGACGCAATTTGTAAAGAATAAATTTTGGAATCTCAGAGACAAAGCAAAATACCCCAATGTTAAAAAAGCGGCAATTCATTTAACATCATTGTTTCACTTAACCTATATTTGTGAATCTACATTTTGAACGAATATAATTAAGACAACATAGCATTCCCTTTTCACAAACAACCACTGAAAATCCAGTACAAGATTAGCAATAGTAATTAAACACTCACTTCCAAAAGTTAAGCAGGAAGATGTGTGTAAAACGCAAAACAATCAACAAATACTACTTTGATTGACACAACGTTTGGCAGTAAGGTAGCATATATATTTATACATAAAACAAAATCAATAATTATATACAGAAATGAAAACAATACTAAATTTTTGTACGTTATCAGATGTCATACTAGAGACTTCAACAGAATTATGTATAAAGTGAAAATAAACAGCATAAAATGAAAAAAAAGGACATTAATAGGGTGTGTGATCCCCCCTCATCTGTATGCAAAGCTTACACTTTCTGACCATGATTTTAATTAGGGGATCAACCACTGCAGAATTAAGCAATCACGATTCTTCTTGTAGAGCAGTTTCCAGCTCAATAGGAGTGGCTGGAGGTGGGAAATGTGAAGATACAGCACGGACGAGAGCATCCCACAGATTTTCAATGGGAAGAAGGTCAGGCGAATGTGCTGGCCACGCCATACGCGCAATCCCTTCACTCTTCAGGTAGTCATCGACGATGTCCGCTCTATGGGGACGTGCCTTATCGTCCATTAAAACAAAAGTAGAGCCAACTGCTGCAGCGTACAATCTCACAATTGGTTCTAGGATTTCATCTCGATACCGAACAGCCGTCACAGAACCCCGTTTAAAGATGTGTAGGTCGGTGCAGTATCCTAATGAAATCCCTGACCTCCCCATAATGCTTCCGCCTTGGAATGTGTGATGTTTAGTGATGTTTTGGGGCTGATTGCGTGTTCCTTGTTTACGCCACATCCTTATACGCTTGTCATCTGGCTTCAGAGCAAATCTTGACTCATCAGTAAACATGACATTGCCCCAGTCGACACAGTCCAATTTTCATGTTCCCGGAACCACTTTAATCTTGCCCCTCTGGATTGGACGGATAGAGAAACACAAACTGGAGGTACCCAGGCATGCATTCCATTCTTTTGTAATTTTCGGCGTTCAGTAGCTGCAGATATAGCCTTACCAATGGACGCTGTAACCATAGATATCGCACTTGTGAAAGTCGCTCTGCGATTCCGCTTGGCTACAATAGCAATATATCGATCTTTTGCGGGGGTTGAAACACTTGCACGACCGCCTACGGGCCTTCGTTCTACTGTCTGTGTGGTTTGGAATCGTTTCCATAAACGTGAAACTACAGAATGATGAACGCCAAAGAAAAGAGGAACATCTGTGATCGACTGGCCTGCTTCAATGCGCCTCACAGCACGCGAGAGCTCAGAATCTTCCATTCGCTTTCTGGAAGTCATAGAAACACGTATGTCTTGAAAACAAATTGTATGAAAGTTTTAAACACCTACTATTAGTACTTACAATCAATTCTGTAATCCTTCATAAAACGGGTTTCTTATAAGACTACCCTTTTTGCATATTTCTTGACATAAAAGCGTGATTGGCTGTTACCTAACATATTTGCATACTTCCCTGTAGAGATCTGTATCCTCAGAGATCTGCATCTGCAGAGATCTGCATCCTTTTCATTTCAGATTGGCATCCAGAAATCAGCATTTTCCTCCTTTTCGTGCTTTACTTTTGGAAGTGAGTGTATATCAAGGTATTCAAGATTGGGGCGGATAATATGAAGACAAAGTCTTCTCCTGAGACTGTAGCTACCAGAACTCATTTTAAGTGAAAATTATTTATTTTCTGTCGTTCTGTGAACTGTTTGAAAATGCATGTATCAGTTGATATTATTAAATTTATGGGTATAATTATTAAGTTTGTATTTTGCGTTTTACTTCAAGCGTAGTTTTAAAATAGTAAGTTTTTCTATTGTAGTTATGTAGATAAGTACACATATTCTGTACTTATTATTGTTGTAATACAAATATTATTTACCTTTTTTTTTTGCTCATCACACTTACGTCCCAAGGTGGATCCCAACACCTTCAAAAGATTAAAAGTAGATAGTGCAATGTATAAGTTTACCCACCCCTGCACTTATACAATACAACCGCGCACACGGCCCTATTTGATAAGCAGTTTTTGACCAGCAAAAACAATACTGTGATGGAGCATCCTCCTTATTCACCGTATTTGGCTTAGTGAGACATATTTTTAATTCCTACAAATAAATTTTGCAGAAAAGGAGCCCGTTTTATCTCACTTGAATACGTTAAAGCAAAAACTGGAAAACTCCTGAATTGCCTTCCAAAACCCTCGTTCTAGAACTGTTACCAGAAATGACAGCACCTAATACAGAAGTGTATGAATGCTGAATGAGACTACTTTGAAGGTGATAATGCCATGAAGAACTCTCTGATTCTGTACATACAATGACTTATAAGGCCAGTCTCAGTTTTTTGTGTCCCACCTTGCATTCACAAAATAGTTTAACAAACAATAGCATATACAGTTAAATTATTTAATTACAGACGACAATTTTATTGAAGTAAGTAAAATGTAAACTTCCAAAAAGCATACAAGTCTTAGAAAAACATCACAAATCTAAATACAAATAACTACACTTAGATAAATAAGGTAAGTGTATAAGGGCAATGAGACAAATGATAACATTGCACTTGTATTTGAAATCAGAATAAACAACAAGATCATGTAAAAGAAAAAGCAATTAATGTGTTCCACGTAAAATAAGAAAGCTTTAAATTTAAATTGGATTAAAAAATGCTTGGAGAGCAGAATATGAATAAAATTTAATCAGGACATTTCTTTTTTTTTAATTTGATGAACGAACACATGGAAGTAAAGAAATATTTTTGATATACTTTTATATGAAGTTACTAGAAATTTCTAAGAAGGATTATTTTTTTTAATTGTGAAAGTGTCGAGTTTACTTTACCATTGAAAGTGTTGCTATGAGAAAGGTAGATGATAGATTAAATTTATATTAAATTTTCAAAATATGTTCGCTACTAGTCAAAGTAAACTCTATATTCAACATAAAATGCTTAGGATTTCCCATTCCTTATATCGATTTAATTAGATGAAAGAAACTAACAGAATGAAATATTATTTTGAATACAATTAGCTGAATTTATAGTTAAAATTAAATTTGAATGCATATACGAAATCAGGATAACAGATAAACAGCACATTAAATATTAACATATAAAAATATATATTTTTTTTACTCTTTTCATTTTTGTGTTTCTAATGTTACTACTTTAAATACTTACTTTATCGTCATGAGTTTTGTAAAGATCTAGGAATTTCCTGATTGTTAAATTTATATAGATCTATAAAAATTTTACCGTTTTTCCTCTTATAAGGTTTTTCCATAGATGTTGGAAACTTTTATCTAAAACTTTGTTAACTTTAAAACTTAAATTATTTCCAAAACGTCAAATTTGAGATAAATATGAAAAATAGTATTCAACAGCTTATAGGTTTCTAGTATACACAATTTAAATGTGGATTTAAGCATATTTTAATAAATCAGAGAATGGAAACTCTAAAAGTAAGCACTGGTTATTATTTCAATTGACCGTAACTCTGAAAAAAAATGTAAAATTTTCAAAACTTCCAGCCCAGGCTCTGTAGAGAAGTATTTGCTGTATACAATCTCTGACAATAAAGTTCGGTGAATAGTCCTGTAACATAATGAAATGTTAACGAAAGTTACTTTACTGTCCTTCGAAATATAGTCACCTCCCATAATTATACTAGTCAACACCTATTGATACGCATGTGCAGCGTTCTTTTTTGCTAGTGTTGCCAGATCAGTAGTTCTGACTTAATTCACAGCACTTTATTGTCAGAGGTTGTATATTGCCAAAATACCACTATTATAAAAGCATGTTCTAAAAAAGAAGAATGACTTGAAAATATTTCATTTGAAATATTTATATATATACATTCTTAAAATAATTATATATATACGTTTTAATTCAATTGATACTAAATATCTTAAAAATTATTAATCTATATGCTTTTGCAAAATCACAGTTTAAAATATAGTCAGTTATCTTAATTATTTGTTACAGCTGTGCACTCATATATGTGTTCTACTTTGCTTTATACTATTTGATTTCCTTCAATGTAGAAACCCTAAAGAACGGAAGAATTTGTACTAAAGTTATTAATATTCGCCAAAAAAAACATGGAAGCGATTTATTTGGAATAGGACATTACTTTTATGCAATAAAATGAAGAACGTGACCCAACAAATTAAAGGTGAAATTTTTTTACCGTGTTCAGAGATAACTTTCAAATTACGTAAGAAGAATTCTTTTTAAAAAATATAAAAATATATTTAAAGATAGATGTAATAAAAAACAATCCTTTTAATCCTAAGTTACAAGAAATTATTTTTTATTTATCCCTCTCAACATACACTTCTTTTGAAATCATTTACACATTTTACCTATCTTCATTTTAATATTAACGTAATGATTAATAGGAATTTGAGCAACTAACATAAAGTAGATAAAACTTTTAGTTCTGTTAAAAAATAAGTAATTTAAGAAAAGTCTAAATTCACACAAACGCTTTTTTAAGAAACTTTTCTTCTACGAGATACAATTTTTTAACAAGGCGCATATATTGATAGATAATAAAGTATGAACAACTTTCTTTTATTCATTATGCAAACTGCTTTATAATGAATCAATGATTGATGGACAAAATATAAATTTTTCATGTAATGATAAATGGTCTCATCAGTTTTTAAACTTAAAAAAGATAATGAATGTCTGTTGAAGATTATATAATAAGTTCTCGTTTATTTTATTCTTCGAGATCCTAACTTTTCTTGACATTTAAAATAAGATGCAATAAATTCTAAATTAAATTATAACAAACAGGTGTCGTCTTGATAAACCTCTTAAAATTTGTCACCAAGCAGCAATCTTACATTCAAATCATTAGCCGTATCAAGTTATAAGACAAGTTTTGACACCCACAGTCTCGTTTGTGCTATGAATTATTTATAATATATGATATGTGATAAATTTAACTTTTATACCAACAACCTTGATATAAAGAATGTCTTCCAAAAACGATTAAAAATTATTAATTCTAATGTTTAAAATTGTATGTTAAATAATTTCTTTTTCTAAGTAATTAAATTTGGATTTCTGAATAATAAGAAAACTTCGAATTTAAAATTAGTGCATGAATAATATTTTAAATTCAATAAATTACTTTGTACTTCAGAATGTTTTAAATATTTATTTCGACAATCCTCCTTCCTCATTGGCTCGACAGCCAAGGTTGGCCCTTGGTCTTCTCAAGAAGCCTTTTTCATACCGGCTCTCTTTCTGCTAGTGTTCTCCGATTCTTAGTTCTCAAAACTAGGATATATTTTTCTAGGCCATCAATCCCTTTAAGTTTTGGCATTCCCTTTCTTTGTGTACCAATTGGTTGGAAATTTATGACTTGTTTAGAGGTGCTGTTTTTGTCCATTCTGACAACATGACCTACCTATTTTATTCATTGTATTTTGATGAAGTTAATAGTTTGTGGTTCTTTGTGTAATTGATAGAGCACTAAATTTGATCTTCTTTGCCACGTTTCATTTCCCATAATTCCTCCAAAAATAAATCTTAACAAATTCCTTTCACAGATACTTATCATGTTCTCATCTGTTCGAGACATGGACCAAGTTTCACATGCATTAGTTAAAACTGATTTTAAAAGTCTTTTTTACAATAGAACCTTTGTTTTTCTTTTCATTAAGTTCGATTTTAAATGTTTTTATATTCCATTAAAACATCTATTAGCCGCAGTAATTCTCTTTTGGATTTCAGTAGTGCAATCGTTAATTTCCGAACCTAAATAAGTGAAACTGTCAACAATTTCAAAATTATGCACTTCACTTTTAAAGCTGGAATTGTTAAAACATGATTTGCTGTAAGGCATGTATTTGGTCTTATTCTGATTGATTTTCAGTCCTATCCGGAGAGTCTCTTTCTCTGAAGACAAGAAGGCTGGTTTTTTCGGCAATGATATTAATGTCATCAGCAAAAACCAACAGTTGTATTGATTTATTAAGGATATTTCCTCAGGTATTGATACCAGAATAGCTTTTCACTTTTTCTAAAACTAGATTAAAGAAAAGACGCGCTAGTGCATTTCCTTGTCGAGCGTTATTTTATATTTCCAATGATTTCCCTCACATGCATTCTAATTCAATTAAAATGCATCGTGTTATATAAATATTAAAAGAATTTAACAATGATTTAATAATTCATTTTAATTTTCATGAAATATAAAAAGTTGCATTAAGGAAAAAAAAGGTAAAGATATTCCAATCTAATATTTATAATTCAAGCTAGAAAATGACAGCAATGGCATCAAATCCTAATTCCTGCATTTAGTATCACATACTTATAAGAACTCTCAAGAAATAAGCTAGAACCCTTTACAAGATTGTTTTGAAAATAATAGCATTATCCTTAATCAGTTTCTATTCTACTATAGTCTTTTGTTTAGCAACACAAAGATATATTCCATATGTATATTTGCAATAAATATATAAAAATTATAGATCTCTCATGGACGTATAAAAAAGTTATATAAAAATATAGTACCAATTAAAATTAAATAAATCTGTAACTATAGAAATGTAACTTGTAAAATAATATTTGGAATGGTAATAAATGTCCATAATCTATTTTATTCTTTGGTATTTTATTCCATGTGCTATTCGATATTCTAAGCCAGATTAAAATAAAACCTAATTGCAATTGTTACTTTTCGAGACAAAATTCTGAATAATTTTTATGTCCTGATTATAAATTTATTTTATCTGTAAGTTCTTACAATTCCTAGTTTTTTTAATGACATACATTAACTTGGCATCCGCAAAACAATTGGTCTACATATGGGATGGATGAGAATGGGGAAAAGTCGCTACCTCTGTTAGTCACTGGACTAGAGCACTTAACGTAGGTAGAGGACCAACTTAGCTCTAGGTGGTATCCCATTTAGTTTGACTCCTACCCTACGAGGACTTGACAGGCATGGAAGACCCTAGCGGTAGTTAGACTACCGCCTGCATAGCTTCCAAGGTTGTCAGAGTACTCAAATCCCTCCGGCACGTCAAACTAAGGTTACCAATGGAGGAGGGAGCATGACATATCCTTTCTTATTCCAGCATAAAATTCAGTATTAAAACAAAGACAGTACACAAACATACAGATAATGCGAACTGTGCATCTATTGATAAATATATATGCAAATGTATTTCTCTAACATAACCACATAACGAGAAATCTCATGAAGATTTCTCTTATTTTTGGATGAATGATTATAGTAAGAGAAAAAGACTTATACTCATTTTTTTATTCGCAAGAATAATGTTTTGGGGAAAACAAAGAGGTACTTCTTAGAATACTATTATCTGCCTAGGAATTATAAATTTCGAATTTTATTTTTCGGAATTGTGTTCAAGGTTATTCATGCTCCAAATTTTGCATTGCAATGGAGGAGAAAGAATGTGCTTCTTGGACTGTTTGTTTCATATTCAGCTATCCAAAAAAATTTTAAATTACTTCAGATTCTACAAAAAACAGCTATAATTAACGTTATTTTATGAATAATTTTTTTTCGCTTTAGGAATCCATGAATTTTCGAAAACCGATGAACAGAAAAGGTTTAAAAATTAATTACACGAAAAGAAGATTTTTAGCCTGAAAAAGCAATAAATTCCTGTGTCTATCAAAATTACGCTTGAGTATAAATACATTTATATTTTAAATCAACAAATAAATCAAGTAATACTAGTTAAAAGACCGTGAATTTTCTTTACTATATACAAATTGCTTCTTGGAGAAAAAAAAGTCCAAAAATCCTATTCCTTTCCCCCCTTAAGTTATGTATGGTCTCATGCATATGGGAAAATGATACACATTTTATTAATTTGTAAACACAAAATGATTTTTATTTCATCTTTAAAATTTAAATAATTCTAACTATTTATTTTAAGCCCAAGCCTATAAATAAAAAAGTAGTCATTTCGAAAATCATCTAATATGAAAATGTCAGTTGCTAAGAGCAAAACAATGATTGAAAACCCAATTACATTAACAAAAAAGAATGTACCCAGTTTATATTTTACCCAACGCAATTTTTCTCTACGAGGCAAAACAACGTTGAAAAAGGTATAAAATTTGTTTAATCAAATGCTTTCCTTTCAACATTAAAAATTACTTCCTAAGATGAATAACTCCCCCAAAAGAAGTATGCATTTACTATCATAATTTTATTAGTTTTCGCTGCAACAGAATTGTGGAGTTAAATATTTAATTTTTCGCTTTAAATGTAAATAGTTTTGAAAAAGACTTCTATCAAGCTCATAAATATCATTGACATTCTAATTCCTTGTTACTAGAGTTTGTATCCTTTTATAATAGCTCGAGAAAATTTTTAAAAACTAATCATGGCAAAACTCTAATGTTTCATTTAAGTAATGTATACAGTTTGATCAATAAAAAGCAGACAAGTTAAAATGTAAGAAATTCAGAGATATTTTTCATCTGGTGAGAGAAGTAGAAACAATTTTAGATTTTATCTGGAAATCAAATTATTTTAAAATAAAAGATTTTGTAAAGCAAACTTTTAAATAGGTTTTGTTTAAAATATTGTTTACTATTCAGAAGAAAGGATATATTTAATACATTTATTAATGGTAAATTATTTAAATGTAAAAAAGATATTATTCCATAAATCTAATGTGCTATTCAAAAAGGATACCAAATAATGATATAACTATTAATAAAGTACTACAACATTGCAAAAATACTGTTAAAATATCAGCAAATATCGTCTGCCTGCGAAACTAAATTTGTCATATTGACGGAAAAGAAATTCTACAATTTACAAGTAGAACTGGCTGCTACATATTAGTAAAATGACTGAAATAGAGCTACATATTAAATTAGAATAATTTTTAATGCAATTTTGGAAAGCGAGTAAACATCTGGCAATCCATTTTTATTGTGTTTAGTTATCTTCTAGAGTGACTGAATACTGAGTAAATTGTTCGTTTTGAATGTACATAATACTAAGTCAAAGAAAATATTCATTGTATTCTCTAAGAGCTGTAGGTATAGTACATTTTAACTGAAATTAATTAGATAATTTTTGAATTACATTTGAAAATATTTTAGGTATACAGGCGGAAGGAGAAAGCTACGATGATGTGTATTTTTTAATTAAAAAAGAGAACTTAAAAGAAAATTTATAAATAATGTGTTCCATTAATTCAAAATTCATTTAAACTAAAAGTAAAATCAATTCTTAGTGCTTCAGAAGGAACAAAATGTGTTAAAATTAAATTTTAAATAAATTAAAGTAAGTAATAAACTTGATTTCTTTCTTTGTAGTTCACCTCGACTTTTTTCTTATATCTTACTTCTCATTATAAAATTAACCTGAGATTCAAATTTCGTAAATATTCATTAAAAAACTTCAGATTTAAGGCATCAAAAAATTAGTTTTCTAATGTTAAAAGAATTTTTTGAACATCTAACATTATAACGTTTTCTCTACTCAGTACTTTTTAGAACATTTCTTTCACCAAATGATGAATTCCTCCCCCCCTTGGATTATAAACTATAGTAAAAGTAACAATGTTATTAACTGTATTAATCATTTTACACGCATTCAAAAAGTAATTACAGTGCATTGAATTTATACATAATATAAAAAAATAATACATTGATTACACAAATTGCGTTCATATTTTTTAAATATTTCTAGAAATAATCAAGATTGAAGTTTGACTATTGAGAACCTTGGAGTCTTGAGGAATTGAGAACTTTTTAAAAGTAATGTTGATTTGAAATTACCACAATATTTTTTTACAAAAACTGGAAGAGAGAGATGTTATAAATGGTATCTAAGAATTAGATCTATCACACTCCTTAAGTACCTTCTTCAAATATCTCTGGAACCATTAATCGAATTTGGATGAACATTAATATGTAAAAAAAGTATTCATCGTCAAGTATATAATCTTTTTTATATTATTTTATTTTAACACGAGAAATAACTTCTAACCAAAACTAAAAGTTATTAAAAATGTCTACGTATTTGCCTGTTTTCAAATTTTAATTTGCTTTTTAAGTTACTCACTTCAATAGAATTTAAATTTCAGTTATACAGATGGAAAATAACTATACATCCTCGCGCTTGTTTCTGAAAAGAAATTAATTTCATATATTCTGTTACAAAATAATTTGAAAGAAAAGTTAAGAATTAATATTATGGCAATGGTAAGCAAACTCACTCAAGTTCATGAGCAACAAACCTTCTTAAGTCTCTTGTGATCAACGCATCGATAGCTACAAGAACAGAAGAAAGTGACATTTTTGCACATTTTTTCTAACCTCACTTCCATGTCCTCAATTTCAGTAACTTGAAAGAAAAAAAAACATTCTAAGGGTTTATATTATCCTAAGCTAATTTTTAATGCTAATGACTCCGTTCATAGGAAGATTTTTTTCTGAGTGCAGTAGTCCATTTCGCGGTCAATGGGTTCCTTTATTTAAAGGTATTTTTTATTTAGTAAGTGAAAGGGAAAAAAAGGGATTAGCGTACTTCGTAACAAATTAACTGGTTTTATCCTAGTCAATGTTAATTTATTTATTACGTGTTTTTTTTAATTTAATCTAAGTTACATTTTTGCAAAACACCTGATGCAGAAGAAAAAAAATAATATTTACAAAAGATGACACGCGCGAGACTGTCAATTCTTCAATATAAATATCATATTTTTATTGTCATTTATTATTATATTGTACATTTTAACATTATACTATTTTACTTTATATACCTTTTTGATATTACATTGTTCATTAAATATTATACATAGAAACATTGCACATGCATATATATACGTATGTATTAATAGTAGCTTTTATCCACTAGATTTGCAGGGAGTATTTGACGCTGTTGTACGACTATTTACTACACTTAAATTACCGATATCTAAATAATGCTATTAAGCAAAAAATTATACAGAAAACATTTTCATATACCCTAATTCTTGATTTAAGAAAGACAAATATTGAATTTCTAAAGCGAAAGTACATTTATCTTTCACGAAACCGTAACCATTCCCTACCATAGTTGATTTCGGATAAACCGATTCCTTGCAGATTTCTACTCCACAAAAGAAACATGCTTGCCAAATTTCAATTCTGTAAAAAAACTCAAAAACTGGAGCATTTTTCTTTTCAATAATATCCCCGTAACTCTTTTTAACTACCCTTTGAAGTCACTTTTTGCAAAACTCGTTCTTCATGGATTTTTACTCAAGGGAAGGAATATGCCTGCAAAATTTCTAGCCTGTTGGTGTAATAGTTTCGGTGATCTTGTGATGAGGGAGTCACTTTTTGCCTATGTATAGATATATGCATACATAAAAATTATTCATTATGCATGATTATTATATAATACCTCATTATTATGCATTTCATAATATATCTTGCATTACTAGCTTCATAACATATTATGCACGGATATTTTAATGATATTTCCCATGCTTTTAGTGCATGAAAGTGCATTTGGAAAAAAATATTAAGATAGGGAAACAAAAGGAGTTTAATTATGATGAATATTAAAGGGTTCACATTTATTCTATTTTAATCTCATTTTGATGTTCAGACACCATGACATACACCAGACTCTCGGTCGCATTCTGTATTGATGTTCTAAAATGATGCTAATCTAACTGTAAGTGTTTTTATGAGCATTTTCGATGAAATAAAGATACTTTTCAGACTAAATTAAAGTTAAATAAATGAAATAAAGCATTCTTCTACTTACATAAATTCAAATAAGGAATTCATATAAATATTTGATAGAAATTGAATACAAGTTTTATATCATAATAATGTTATGTAGATCAGGGTTCAACAATTTATGCTATCATTCTCAAAGAGCTTGACAGTTGTTTAGTTTTATTGTAAAAAAACAGTCACTGAAATACAAGATACAGTCCTAAAAATTACTTAACAAATTCCAGATGGTCTTCACCCTTCTAAAGCACTCAAAAACGACTATCAGTGTTTAAAAATACAAATATATAATTATCAAGATTATTCGCAAGCACCTCTGGATAGTAGAAACTAATCGCTAGTCGTCTTTTCTACCGTCAAAATAATACCAACTCATCTTCAGGGAGGAGCTACTATTAATGATTTGAACAAAGCTTTCTTGAGAAATCTACTTACGTCATAGATCTTGATATTAATAGATTTCTCCAATTATTTCCAACAGCATCCATATGGTCTTCAATTCGTTAGAAATAGTCGCCACATGGGGTCATCAAAAATAATGTCAACTTCGCTCAGTCACCAACATTTCTCACCATTTTCCATTGAATCGCCATTATAAAGTGAGAAATGGCGTTGCTTAACAATATTACAGTTTTAGAATAAGATAAATACATCAAAAAGTAATACTGATGCATTATGCATCCACATATAAATTATTTATTCTATTTTAAGTGTTAAATACACAAAATTCGTAACACTATAAATAACTTATGATACGTATATCGTTGCAAAACGTACATCACAGATGGAATCATAGTTATTTCTTAATTACGTTTTTACAATTTTATAATAGCTGAAAAGATTTTACACTTTTTAAATGGGGATAACAATAATGATAACAGAATAGAATTCTCAAGAATATCCATTACTCTGAAGCACTGGTTATTAAAATAAAAAATACATTCATTTTCAGTATTATTGCATTCATTATTTGGACAATTCAAAGGAACTTTTACATGAAATTGTAAATACCAAAACTAAAATTAATACATTGTGAATAAAAACACATTAAAACATTACGAATAGATATAACATTTTTCAATAAACAAAAAGTTTTTTGGAACATTTGCACTTTAAGAATTAATATAGAAACTGAAATGTGTCAAAAACTATTTTCGTATGATGAGCGAAAGACAAAATTTGTTCTGATGTGCATATCAATGCATTACAAAAGGTCGTTTACATTTATAAAAAAGATTTTGATAGTTAACTTTTATCAATAAGTACTGTATTTTTTGTGAAAATTTGCCCTTATATCTGAAAGCCATGATTATTGACAATATCTCTAGTTCGAATTTCTCATGAAAGTGAAAATTTTCTTAGTACTGTCGTATAAATTTTACTCCATTCATCTTGGACCGTTTTCCAAAGTCCGTTCAGTTAGTTCTCATAGATGCCATTTTTCTTAAGGCTCGTTTTAATAAACTGAAATCACAAAAGTCCATTGGAGGAGTTTTGAGAGATTTTACACATATTTCACTAAATGGGTACACTTTATTTCTGTTTATGATTCTTTCTTTGCTAAATAAGCGGCAGTGGACTTAGATGTGTGGCTAGAGGCTTTATTCATATGAAACTCAACGTTATCTCAATGTCCTTTCTTTTTTCAAAAATTAGTTTCTAAAATATTCTGCTATTAGTAGAGTGTGAATTACTTTTGATTTTACTTGAGACGTTTTTAATTTTCAATTCGCTATTGATAGAAAATCCTGCAATTGCCATGAATCTCTTCGGAAACATAACAGTACACTGATGAATCAATTTAACTTAATATATATAACTTAAATAAACCCATGTCCACTTGAGTGCTACCACAAATTTCAATTTTTCAGCAGAGTTATGTGTTTTTTATACAATTTTACACAATTTTTTTCTTCTAGCAATATGTTTTAAAATGGAGACAAAATTTTGGTTTAAACATCTCATTTAACTTTAAATCTTTATGAATTATTTTACGTACATTGCTAGAATGTATTCCTAGTTTCGATGCAATGAATCTTTGAGTCGTGTATTTTCCTTTCAGATCAGAGACTTCCCTTTCTTGATACTTCTTGCCTTTGAATGAAGTTTTGTGGTTGTTTCCATTTTTACTTTCCTCAAGACGATTCTTACATTTCTAATTTAATATATTATAATTGGCTTTTATTGAAATCCAATTACCAAAATTTTACACTGCTTTATAATTTTTGGAATTGAATAATTCTCCTTGGAAAGCGTAGTTACATAGCCGACGTATCATAAACAAATTTTAGGGGTCATTTTTAAAATAAATATTTTATTTTATATTAAGATCAAAAGAAAACATTAGCAGACGAATATTCTTAAGTTTCCAAAGTTTTACATGAAAATACAAACGAGAAAATGAATTACAAAATCATTTTCATTAGTCTGAACGACCTACTGTATATCCGGATTGTAAATTCAAATAAAATTTTAATGTATTCCTATTTCCATAAAAAAACAGAATTGGGAAAATTTTTTTTTCGTTTTTAAGCATCGTATTTCCTTGTTTCTTTACCTCATTAAAACAAATAAGGGGACTTCAAAAGAATTTTTTAAGAAATGGAATACTTGCAAACATTCCGAGAGGTTTAAAAGGTTTTAATTTCTTTCTTCTAAGAAAAAAGAAAAGACAGAGAACATCTGAAGATAAATACAATTTAAAGAAAGAAAAAAATTCCTCCTGCCAACATAACATCTTTCATCAAATAAAAAACTCGAAAGAAAAACACTACAAATTCGAAAGTAATGTGATTAAACAAAGGCAAAATTTTTTAAGTGTTTTTTTTTTTGGTATTTAAAATAAACCAGAAAATCATGAGAGTGAGGTAAAGTGGTTATATATAACAGGGATATACATTCTCTCGTTAATTAAACATGAACCAAAGAAGATGATGACATGAAGCTTAAAAAAATATCAACTAAGCATTTTAATCAAATAAAAAAAAATGCTTTTAATCTTAATTTAAACTTAACCTCGAAATCAGCAAATATCGATTTGCTGAAATTACTCATTTGGTCACGATTATGAGTTTGAAAGAATTTTTTCTTTATTACTTTGTATTAATTTAAAATAATATATTCATCCTAACTTCTTATTTTTTTCCTTGTTCGAGAAAATGTGCAATTTGACAGTGAAGTAAATCAAAAATAAAAGAATTCTACAACAAATAAATAAATGTTTAAATAAAAATAACATAAGTAAGATAAAGACTTTTCTGTGGGTTTTGCTTATTAGTGTACTCCATGTTTGATTTATTAAAACATGAGGCAGAGAATATATATTTCTAACGATAATTCTACTTCAGTAACTTAATTGTTCAACTAAAGCAAAACATGTTTGCAATATAAAAATTTAACCATACGTTTTTCAAAAGTGGACTCTGCATATGGTTTTTACGAGTTTTTTAGCTACTATGCTTTTAATTTATTAACACATGGTTTTACTTTCTACATTCTTTTTAAAAATAATAATAAAATGTTTATAATGTATCAAAATATATATTTCCCCATTTATACAGACGGTTATAAAACTTTATATCATAGGAAAAATACATGTAAGGAAAATTTTTTATATAATATAAATTATTGACTCAGAAAAAAATGTTTCTAATTCACTAATATAAAGTCGAATTTGCACTGTTAAGTATTCAAACATTTAAATACAATTCCTATCATTAAAGACTGAACTTAAAGCATTTAATTCTTAGTTGGGTATGCATAAGTTCTCTAAAATATTTTACTTTTGAGAGGGGGTGTGTTGCTATGAATTAGGAATAAATATTTTTGAATATATTCAAGTACGAAGATTATACATAACACTTACATAATTTATACTAGTGTAAAACGCAAATATAACCAATTACTTAGACATGATTAATTTTAGGACTGTTATGCGTATAATATTAAAATTTATCTTTCTTATCTGTTCTCAAATTAGGTTCCTGTTTGTTGATAGAAACTTACATATAAACTTTATGTGTACTTTTTCAACACAATTTTTGACAGAATAAACACATTCGATCGTTCATTACTTCCCTAAGAACAAACCCAATCCACGAATTGAAATGTAACAAAATTCCAGATTCATTCAAGAATTTTCAGCTACATCCCACTAAATTTATGTTGAAAGCTATAGTGGCAAAACCGAGAATTTGCTAAATCAGCAACGTATAACGAGTTCTAACTAAATTACAGTTTTAAAAGATTTATACAAAAAAATTAATTTAAATCGTGTAAATATTTCTACATACATAGTAATTGTAAGAAATTAATAGTTGGAAAAACTTTAATTCAAGTTGAGCAAGAACTATTGTTCAATATATTGTCAGTGTCACAAAAATAGATCCTCATGAACAGGTCATGAACAATAAGGGAAATGCAATTCAGTCAGTTGCTACGTAATTGAGTATATGTTTATCTTAAGACCATAGAGGTACTTTCTGAGTCTATATCATCGTTTCTAACGCTTCTAAGGGCAATGTTAGATCCTGATTTGCCCGGAATTTGAGAGACATTTTGACATAGACGTATTTAGCTAAGAGCCCATTAAGAATGAAATTGCATCACTGAAACTACGAAACCACAACTATTGTCTGCAGTACAAGGTATTAATTTTGTGCATTGGACAATAAAGTAGAAGAGCAGATTGTTTAGTTAACAATTCCAAATGCAAATCCTAATGTTTTTTTCTTCTTTTTTGATAAATTTAACATAAAGTTATATAATGGAATGTGGGATGTAACCATTCTGGTGTTAATAAGAAATCATTAAAATCCGAATTCAATGGACTAATATAAAATTTAAGTTACTTTAACCGCTTTTTATTTTAACATTAAAATTATTTGCGTGAGAAATAAATTATTTCTGCGAACTTTTAAAATGAACAAATTGATATATGTTTTAATGGATTTTTTAAAATCTTAACCAAAAAACTGAAGTATCTCTGCTTTGGTATATGATAAGTAGAAGGTAATATGAAGCTACGATGGTTATCATAATATGATGTGTCTAAAATAAACTAAGACAATTTTTTTTAGGCTAATGGATAGAATATTTTCTATTCAACAATGGACACAATACAATTATAGTTAAGTATATTATATGCGTGGGAAAAGCATGATCATCCATTTATTGTTATAATTGCTTGATGTGCTAAAATCAAGCCTGCAATGTACTAGGTCTGAGATAGTAAAGCACCAAACCACATCCGGTTAGAAATAAAAAAATATTAAAAAAGAGCTTTTTTTTAAAAAAAGAAACATTTAACAAAAACTAATGAGGAAAAGAAAGTGGTTTTGTTTTTCGCATTTATTACAAGCACATTTTGTGAAATACTTTTTTTTTTCCATTTAAATTGGATTTCCCCCTGAAAATATTAGTTCAAAATACATTACAAAATTGTAATTTCGATCAAGAAACTATTGAATACAATTAAATAAGCAAATAATAAAAATATCAATGTAATAAAAAAAATGTGAATATGTACTAATAAAGTTCATTTGTTACTTAAAATTACTGAAAAAGGGATAAATGTACAAAACAATTTATAATTTTTAGCTATCGAAGTTATTTATGATCTTACGGTATTATTTCTGATTTATTTAATGGATTGAGATCTTTATTTCCGTATGAAAGATTGCTTATCCCAATCCTAAACGTGATTTTTTATTAAATAATGGAATGAAACATTTAATAACTTGTTATTAATATTAAAAAAAATGGAAATAAAAGTAATAAAATTGAAAAAGTAATGGAAACATACTTTTTTTTCAGAAAAATAAACTTATAAGAAGTAAATAAGCATTATAAGGATAATATATGTTTAAAGTTTAAGTTGACTGCCTACCTTCGGATCAAATGTTTTCATAAAAACATATTTTTGAACCTAAATGAGTGTTTTTAGGAAGAAAAATTTAAAAAAAACTATGTAAATACATTAAAAATTTTAAATGAATATTGTACTTTTAGAAAAACTGGTGTTTTTCAAGAAAATTTAACCAAATTTTTACCAAAACGGGTAACACTGTATAAAAATTTCTAATACAATTTTTACAATTTTCTTTATACACAGCATATATACTATGGTGCTCTTCAAAATGAGCCAAAATCTAAGAAAAATATTAAAATATAAAAATTATAGACAATTATACATAACAATGTGAAACTTTTGATATTTTGTGTTTTTTATTTATAAAAACTATCCTAAATGAAAAAAAAAATATTTAACCTACAACAAAACTTTAGGTTAACTTTATGCGAAAAACAGTATAATAAACATTCCCACAACATTTCAAAAGGTTATCTGGTTTGGTTCTTAAGATATCATGTAAATGGTAAAGATTTTCTTTCGAAAACAAAATTTTGAGAAAAACTCATTTAAAGTTTTATCTTACCGTTAAAAGGTACACGTACATCACAAAATTGTCTAAAATTCCCCAGGATGATATGCCATATCTTCCTTTTCTTCCTGGTGCAACCCTTTTTTCTTTCTGGGAGCTCGTGTTTTTTTTCTTTTAATTTTGTAAAGGGTAATGAATGTCTTTCAGCGTCGTTAATTCGTCGATAGTCATACAATTTTAATACACGTATCATATAGCTACCGACACTAAACCCCAGCTTATTTGTCACTTTTAATAAGCCA
The DNA here is from genome assembly GCA_019973935.1 of Trichonephila clavipes. Taxonomy (NCBI): domain Eukaryota; kingdom Metazoa; phylum Arthropoda; class Arachnida; order Araneae; family Nephilidae; genus Trichonephila; species Trichonephila clavipes. Next base: position 126,064 of record BMAU01019064.1, on the reverse strand, counting down.
CTAGCACCTTCATTAAATTGTAGAACTGCTGTATATGCCCCAAATTTCAAAGACTGGAGTTCAACGAAGTTTTGTTTTGGAACTATGTTCCACAAAACACCATTGAAACTATCGTTAGCATTCTGAGTCAATCCGTGTAAACACTTTTCTAAAAGGTTTTGATCGTATAGTTTAAAGTAGTGTGGTTTAACAATATTTAAAATATTTTGTGGGATTCCAGGGGCTTTGGCGGTGAATATTTTACCAAGTGCCTTTGCTTTTTGAAATTTGCACCAACTATCTGTTCTTGTTGGGCATTGACCATGCATAGGCCTTTTAGTACTGGAACAGCGCAGTGATAAAACGCAGCAATAACTGCGCTTTGCATGTTTGCTAAATTATTTATATTACTGCGGATTGCTATTCCATAATAATTTTGTAATTTGTCAATAAAATTGTCCGTCGATTTTCCCTCTCTTTCCTCCCAATCCTTTCACTGATTTTTTTAACTTTCTCAGATGACTCCCAACCCTTTTTTGCACGTGACCAATACATTCTAGTTTATTAACTGTATTAGGAGCGTACATGTTTTTTACGGATTCCTACGCTTTGGAATCCTCATCACCATAGTAATAAGTGTACTGCAATTTACAATGATTCTATGATCGCTCAAATATGCGATATGCTCCGACAGTCCCCATACTTGAAGCCGAGTCCATATGATTGCAAGAAACATGTGCATTAGAAGCAGCATCTGGAACTTTAGTCTTCTTTGAACATATTCTACAAGAATGTGACATTATTTGGATGTCCAAAATTTTTCCTGTGTCAATGGATATACAACTGACGCAACCAGTGTGAGACGAGTAGCCACGCTTCTGCCAAGTCACATCCATCGACACGCCACAGCAGCTTATTGATTCTAAAGGTGATTTTTTTAATTTTTTCACCTCAGTTGCTGCATGTTTCATGCTTTCTATAGAAAATATAGATGCAGCCTGCTGAATCTTTAATTCTTGATTTCGAAAGGCTGTTTTGGAAAGAAAAGGCAAGTCCAACATACCGAACAGTTTATTTCCAGCTGTGTACCCTTTTCCAATTACTCTTAAGGCAAAAGCAATCAGAGTATTCAGCTTAAATTTATTGTTGGTTTTTTCAGATGAACTAAATCCTTCTATAAAAATCACAGTTTCTACATTTCAAGGAAAAGTTTGAACATATTTCATACCTAGAGTCTTTTGTCAAACTGAGTTCATCATGTAAACAAACTGGATAACAAAGTAATGCAAACACTAAACGCAATGTGGTGACATCAAATATTCGATGTCCGAAAATTTCATCACAATTTACAGATTTTTCTAAAAAATTGTTCTTCAAATCTTCAAGTTATGATGCACTTGCAGTTTTCAGTTCAATATTACTTGCAACGGTGGTATCATTTTTAGCCTGAGAATCTATACTTGAGCGTTTGTTCCTATACTGATTACCTGTAAACTTTCGCTTTCTTGAGCGATATTGGTTCTTATGACCCATATTTAAGATATTTTTGAAACCTTTTAAGCAAAATTTTATCGTAAGATATACATTTTTGTAATAAAAAGCGACCAAACATAGAGCTAAGCAAAACACAAGCTAGAATGTAAACAGATTGTCTCTATTGCCAATTTTTAGCAAGAAAGAACCATACTAATAATATAGTAGTGGATGAAACACTAGAAAAATTACCGAAATATATTTTATAAATTAAAAAAAAAATGAAAGAAACTGTAGAATTTAAGTTAAAAAATTGCAATTTTCTGCAACTTCCGGTTTTGAAATGATACTTCCGGTTCCCTTTTGCAGAGAGTGATGTTTTTAAAATCACTATAACTTTATTTATATGTTGAATAAAGGAAAAAGAAAACTGTTTTGGAAAGAAAAATGTTAAAACTGTAAGATTTTGGAGTAAAAAAATTCCTTATGTAGACGAAAAACGACATTTTCAAGTCACCCAGCGACTTAGCAATTTTGGAAAAACTAGTGTTAAATAGATAAGATTTATACAATAAGTACCTTAAAATTATAAATTATTTAGGGATTGAATCATTATGTAATTTCTTTAATAACATAGTAGAAGGAATAATAAATAAAATACATTTTAATAAGTTTCACCTAATCACTAATGTTTTTTTAATTTCCAAAAATTTGTTGAGGATACTAAATTTTACCAAGTTTATTTAGAGTAAACCACGTAAACTATTTCAAATATGGGAAAAATGTATTATATTGGCAAACACTTGTAATCTTTTAACGGCTTAACAGTAATTATATTTAATTATATTAAATTAGAAGTTTCTGCTAGTGTGTCAAAAATAATTTTCATATCCTAATCATCTCATTTTCATTTCACTTACGTTCTCAACACATCTTTTAAAATACATTATACTATAGATAGTTTCATAAATAATCTTTTTAGTTGGAATATTTTTTATAATAGTGAAGTATTAAAGATTATTTGTGAAAGTGAGAAAATTTCCTGTGGATAATTTTATTTTATTATTATTTTTCTTGAATGTAAAGCAACATGAAAAAAAATAAACAACAGAGAAAATAACAGAATTTGTGATATGATATCTACAAGGTGTCATTTAATTTTGATACTTCAATCAAAGAAAAATCTGAAAGAAATTATCAATGTGAAAATATTTAAATAACAAATACGGACATAGTCTAAATTAATGTAAAAATGCACTGCAATATTTTCTCGCCAAAGTAATTTTATGGAGAAGGAAACTCAGGATAATGTAATAATTTCAATTATTTTCAGAAGCAACAGGATAACTTTACGTCACAACTTTTATCCTGGAACATTATATCGCTACATTGTTGACGCAATTACTTCTTTATAGGATCAGCAGTATTAAGTGGAAAATTATTAGAAAAACTCTCTGATGTGTCTTGTCATTTAAATGTTTCAAAATATTTTTTTGGAAAACAGTGTCTATTCAAGAGAGATATTTATATTTTTAATCGGATGCACTAATTTATAAACATGAATAATACTTAGTACAACATTCTGAAAATTGCTGAAAATCAGAAATCATTCCATACATTAGTTTATTTGGTAGAAGAACCTTGATACACGACATTATATACGTTTGATTTTGAATACTTTTATTTAAATTGATTGTAAACAAACAATACAATGAATATTAAATTGTACTGGGTAATTAATAGTAGCAGTAATTTTATGCCATTTGAGTTTCCACATGCAAAGGTAATTATGAATATTCATGCAATTTTAAATTGGAAATTACTCTGGGATTAATTTTATTATGATTTTTTTGTCTCAAACTGCATGTATTTACTCATTTCGAATAAAACATGTCTTTACCATGCGGAATTATGCCCATGGTTTCATTTATTGCATTACGCAATTCAAATGTATCAGTTCTATACTGCACTTTTTGCATAATAAGTACTACTTGAATTTTGAAATCCGCTTCAGATTGACCACGTGATCGGGACATCTGATTATGCACCTCAGCGCCCAATGGTCATGTATACTGGGGTAGGCACAGTCGGCCCTGACACTCATGAGCGGTTGCGCCACTGAGTTTGAATTTGAATTTTAAAATTTTAGGGCAACACAATTTTTTTTTTTAAATCTTCAAAAATTATATTAGGAATCGGAAGATTAAAGAACATTTCATTTTTGTCTCTCCTGAAAAAAGTTCAATTTTTTATTTTTTTTTATCCTGCTAGATATATTGTACGAATTCTCTACAATTATGAAGAGGCCGAATGATCATGGTCAGGAATTGCCAGGCAATTTTTTTTTTCTCTCGAGGATTGAGCTCCAATGTTATTGCCACTGAATTCTCATCATATTGAATCTTTGAAGTTTCAAAATCCTAACGTTAACGTGATATGGAATTTTATTGAGAGAGACATGAGCTCAGATGTAATCCCCGTCACTTGATAGTGGTTTAAATTATCGAGTTCAATCTCATATAACTCTGTTGTAGCTCACTGCATATAATTCAAATGCATTTGAAAAAAGCTAAAAACAAAGCTAAATGAGTCACCGAAATACAAACCATAGGACCTTAATTAAAAATGAATTAAGATCCCTTGCCTTTTAGCGATAAAAAGAAGTATTAGAAAATTATTTTTAAGTTCTGTAAAAAAATCCTAAGAAAAAGTAAGCAAATAACAGTTTTTATATAAATAAACCAATTTAAGAAATTCTATTTATTTGCAGAAATGAGAATTGTCTTTATTGTTAATATAATAATTAACTTAATTTAGTTAACCAGTTAATTGCCTAAATGAAATTCTCGATTAGAGAATTTTCCTTTTTGAAAAAGTGCATCTATTTCTTGTCAACAGATCATATCTTTTTCTTCGGTTGCTAAATATGTCAGTAAAGCCATCGTGTAGCTGAACAGTAGGATGTTAAAATTTACTCATTCACTCACTCACGCTGTGTCAAAATTCTGTAGGTTTTTTTTGTCAATCACAAAGAATTTACAAAAATAAGTTGGAAAAATTTGAATTTACTCCTAATGAAAAATGAATTATAAAATCCATCCTACAATAAAAAGAAATTAGCTTTAAAATGTTTTCATTATTGTATTTATTTAGTTTAATCAATATAGAATGTAATGTAACTCATGGAACCATAACATTTTGTGTACTCTGGAGAACCCAAACATGAGTTTCAAAATAAAACTTGAAAATATATACATATTTTCAATCTCAATTACAAGTTGGTTTTCCTTAAATGTGTACTAAACCTTAGCGGATTAAAGAGTCTTTCTGTATATTTAATTGTTATGTGTCTTGGAATCCAATTTGTTTCTTCTTTGGCCTCGTAGGTTATACAACTTTCTCAGTACTCTATTTTATTATATTATACTATATATATATATATATATATATATATATATATATATATATATAATATTGATAAAAAAATTTTGAAGATTGAAACTCAAACAAATTTTTTTATTATTCTTATAGTAAAACAATGTAGCAAAATATACTAAACAGAATTCTCATTAAAAATTTCATTTTAGAAAAATTACAGCTAATATTTTCATCCAAATATCTGAAAGAGACCGTACAAGTAAGATATTTGATCAAGATTGCAACAGAGCAACGCATTTCTTCATTAAGTGTCTATATAAGAAACCCCGTGGCTACCCCAAAATCTCCACGATTCAATATTCCATAAAAAAATATGGTAGAATATCTGAATCAGAAAACAAAAACAAAAAAATGAGCAGCAGATAACTTCCTTACAATACACCTAACTTTTCATGGCATTCGTTAATGGACAGTCGAAATAAAATACAACAGCCACGTTCTTCAGTAAACAGAGCGAAAACCAGGAATTCACTCCATTGCGTCTCTTTAAATATAGACGAACGGTTTGATTAACTTCTTTTTGGTTTCCGCTCCGAGGAATTGCCTCTGGACAATCATCTGGACTCCGATACAAGACGAGAAATCCTATAATGTTGATCTTAGTTTCTATTGGCTTATTTGAGTAGACTGACCTTTAAACTAAGGGGAAGATATCTGATTTCCCTCGTGATTAAACTGTTCTACTGTCTTAAATATTTTAAATAGTACTTGATTGTAATACTAAATAAGAAATCCTGTAGGATAATATCATTGAATGTTATATGATTATCAACAATTTCAGGTACTTTAAGGACTTTAAAAATTAAAGAAACATCGAGCTTCAAAAAATATACAAAATTGTCATTTGTTTTAGGTTTTAAATGAAGCCAGGAATGCAACTGATTTTTATTGAAACTGTTTATAATTTAAATTACTGTTGATAATTTTATTTGTTATACTTTTTCTTCAAAATTTACTATTATTTTTAAAGTATGTTTTATTCTGCTATGATGAGAAAAATTATTATAGGTATTTAGAGAAGATATATATATATATATATATATATATATATATATATATATACGTATATATGGATTCTTAAATACTTATAAAATATACTAATGTTTGATTTTTATATACTGGACTAAATAAGTTTTTATTTAAAAAATATATTAATTACAACAAAAGTATCCACCAGTATCGAGAATCAGTAAAAGATAAAAATAACACTTTTTTCAATTAACATACGGGGAATTTTTCACTTAATTTACATACATTTTATACTTGTCAAATTATTTATTTCCATTAAATCATTATTATGTTGTATATATATATTTAGATAAATTGAAAAGCAATAAGAAAACATATTTAAGAAATTAAAACATGCTACTACGCTTATGTTAACATTAGTGAGAAGGAAAACAAATATAAGAAATTCTAGATCAAAATATAAACTTGGCAACTATTTGGGAACTGTAAAAGGTTTTATTTAAAAAAGAATTATATTAAATTTCTCTTTTTGAGACATATTTAAATAATATTCACCCAGAATCTTTTCCTTAAACAAGAATATTTTAATAAATTACAAGTGAAAATTATTCACAAAATGGAGTTTCGCTTTAATAAGTGTACAATTGATAAAAAGTGTGATAATGGTATTCAAGTTCAGTAACGATGATTTCTAGAATGATTCACGGTAAGAGTCATCATCAGCTTCGTTATGATCTCTGTTCTAAATGAACCTGAAACCCATGTTGAGCTTAAACGTGAGTCATAGTATTTAACTCCTTGCGTACCATAGAGCCACCTCTAGTGGATGCATGTTATGCGTAGAGCGAAACCTTATGTAGATACATGGTTTATTTAGGCGTACAACCAGTGTAACCAATGCAGAAAACATTATAAGATTAAATAACATTACAAAAGCTAAATTATAAAATGTCTGGGTTAAGAAAATTGTAAAAAGTAAGAAATTTAAGGTTAAAACCACAAATATTTGTAAAATTGTTCAAAATATTCCTTGGAACAAAAATCTATTCCACTTGCTTTACGTAAGTGCTTTGTCAATTATGTTCCATTTCTTTGTCTTCTTCATAACATTGATAAATCAGGTGCATATCTGCCTGCTCGGTGTTTACAAAACGTACCCTACTTCTTTGCGGGCGATAACAACTCAAATGATTCCGACTACAAACTCAATAACACCTCCTTGGGATGAAGTTCAGCTTTCGAAGTCGCTGCAGGCGGATCAGAAGGTTGAAACACAATCCTAAGATGCTTTACGTTACACATAACCTTCTTCTCATCTTTTATTACAATTTGTGTCGAGAATGAGTCATTTTTCTACCTTAAAATCAAAGATAAAGATTGGGTCATCCAATTGTTTAGCTGAATGGTTATAGGGAACCCAAGGATCCAACTTTCTCGTAAAACTAAAGTTCACCAGTCGTTTTCTCGACAGTTGTCCGGTATTCATTCAAGGTATCCGCTAAAACTTGCACGATTTGGTTTGGACTGTTTCTTATGGCTGGGTCATTATAGTTTTCTCCAACGTATGATGGCTGTCCATTCCTACCTGATATTGGCAACTTCTGTGGCCTTCCCTAAATTTATGAAGCCATAGACAACATGTGCTTTCATCTACTGCATCCTCCGAATAAAGTTCACAGACATTGCTACATGTTTCGACTGCCATACTTTTTTTTTTATGGAACTTTTATAACAACAATGTCTCACATGCTCCCTCTTGCTTTACCTGTTACATCCTTTGGGTTTTTTTAAATGATTAACTGTGAGAGATACAATTCATTTATATGTTAAATATCCACGCGTTTGATTGGGGATCGATTTCGACTATTTCAACGTCATGCGTGACATCAATTCCATTTCTGCATATCCAAAAATGGGTAGAGCTTTCGCCCTCACCAGATATGATAAATATTGTATTTTTTGATTAGATCACGTATTTCATCTAGAAATGGTAAAATTTATTTGGATATTAGATTTGTAGAACGCAGAAACTAAATGCCAATGTTTGTATTTCCACAAGAAAGAGGAGGATTAGAAGATCTGATATACAATGTTAGTTTGTCAACTTTTATTTAAGTTTTATGACAGAAATATAAATTTAATAAGATACTAATTAGTAACCGATACTTTTTTAAGGTAATGCTACAACTGCAATGTGTAACTATAAATATATTGCTATGTAATTAAATAACCCACTGTTTGAGACGCCCTATTTTTTGTTACTTAGCCATATACAGGATAGTTCTAAATTGTTTTTACAAAGTAAGAGGGTTGTTAGTATTCATACAGACAACCAATAATTACATAGTAACGTTGGGCCGCATCCTACTTTAAGTGGCAAAAAAGAACATTAGAATTCCAACCTGAACTTATATCATTGCTTGAAACGAGAATGACTGATACAAAAATCTGCATAACCATATTTATTGTTTAGCGAAAAATTCCCAGCAACTCCTCAATATGCCGACCAAAAGTGTCGTTGCTCAATTGACACCAGCAAAGGAACGACTGGCACATCATCTCGAAGATTCCGGATGTGGTGTTAAATTTGTCTACGATCAAAACAATTTTCACCTTGAGATCATCTTCTGATTCCACAGACGTCTCGCACTCTAAAGATTTCGTGTACCCGCAAAAGAACAAATCAAGTAGGTTGAGGTCCAGTGAGAGAGGAAGCAATCCGCAGGTCCGCTATATCCGATCCTTCGTGCGGGATATGTGTCATTCAATAAGTTACGAAACTCGATGGGAAAATGTGCTTGGCCGATGATGATGTGAAGTCTTTTAAAGGAAAAGTTTGATCTGATTTTATTTCTCCTGTAACAAGTAAGAACAAAATGCTGCTTCTTAGAAGAAATTTGCATGCGGTAAATTCTTGATAGTCTTATGATATATAGCACGTATGCAGATACAAAATGACGTCAGGGCAATGTTTCGCATTGATTCATCTCGCAGGAACCGTTTCTACTTTCCTCATTTCTGCCTCTCAAAATGGAATGCAACCCAATGCCCCTATGTAATTATTGGTCGTACGGATGGGTACCCCTCTTAATTTGTAAAAACATTTTAGAATTCCCCTGTATGTAAGTGCATAGTGAATACAGTTTTTATATAATTTAACATTATTTTACTTTCAATTTTAAAATCATAAGATTATACAAGATAAAATAATAATGTATGGATAAAGTAATCTTTGTTTTTTGTTTTATTCCGAATATAATCTAGGCTTAAGGCACCATTTATGCTATCCGCATATAACTTCCACTTATTTTTATTAAATGGATTCGCATGCTCCTGGTGCGCTTGAATTCCCCGGTTGAAATATATACAAAATTATTTTCTTTGGTGCATATAATCCAGAAAACCCATGGGGAAGGAAATAACTTTTAAATTAATAAGTTATATATGTCGAGCTCATATAGATGGGAGACTAGTATATAATTAAGTTAAAGTATCAAGAGATTTCTAGGAAAAGAGAAATAACTGATAGATATAACTTACTTTTAAGTGAATTTTTTAAAATGTTAAAGAGAAAATCAGAATTATTTTTTCTTTGATTTGGATATTCGTTCTTAAAAGGCATTACATCAATTTTATTTATAGAAGTCTAAGATTGCTGCTGCTAATTTTCTAACGCAGAAAATAGATTCTTCAAGAGCAATATTATCAAATAAAGAAATAAAAGAAATTCCCTGTTTACTATATAAATAGGTAAAACAGAATAAATTTCTTCACATAAATGTTTCATTACTAACACAAAATGTATTATTTTTTCTTTTTTTTAAACTCGGGGATTACTTTTCTTTTAGTTATTTTTTAATATATTTTTTATTTTTATACAAAATGTATGCAAGAACATTATATATATGTGTGTGTGTATTTTTGCATAGTATGTGTGTCTATGTATATGCATAAGAAATAATTTGAATTTGGCTGAAGATGTTTTTGTATTAAGATATTTTTCTGGTTAATCATGAAAAGTGGAGGAGGGTACATACTGTTAATAATAGTTCGCATTTATTGGTGATCTCAAGAAGAAAAAGAAAAAGAAGCTGCACAAAAAGCACAAAGGAAATTCACAAAATCATTTTTTGTTCACTCTTAAGATCTCAGCTTTTTATAGTTTGGGTCAACCGGAAGCATTTAGATTCATATTATTTTCATTAAATATCCATTAAATAATTTTCTAATTGGTCCAAATACATGGGGTGATGAAATATTGCATCATGTTGCTTTGAAAAGAACACAAGTACGTCAGTTTTTTTGGGAGATAAATTTGTAGTTACTTCAAGTTAGGCGGGAAAACTAAAAATAATAATCACACGGAGTCTTAGAGGGTTCAAAACCATTATGAATAGAAATCCCTTGACCTCCCAATGGGTTTAAACATCAATTAATAAAACTAAAATATACTTTTCAATTTAAAAAACAAAACAAAATTGTATAAAATACATAGGCACTACAAATATAAATAGAGTAAAATAATTGTTGAAAAAGTAAACGGTTACGTAGATCGGGGTTAGTGGATTTTAAGCTATTATTTTCGAAGAGCAAAACAGTTCTTTAAGTTATTGTTGAAAAATAATTCTTAAAATACATGATGCAGCACTAAAATTTGCTTAATAGGTCCCTGCAGGCTTTCATACCTTCTATGGAGCTCAGACACAAGTTCCACTGTCTAAAAACACAAGTACGCAAAGTTAGAAGCTACCTGTTAGTGACATTTTGTCCTTTTAAACAGCTAAAGTAATACTGACTCGGTTTCAGCAAACGACTGATATTTATAGTCTACGTGTCCATCATCAAGCCTTTTCTCAAAAACTCAACTTAAGGTATCCGAATACTTGCGACAAATTTTTTTTGAAAAAAAGGAGATATGGAGATCTTTTTGTGATTTTTATATTTATTCAGTATATATTAAGGAAAAAATCCTAAAATTGGTAAAAGAAAAAAAATTATTATTATTAAAATGGGAAAAAAACTAGTAAAAATGTACGAAAAATTACATAAACGGGGCCCGTTCTGTACAAAGATTTTATGAACAAATTCTCAATTTTTCAATTTTGATGTGTTACTTTGTTATTCCTGTTTGAAGTAAACTTCACGATAAGAGATAATTTAATTTTTACAAAACTAGAGCACTTTATTTAAGTCATTATACGAAATTGCTTAAAAAAACATTGACAATATTCACATAAAGAACTGCAAATTTTGAAATAAAACAGTTATTGATAAATCTGAAGATCAAAACACTTCTACTGTTATGCAGAACATAAGCAAAAAATTTCATTTAATTATTTTCAAAACTTTTTGAGCAATCGCGGTCCCCGTTTGAGTTTTTCGAAAAAAACACATTTCGAGTAAAACGCATTTTAAAGTGTGTCATCTTGTGTAAAGTTATGGCATTTGCTTTTACTAAAACTCTTGTAGTTTTATTCTAGTGGAGGGAAAATAAAGTTCTTGGTATTGTTATTAAGTTAATAAAATGGTCTATAAAATAAAGTCTTAAAAAGATTTGCCAATTTTTGAAAAAAATCATGGTTTTAGGGTAGTCGGATACCTTAAGTCATAGATCATGAAGATATAGATTTGTACAGCAATTTCCAGATGCATCCGAATGGTCGCCAAGTCGCCAAAATTGATACCAACTACGCTGCATCACTAATATATCGCCAAGTTTAAATTAAAATGTCTTTGTAATATTGTTACGTAGATCCGGATTCGAGGATTTTATGCAAAACAATCACAAAGGAAATACACACTTCTTTAAGATCGATGCGAATTTATTATCAAAAATCCAATCCTTTAAGTACATGATTCAGCAGCAATATTCACAGGGTAAATAGCCGCAGGTCTTCACATCTTCAAAAGCAATCAAACACAATAATCAGTGTTAAAAAATAAACGTAAGTAAAGATCATTCACAAGCTCAGCCGATCTAATCGCTAGTCAAAACCATCCTCACTACTCGTTGGTTTAATCAAGACTGATTGCCGGTACGGCGATCATCTTTTTATAGATGCGACAGAAGCTTCCACAAATATAAGCGCTCGTGACATTAGTGGAGAGATCCACTACCTACTAGAAGATTCCAGAGGGTTCCAAACTTGCCAACATGGTCACCAATGACGTTAAAATGGTCGCCAAAGTCGCCAACTTGGTCGCCAAAAATGATGCTAACTTGGCTCTACCGCCAAGATATCGCCAAGTTATCATTGAATCCCCATAATAACGTAAGAGGCGGCATTGCTTGTGAATAGTAAAATTTTAACATAAAATTAATATAACATAGAGTAATATAGTGCATTAAACACTCAAATACAAATTATTTACACTATTTAAACAAAATTCATAACACTATATCCGATGGCGTAGTTTGCGTATCTTACAATTTCTGTCGTGAAATAAATACAACAGAAAATAATATTCACATATTAAATATCCAGATATAAATCATTTACACAATTTTTAGATTAAATTAAGCAATACTTACACAAAATTCGTAACGATATTCGTTACATAATTTTTATTTGGTAAATCTTTTGAACTTAATTCAAATTTATGAAAAAATTTTAATATTATTGCATATTCATTGAAATTTAATTTCAACAATGTCAACACTTTTAGATAAGCACTGGCTTTTGGTAGCTAAAGTTAAATTAGAGAGAGTTCATTTGACGATCCACATCAAAATAATGCAAGTAAAAGCAAACTGTATGCTTTATATACTGGATCATTAGTACTCCTTTAATGAGTGAGTGAATATTAACGTCACATTTTCAGCTACTCGAGGGAATTTGGTGAAGGACCTCGTAATTTTGAACCATGGTCAAGTGACGAGAATGACACCTGAGATAGTGTCCCTTTCTTAATTTCCACACCCCACCAACGGAAGGACGTTTGAGCCTTCGCAGATTTAACGTGCATCTCATTCATACAAGGCTTGAACTTATGACACGCCAGCCAAGAGTCCGTTACCTTGACCACTAGGCTACCGACGCCAATATTTTTTCAATAAATATAATATAAATTTACCCCCACCATTTTCTTAAGGGATTGGAGTAAGAGAAAACTGTAAAAATTAGCAATTTGGGTAGATTTTTTTCTTAATCCAGATTGATTTTTTATTGTTTGCAATAAGATATTGTTGGCCATATCTAAGGAAGATTGTTTATCGCATTTGTTTAGATAGTGTTGTATTGGACTGATGGAAATGGAAAAATCGCAACCTGATGTTGGTAGACGTCTTTGTGCGTCTCGTAGTTAAAATTGAGTTTGAAATAGATTATAATACAAAAATACAGCACGCCAATCTAGCATTGTTGAAAAACACAGTTATAGAGTCATTGTTCATACTTGAATCTCTCTATGTGTGGCCTTTTAGAACTGCATCCACTCAATATGTTTCATACTCAATTTGTTTTAAATCGTGTAATAAAAAGTTGCAGAAAAAGTTTCGGATTTTTATTTCCATTAAAGAAAAAATAGGTGTAAATGATAAAATATACAAATTGTACATCATGTCTAAGATGACGTTCAGACCTTTTTACAGGGATACCGTCAATAAAAAAGAAGGGAAATCACAAAATAAAAGTAGGATTTTTTATGTGTATGGCAATTAAGTTCGGTTAACAGTCATGTGATATTAAAGTGGATGAAATATTAATAAATTTACCTTACTGTTCTTAAAAATAGCCACCTAACCATCATTATCGCTGAGATCTGCTACACATATCCTGGAGACTTTGCAAGAAGTCTTCATTTGAGATGAAGTTGAAAAGCCTCTTCACGTTTCATTGGATGTCTGAAATATTGTCAAATCTCTTTCTTTTCAAAGCGAGTTTGAGTCGTAGGAAAAAGAAGAAATCTGGAGAATTGAGATCTAGCGAGAATAGTGGATGTTCAATTTGCCATTTAGCAATCTGCCATCCTTTGTTATTTTTTGCCAGGAATTGGTTAAAGATGCGGGCTGTGTGAGGGCGAGCACTGTCGTGAGCAAAAAAAGAAGGATGGACCTTATCGTGCACTTAGTAAAACAAGTCTAACACGGAATATAAGCGCGTGATGGTGAACTTAAAAACCGTGGGGACAGATGATCAACACCTGCCACTACGCATGCATGCTCTGCGTTTTGTTTCACAAGTGTTATCAGATATGCTGTTCTGACTTCATGCACGGAACTTTATTGCCAGAGGTTGTATAGCTCGGTATACATGAAAAAAATTAGTCCATTCTTAAATGTAATTTTTTCATTAATTTTACATTTTATTCCCTTCATTAAATTCTTCAAGGCTAGTTTTTTCAATATTTTTTCAATAATTGCGTCCAGAGAGCGAAATGTAGCTCGAAACGTTTTGGTCGATAAGTTAGAACCATAAAAACTCATGCAAAAGATCACGATGTTTTTAATGTATTCTAATAAATCGGCTAAATTAAAAATATGTTTAAGGTTTCAGAAGAAAATGCAATAAACATGATAATGTGACAAACGTTTAATTGTCCTAAAGATGAAAAATATTTTTACGACCATGTAATTTGAATTTAAATAGAATAAATCTAAATTAAAAAAGAAAAAAAGTTTTGATTTTACATTGTTTTACACAATTTAAAAATAAAAACTCGCTGGAAGAAGCAAATACGTTTTGAAAACCATTCAAATCTGTTTTATTACATCTTGTTAAGTGAAACATGAATCTAAAAATAGTAGTAGTAAATGAAGCTGCTTAAATATTTTTTCCATTTAACAGATCAAATTCGTTTCCGTTTTAATAATGACTAAAAAAAGTAAAAAGACATTTTTTATTTATTTTAAATAAGCATTTTAACTTATTTAACTGATTCATATAGATGTATTAAATAACAATGAAATGCAAAGAGATTATATATTTTACACGTTTTTCAAATATGTATCATAATTACTTAAAGTTAGGAAACAATCCTATTTCATCCCAATTTTTTAGCAAAGACGAAAACAAATTGCGCCAGCTTCTCTTTTTTTTCTCTATCGGACTTCCATCCAATCTGAGAATAATTCGCCAATTGGGTGACAGAAGAAGTTGTGGGCTAAAAAAAGATCAACTTACATTTAGTTATGCAATGAAGAAGTAATAACTTTAGGGTCATTTCATTTTTTTAAAAATAATTTTATGTTTCATTTGACCTTAAGAATATTTCTTCTTATTTGTCACCCATCCAGTATAGTGGTTAGTGACGCTGAATGATGTACCGTAGGTTATGGGTTCGAATCCCGGAGACTGTGTGGATGTTTGTAAATGTTAAGTGCATTTATAGCATGGAGGTACTTTAAATATTCGTCGAGCCGCAAGTCCTATCGTGAGGTTGTTGGAAGGAGAAGAGAGGTGGAAGGCCCTAACCATTCAAAGGGTATTCTCCCGCAAAACTGAGATGAAACCGAGCCAAAACGTCCTGTCACCCGTAAAGTTCTCTAAGCCATGGTTAACGACAATGGTACATCTAGCCCTTTGCTGTGATGAATTTTGTGGGCATCGATCTGTCATCGTCAGACAGGTAGCATTAGTAACAACATAACAACAACTTCTTATTCTAGATATCAAAAATCTACAGTAAAATTTCTGTGTTAAAAGAATATATATTATTAAACCACATAAAGCTATGTAAAATTATAGCTGATATGCAATTATTTTAGAATTGAATTTGAATTCCATACAGTTTTTCAAAAGCATAAACACATAATCACATACATAAAAGTAATGCAAATAAATATGAAGAAAATATTCCAATTTTAAATAACTAGCAAAAAATTTTATACTGTCGCCAACAGGATTACTGTTATCGAAATACTGTTAAGAAGTCATAGAAATGTATGATCATAGTAATTGATGTTGTAATATTAGTTGATTTTCCTATTTCTTTTTAAGAATAATAAAGCTTCGTTGCACTAAGATATATTTATACGACCAATATATATAATTTAATTCATAAGAGAAACAGCATGAGTTGCATACATATTCTGATTCTTCCTTTTAAAATATTTGTTTAACTTTATCATCAAAATGATAGTAAATCGCTTATACTTTATAGGTAAGAATTAGTGCATGTCTCTTCATGAAACTTATGCCGTCTCTTAGTATATACAATTTTAAATTTACTTCCGGTACTTCAAATTCAGTATAAATATATTTAACTATTGATGGGAGGTCGCCGGTCCCCAAAGTTACAACTGCAGTTTTTACATTTGCCCTGTTTACAGGAAATGGAATTTTGTGGAAGGAATGTGTTGTCTTTCCCCACCTCTGTAAACGAACTTTTAAGGGTGCATACGTTCTCACGCCCGCAAGGTTCATTAGACCCATAAATAATTGAGGTGCGTCGGAGGATTTTTCCGCGCTTAAAAATGTCATTGACCGTTGTGCGGTAACCTTGCGCTGACTCCGGACCAATGAAAAGAAATTAAGCGGACGAGGTAAAGAATCCGCTCTAGAATATTCGAGAAAACAGGACGCCAAATAAAAACGAGATGCACCCCGATTTTCGACACTCACACTTGAGACTCTGAGCAACAATCTCAATTTAGATCCAGGCCTTGAACTGGACTCCGCGGGACTCCGGGTGGCGACCATGTCTCACTCCTTTTTACCAGACTCCCTCTCTCAAAGCTAAGTAGAATTTTGTTATGCGTCAAATTGTACATTAATTCAAATTTAATCATGTCAAGTATAATAAATTAAGTGTTAATTTAAAGAACGGTTTTTTAGTTTAGAGTACTGTTTTTATTGTCTATAGAGATTTATTGTTTGATTTTTAACTTAAGCCATGATGCGATGTGTTTGTCGAACCTGGGTATTAGATATTGGGTATATGGAATTAATTAATCAATTAAGTTAAACTAGCGTCGCATCACTATACAAAAAAGTAATAGTTATGTAGAAGTGTTGATGGAAACAAAAACATACCAATTTTAGTAATCATCAGTATCATTTCACGAAAATGGCACATAATGATTGTTTTAGTGACGTAATATTGAAAAAGTATAAATATATCAACTATATTAGTGATATAAATTAATATTTGTTTTAGAACTGTTGGTTTTATTAATAATAAATTAATAATTATACATAGTTATGAAATGTTTTATTAAATATCATGTTTACGAGACACATTAGATTTTTCTTTAATTAGTTGCTCAATAATCTATAGAAATTTCTTTTTAAGTTTTTCTCAAATCATTATCACTGAGATTTTTTTTCAATGAATGACTTTTAAAATACCAATACATTTAAATACATATTTTGTTTTATATGCGTCACTATTTTGTGTAATACAATTTTAATATATCATTACTTAGTCTTACATTACTTACATCTTTGTATGGAAATTAAAAAAATAGTTAAATTTTTAAAGTTACAAAGAAAGTTGAATAATAAAAACAATGGAATTGGATAAAAAATCTTGATAACGAGTAAAAAAGTAAAATTGACAAAATAGGTTATCCCATCATGCATTAAAAGTAAAAATGCACCTAACTCATCGTAAAAAAAGAAAAAGAAAGAGTGAATATTTTAGTGTTATTTTTTTCAGATTTCAAAAACAATTTTAAAATTTTCACTGGCAGAGACAGACGTATACTTCATTAGTTTGCTTGCAAATATTTTTTCTTTAGGAAGTTTTAAAATACACACAATACCAAAATCGTTAAAAACTTTCCATGTTTTAAGAGAAACAAAGTAATAATGTCTGGTAAGAATTAAAGCAAAAATTCCATGCAATACTTAAATAAATATACAAGTATGCTTTAAAGTGAATATACTTTCAAAATGCTTTGTAATTCTAGAGATAAAATATTATTTCATATTCCTGTTAAATTCTTTTAATTTTCTTTGGATTTGGTTCATTAACTATCATTATTTTTATTATAACAACCTCAAACAGAATTTTAGGTAAAAGTTGGTCAATTTCTTTTTATTTGTCACAGGAATGATAAATTTTTTATTCTAAATTATTATATGAATATAAATAAACTAAATATGATTTATAATAATTAAAATTGGGGATTCAGGAGAGAGGTAAAATAATTTAATTCACCATTATTTTTACAAAATATAAATTAAAAATTGCTTCAGCTTAGGGTTTGTTTTTGTTTTATTTCTCAAGACAAATGCGATGGTATTGGAAGTTCGGTAAAATATAGTTTATCATTGTTACCATTAAATTTATCATCTCTTCTGGCAAAGATATAAGTAATTGATAAAATTATTAGATTTTAAAATCATTTTAAATATTTTATTGATAGTAAAAACTCTAAATTTACTCTAAAATAGAATACTTTCGTACTTGAAGATGACAAATTGGAATTCACGAATTAATATATATATATTTATTTCTTGAATTATTTATAATTTAATAAATATTTTTAAAACTATTGGAATGTATGATGGGTTCAATAAAATTATTAAGATATGTGTGCTAATACTTTTAAGAGCATTTATAAAGTTTTGGGTCTATTTTTATTTGTGCACATAGTATTTCTTGTAAACCATTTCACACCTTTATATTACCTTGGAAAATAGTTATCAGAAAAATACTTTTTCTATTAAAAAAGTCTCTGCTAATAAATAACATTCCAAATTGAAAATGATCTATTTTATAGTGAAGCATATATATTTAGTCAGTGCACATGCATGCTTCTTCATCCTATTTATTTTGCGGGGGAAAAAATTGTAGCTACATTTCAAATACACCGAGACTGCGCTTACGTTGAACATTCACATTACTGATTTCTAATTCAAAAGCATTCATGTTTCTGCGGTCTTTATTTTTTAAAATAACGGGGTTTTGGGGGGAGGACTAGTATATATATTGAATCAATTACTGTTTATGGTTTTTACCTAGATAATAATAAATCTTAACATCTTTTAAACTATCTAAAACTGTGTGAATCCATTTTTTTTTATCTATCGACACGTGTTACTTAAAGGCTTTTAATGACAGTGAAAACAATTATATTGAATTAAGTTTGAGTATTCCCATTATAGATTTTTAATATTAACTTTTGAATTTAAACTTAATAGTCCCTAATTGTTTTTTTTCTGAAATTTAATAGACGAAAATAAAACATTACAAATTAAATTTTAATTTTCAAAGTGGAGAAAAGTTTTGTTTCTCTCAATTCATGTAATATTAACTTAGCAAAAAGAAATACAGAAGCACACTAATGATATTTTTATTATATGGAAGCATTTTGCAGAAAAAATATTTTAATGTCTCCGTAATATATTTCAACAAAGTTTGTTTAACATTATGTACTAACAAAGCACTGTCCTGTTGAAGTACAAAATAACTTCTCATCCTAACCATAAGCAGGTGAAGATGTTATGAATATATGGAATCAATTCAGAGAATTCATACAAAGTTTTCTTCATTTGAATTAAAATATAAACACTGATGTAGAAAATATATATCATTTCCTGTCCTCTAGCGAAAACATGAATTAGAAAAACATTCAATAAAAAAAGCTTGAATATAACATACGTATATTTCCAAAGCGATAATAGTATAAATATATCAATAAATGTCCAAACTTTTTGAGTGTTTTTATTTAATTTTAAGTTGTGATACAAAAATCAATCAATATGACAATATTTAATGACTCAAAAATAAAATAAATTCGAAGTAGAAAATGTAAGTGAGAACTATTTTAAATAATGTTTCACAATTCTTCAAACCATGTATCGAATCTGGGAAATGCATTTTATGAAAATCTACAATTTAAAAATAATTTTAAAATAATAATTATCGATTCAAATCATGTGTCCTGATAAAATGTTCGAATCGAATAAAATTTTAATTCAATTGTTTTTTTTTTCAAATTTATAGATAGTGCGCGTGAATATTTTAGTAGTAAAGTATCCTATTATTTTCTGGCTAATTTTAAATTATAGAATTCCTGAAATTTATCTGCTCTTTTTACATACAGAAGAGACAAAATGTGTCTTCATTATGTATCATTAATACTTCATTTATCAAGCATACATGCGGAGAAAACGTGACAAAAGTAACAAATGCAGCATTTATTAATTCTATGCGTAAGAATACGCATTTAATCTACACGATACCTAAAAATAATCTTCTCAGCTTACTTGCATCATTAATATAAAATACGTTTGCCTTGTTTATGAAGGTTTCATGTCCAAAAAGGATTTTATTATTTTTTTTTGATCTTTGAGATGAATAACTAAAAATATGGAGATTCCCCACATATCCGGTCTACCACATTTTTTGATACTTTGTCATCACAAGTTGACACCATTTTCTACGTGAGCTGTAAAAAAAGCTTATTTCCTCAACTGTACCACATCATGATCACAATAGTGGAGTTTCAAGTCATAAAAACTCGTGCAATTAAATCTAAGTGACGTCCTCTTGCTACGAGAAAAACCCAAGAAGGAAAACAAAATGTCAGATAAACTTTTTTAACGATTCTATTTTTGGGGTTTTTAAAGGTCGTGCGAGGGGATCAGGTTTTATAAAAATAAAATATCTGAGATATTTTATAGTAAGAAAAAAAAAGAGAAAAAAAAATGCTAAGCATTCCACTTATTTATAATTTACAGAACTTATTCAAGTATCGAAAAATAAAATGTGATCACTGTATGTATTTTATTTATGAGTTGTAAGGTGATATTAAGGATCACGTCAATTTACCATGATTTAGGGATGCGATATCATCATAAATTGCTCGGTGTTGCGGTTTTAAATAAGACTCAAATTCAAAGCCAAAATGATCAAATTTTTTGAGTATGCTTAGACTTTTCAAAATAGCTTTCTGGCAGTTTTGAATGTAAGCCACGTATGGATAATTTAATGTATAACGTTTGGAGTTACTTTTCAAATATACACTCAATAGCATAAAATGCGCAGCACTGTAGAAGAAATAACTAAATGGGACGAAAATTGGCAGATGAGATGCACATGCATTTGAAACGCACGCGAGATGAACCTGTCTCCAACAACTGGCGGGTATCCTGTGGGATGGTTTGTCATACACATTTAAACTGGCAAGCTAGATTAGCGTGATCAAGAAATAACCTTAGATGCTTTCTCATAGGAACCCAAGCATGCTGTATTGAGGACAAATTTGAGATCACACCAGACTGAGAGAAATATGTGTGAAGACAAGCTGTGTACTTCTATATTTTATCCCGTGGAAACGTAAACTCAATGTGTTTGTGAAAGAAACGGCAATATTACAGTGTGTAGAACCTTGTCAATGTACTTGCATGTTGTAAGGGTGTGAGGGATGTCAACTAAATTTCTCTGGCTATCGAATAAAATGGTACCTCGTACGATAACTCTGGGCTGTCGGGCTTTGTGATAGGCGACAATATCAAATTTGTGTAACATCGTAATCTTTTGGACATGATTTTATTGGTAATCGGACTAATTGAAACGGAATTCATCAATGAAAACAATTCTATTACGAAACCGTTTCAAATTGAATGCAATTGATGTGTAACAAATAAATATGGGAGGTCAGTGCAATGTTCTTCAAGATTCCAGCCCTGTTTATATAGTCTGTGTCCATTGTTATCTTTGTTGTCTCGGTTACACATTGGATTGTTAATAGTAACGTATCAGTTCGTATAATCACTCCAACCTCGCATTCTGTATTTGGTGTCCGTCAACTCCTACCTTGACCTTTGTACGGACATAATTCATTCAATCCGGTCGACTGTATTTATTGCAGTCCTCTCATCCTCTCTTAAAGGGGGAATAAATACATCTGCTCATTCTATTTACAAATCCATTTGCAATTGAATGGAACAACGGTTTCAAAGAAATTATGTTTTAGCATTAAAATGTGCTTTGTTTTATAAACTATCTGGATATTATATTGTAATTTGGTGGAGCTTCAGCCAATCGGTCATTGGCTTCTGAAAATTAATCCTTGCTTTCTATCGCAAGGTATATGAATACGCAATTTCAACTCATTCAGATAACATCTTGATGGGGGTGCTTCTTGTGTCGTTTACTTTAAATATAAAGAACCTTTTCTGATTTATAAGCATCATGTTTCAAATATTAATTTCAGAATTATATATTCAATAAAGTAATTTTTTGTCTCAAAAATTCTTAAAACATTAAACATGAACAATTACAAAAGTCAGCAAATAGAGAATATTTATTTTTAAATATTAATAATATGCTTTTTCATTTCGAATAATTAATTTTAAAGAAACTTTCTAAAATTTTTTTGATTGTAATAATAATTTTTAAAGAAGTATTTGAAGTTTTGAACTCTTCTACAGAATTAAAATATTTCCATCACATACACAATTTCAATAAAATAAAGTAATCATTAAAATTATTTTCAATTATTACATACTTTCATTCAGCAATATGTTACCCGTCTTATATGTATGTTATATTTAAAATAATATTTAGTATACAATAAATAGCCACCTGAAAGTAATCATGAAGAAATATTGTATCCATTTCTATAACATTTTAGACATTTTTTGAAATATAATATAATTTTACAATTCTGATTCACCAGGAAACACAATTTTTAGAACTACTAAAAAAATAACACACTAGATTTCATCCTTACAAATTACAGCTAACACAATTTGGTCTACAAGAAATGCATAGAAATAAATTGTATCTTCACTACAATTTAGCGAGGCTTTAAGAATTGAATAAAAATATTTCAGTTGCGATATGATTCTGAAACAGCAGGGGTTATCCAATTACTTTTTTGTGTAAAGTGGAACTAGAGGAAATATTTAGGCACTTGTTTCTCGTTTGAATAAGTAATGATAAAACGCAGTACTCTTTTCTGGATTACCCTTAGATTTATATTGAAAACGATCATCAAAGGAATTGGTTTACTGTGAAATGAAGACTTGTACAATTTCATGACTCTTTTTATGAGATATGTTGATTGTTTTATATATATTTAAATATTTTTTGTAGCGTTACGCTCTAGACAGAAACTGTGTGAGGAAACTCGTTTTCGGACAATGCCAAATGAAATTTTTATATGCTCCGGTTCGCAAAGTAATCAAAATAAAAATTGAATTGACGTTACAAAGGTTCCTCTGGAGAATTATAGAATGTTTTTATGTATATATAATGCGATGTATATTTCTCTATTTTTTATTTGTGAGCTTCAAGATGGTTTTGTAATTTTTGGAAACTTTGCTTATCATTGGAGATTTATGATACCTAATTTAACGATATAACCAATAAGAAAAGACCTCTAACGCAGTGCTTCTCAAATTTTCAATATTTATGGCCTAATTTTCAGTCATAATTTTTATCGCGCCCACCAGATCCAATGCTAAAGCAATATATTGAATGCAGTGATAGTGTACTTGCAATGATAGTATTTAAGCTACAATACGACCTAAATTATTAACCGTGTAAATTATTAAGATAAATATTAAATTGTGTTAATATGTTACTCTTTTAAGTATAATAGATTTTTTAAGTTACTCTTTAAAGTAATATATATTTTAAGTTACTTTTATGTGATAGAATAAGTGGAGCAACGTTTTCAAGGAAAGGTGCAATATTAAAAATCGACATTCTTAAGATCCCTTTCTATATTTATACTTTATCTGTTCCAATTTAAAGATTTGAAATCGACACTCTTAAGCTCCTTTTCCATATTACTTTATCTGTTTCAAAATCTGTTGAATCTGTTTTATCTGTTGAAAAAGAACTTAGAAATTCAATTTCGAATATTTTTATTGAGGCCATTTATAACCCAATGTATCACAAAGTATCACACGGGGCTTACATAGAAGTAAGCGTGAAACGCACATCACAAAAAAGAGAAAAATTATAGCACAAACATCCATGTCTTACAAGGGATTCGCACCCATACCCTGTGGCACCTTAGTCAGCGTCACTAACCACTATACAGGAAGGGCGACAATTTCGAATATTCAACCATCCTTTGATAAATATTTCTCTTCAAGAACCAGCATATGGGAATCATCAGTAATGATTCAACTTGTTCGTAATATTGTATTGATAAACTATTTCACAATTAGTACAAATACTGACAAATTTGTTTGTATATTGTATCAGTGTAAAAGTGAGAAACTTATTTTTTTATTATATCAGAATATATATTTTGTTTTGATGCTTTTAAGTAAATTATTACTTTTTAAATAATATTTGGTTTTAAAATTTTCGATATGCTTGTGCCTCACTAATAATAGGTGAAGTGTAATAAAGTTATCACACCCTCAAAGGGGAGGAGACGAAGTCCACAGTTTGAGAACCACTGCTCTAAAACATCATACGAATTAAATGTTAAACTCCTAACACCTTTTTGCGTGTTCTCTTTTATTCCCGATATGAATTAGTGAATGCTATATTGACTGCACACCATAAAGAAACACGAGGGCTATTGGGGATTTTGAGCCTTGATCAAGTGATGAGAACGATACTTGAGCTGACACCATCTCTCCAAATTACCATACTATGTGGAAGGGAGGGCATTGAGATATATAGATTAAAGCTTTCCGACTATGTTCGGAACCGTGATTTTGAAAAGCATATAAATAGATAATATATATATATATATATATATATATATATATATATATATATATATATATATATATATATATATATATATATATTTATTTTAGTGTCACTTAGATTAGAAAATGTATGTAAAATTGTTTCAAAATAGCATTACAATAAAGAAATTACTACAATTAAAAAAGTACAATATTTTGACAAAAAGGAACATATAATGACCAATTTTCAAAATATTCTGCTTTTGTGAAAACTGCTTCTATTACAATAATATTTTGCCTGTATATAGCTCAGACCTCTCTACAGAAGCTCTACTAGAAATTTTGAAATATATAACTTAGAAGTGGGTTTATCCATATTTTACGATAACAGAAGGGAGTAATTTTAAGAAAAAAACGCCGAGATAATTATTTCAATTAGAAGTAACTCTGAAATAATGTGAATTTTTCGAAAACCCTAGTTCAGAATCTCTGGAGAATTCTTCACTTTATATAAGCGAAATATTATTATTTTCGAAGCATTTTTTCTAAAAGGAGAAAATTTAAATAAAACTATTCTAAGTTAATTTTTTGCCAAAACATTTTATTTAATTTTTTTTTACAAAATATGCTTAAAAGAATTTTACACGTGTCTTCTAATCTAAGTGACACTAAATATCATGAAAATTATCCATTTATGCGTTTTTTTAAATCACGGTTCCGAAAGTAGTCGGATACCTTACAGTATATAGGCCCCTTTACCCGTTGTGTCTTCAGTTTCACCAGAATTCGAACCCGCGACACACCGGCTACGAGTTAATCACCATTACCACTTGGCTACAACGACCTTACCACGATCTGAAAACACGTGCCTTAATATACATCACTAGCCTGCTTTTTTTGGTATGACTACAAGTATACTCAAGTGGCCACGGAAGAAGAGTGGTTATGATCCTGAACTCCAGAATTACGAGACAATTAAAATTTAGATCCTTGATAGAAAAGTTGATACTTGCTGATTTGTATGTGCTCGTAGCGTATGCATACAATTTTCAGAGAGACAGAGAGAGAGAGAGAGCAACTTGTGTTTCGTCATTCTTTCAATAATATTTAAATTGCTTGAAATGTTTTAAGGTATCCGACTACATTCGAAACCATGATTTTAAAAAAGCGCATAAATGGATAATTTTCATGATATTTAGTGTAACTTAGATTAAAATACTTGTGTAAAATTGTGTTAAGAACATTTTGAAAAAAAATATTTGAATAGAATATTTTGGCAAATTAGAATAACTTTTTTTTCAAAATGCTCTTCTTTTGTGAAAAATGCTTCTATTATAATAATATTTTGCAGGTATATAGCTCTACAGAGGCTCAACTATGAATTTTGAAAACTTCACATTATTTTCCGAGTTACAATAATTGAAATAATTATCGGCTTTTTGTTTCTTAAAATCTCTCTTCTCTGTTGTTGTAAAACACATTGATAAACCCACTTCTAAATTATATATTTCAAAAATTCTAGTTGAGCCTCTATACAGAGGTCTGAGCTACATACAGCCAAAGTATTATTAGAATAGAAACATTTTTCACAAAAGGAGAATATTTTGAAAATGGCTCATTCTATTCTTATTTTTTGTCAAAATATTGTACTTAAATCATTTTTTATTGTAATAATATTCTTAAAACAATTTTATATACGTTTTCTAATCTAAGTGGCACTTAATATCATAAATATTATCCATTTACACGTTTTGCAAAATCACAGTTCCGAACGTAGTCGGATACCTTAAAGTGTAATCAAATGCATTAATAAAACTCCTGAGAATATTTAAAAATAAAACGAAACATCCTAATTTTTTTTCCAATTTAATAATAACTAAATGAATTTGCAAAATAAATATATATATGTGTGGAATTCTTTTAAAAAAATTATTGATTCCTTTTTAGTTGTAAAACTAATAAATTTGGAAAATTTTCAAATATTTGTCTTCGGATTTGCTTATCGTATAATAAAAAAATTATTTTTCGAGTGTTGTTTGTTTTTATTTGACTATTAAATCATTAAGAATTAGTTGGAATACACCAATCAATATTCATTTTGAGAAAAATGCTTCTGTTCAAAACGATGACTGATTAAAAAACAATAATCACTCTTAAATTTGGAGTCGTTAACTGATTTAAAAATTATACGCGAATGATTTTGTGCATAATGATGGGCAAATTCTTTAACAGTTTTCTGTCAAAATATTTTAATTGCATTTTTTTATATCCTTTGTCACTACAACGATGCAATTTTAGCATGGTGCTCAACCATTTTTCCACAAGTTTTGATGTGAATATTGAAGGTTTGCAAGAGAGAGATTTATGATTGTGTAACTTAATCATTGTTAAAAATTCAAAGGGAAATAGTAATTTGGGTAGCGCTTTCTTTTTAGTTTAATCTTAATTTATAAAACTAAATATGCCTTCATTCTGTGGAGTGAAATTTTATTTAAAGCTAATTTTTAAATAATCTGCCTAATGATGATATTTTCGTTATGTATAGAAAATCAAGTAGATTGCAAGAATAGTTTAATGCTGAAGAATTCTAGGACTTTGATGTTCTACAGATTGAACAAAAAAATTTTGAACTGTTTGTAACTTTCAGTAAATGCCTTAAGATCATACAGTTTATAAGTAAATCTTTTTCTTTTGTTGTTGTTATAACTGTTATATTGCATTCATGTTCGATGAAATATTTTCTAATATTAATTAATTTAACAAAGCATTCATTCCATCACATATTAGCTTCAAATATCAAGCATTATAATAATTTTTAATTTCTTTTAAAGCCAATGATTTTCTATAAAACAAATACATGAATTATATTATTAATCTACCTGTCTCAAACTATGGCAACGTCCTTTCCTTCACTTCGAGAAGGACATGTGCCCAAAGACTATATATTATTAATCTTAAAATTTACACTTTTTATTAAGAATTTTATTTTAAGTTTACTATAATCTTAAAATACCTTTTGTGTGTTTTCAATTACGATATAATGGTAACGATAATGATTATAACATTTAATTATCCACTCATCAGAATTAGTTGAGAAAATAGAAGTATTTGTTGAAGATTAAACTCTACATATATATATATAATATAAAACAAGAATTACGAAATAAAAATTTGTGGAGAGTAAGGCGAATAATTTATGTGTTTAGGAAGAGGGATTATAAGTAAATACATGTGCTTTCTTATTTCCTTATTAAGTAAAAAGAACAATGACCACCTAACTTCTTCTTGGGAATCAGTACATCTGTTTTTTTTTCATGAGATATATTTTTAAACGCAATCGAAAACTTTCCTCGCCTCATCACCCTCCCTTGAAAATAATTAAAAACTTTTGTCCAAACTGATTATATGTCAATTAATCCTTTTTTAAATATTGTTATTTTTGACCACTGTGGAACAATTAAAAATAATAAGTAATATATATAAGGAAACCAACAGTTTACACATATTAATATCAAAAACAGTCTAACTTTATCAGATGACGAAAACGAAATTAATGTTTCGACACAGCCAATAAGAACCTAACAGGTTTCAAATTGAATAACGAGTGAGTAACAGCCTCGTTGTTTGTTCACAGTCTGGTTTCATTTGCATATCAATGGCCTCTTTTCTTTTGGTATGCACCCAGGAATAATTAATTATTTTGATGATGTGCGCTGAAATTTCATTACCTTGCGTTCAACATCTATCCAGTGTATGAATGAAGAAAGAAAGTAGTTTTCTATTTATATACCCTTGAAGTTTCTCTATGGATTTACCTTTTGTGCTAAGACAAACTCAAGAAATAGTCAATAATGTTCAGAGACTTTGATAAGTTTTAAGAAAATAATCATGAGGCACGGTGCATATTAAAGGTAATTCTTAGTTGGTTAAGAGTGAGGTTGCGTGGTAAGGTATGAAATAAGTTTAATGCATATGCGAATAAAATATTTCTGAGATAGCATGTTTTGTTAAGCATAATACCATAGTAAATAGTGTGAGTGGCTCCCAAATAAGAATAGGGTGAATTGTATTTTTATTTCTTAAAAGATATTTTAAATTATGCATGTTGGTGCTATTAATATATGGCGACGCAAAAAAACCCCATAGTTTTAAGTAATTTTTATAAAATTAATAATCTGGTTCTCTCTTAATGCAATTGTTTTCAAAATATTTTAGAACTTGTAATTATCAAAAACTAGTGCTTAAAATCAGTTTATAAATTTTGCTTCTTTCTCAATTAGCTATTATCTTTTTTTAAGCCAATTTACATATAATTTTGAAGCAGATACCCTTACCACAAAAAGCATTTAGAATATGTGTTTATTTAACTTTTTATCGGCAAAAAGAAAACTTATTCCATAATTTGTTTATCCGTTAGACTGAAATATTTGTAAAAATAGTAGATACAAAAGAGTAGATATTTTATATTTCAAGTATTCCATCGTTTCTAGTGTGTGTGTGTAAACATTTCACTTGACTTGAGAAATTTTAGTGGAAGAATCTATTAATTTTTTTGCTGCATTTGAAGAGTTGAGGAGACGTCCTATTATTTTCATTACACATTTATTGATTTAAAAGAGATAAAATGGCAATACAAAAAGCACAATTCAAGCACGTGTGGTTTCAGGACAATACATACACAACAGCATTCTTTATTCACTTTGACTGTGATAACTAGTCACACCCAACCGATATAGTGGTTAGCGACGCTGACTGCGGTACCGTACGGACTGGGTTCGAATCCCGGAGGAGGCATGGATGTTTGTAAATGTATAGTGCCTTTGCGGCATGGTGGTACTTTAAACAGCCGTCGACTCACAAGTCTTCTCGTGAGGTTGGTGGGAAGACTCTGACCACCCCAGGTGTTCTTTCTCACAATTGGGGTGAAACCGAACTAAATCTTTCTGTCATCTGTATGGTGCTCAAAGCTACGGCTAACGACAGGCGTCACTTAGCCATTTGCTTTTAATTTGGGGGCCTTGATCTGACCTTTGCTGATCAGGTTGCATTGGTAGCAACAACAACTATGATAACTTTCATCCGGGCATATGGATCACGGAGCAATACCCAGTCCTGTGTCGTGAAAAGTGTTTTTGAACAAGATTATGTGGGGTTTTTTCCTGCTTTTAAGAGAAAACCATGTTATTGGAGGAAAGAGTTGGAACAGTGGCAAGGGGAAGGAGTCATGTGGTGACAGGTCTCTGTTAGTAGAAACAGCATTCAGTGTGGAATTAAGATATGAATTGGTTCAGTGTTGTGGCTGTCCTGACTTAAAATAATTTAAGAATTTAGCGCTAAACTATCTTGAGAGGTCACCCTCCGAGATACAGGCCGCGTTTGATCGTGCTTCAAATTGGATGGAAGTGTTGTTCTTTGTTCGTTCTGGAGATCTTAGCTTTTACAGCCATCACAACCGAAATATCTTAGAAACCGTTAATTTCCATTAAGATTTGTAATCAGTCAGAATAGATAGATTTAGCAACATAATACATCATTTTGTTTTAAGAAACATGGACCTGACAGTTTCTTAGGAGATAATGTGGTGGTTATTGGTATATTTCTCTATAGATGGGTAAACTAAAAAATTACTTATCACACGAAGTCTTGAAAGGCAGAACACCTTTGCGGACTAAATAAATTCCCTGGAGAGAAAATTTTAGTGATGAATATTATTACATATGTATCTTAACGTTTACTGTGTTATTTTTATGGAACTTTTCAGAAAAAATAAGCGTGATTAAGTGGAAAAGAACTAGTTAAAAATTGATATTTAACTTAATGAAGTCTGTTAAATTTGTATAAATAAGGAGATACCATGCTTCTTAAAAAATATCTTAATGCTAACAAAATTTGCTTGAAGAATCACAGCTAATATATATATATATATATATATATATATATATATATATATATTTAAGGCAGTCACCTTCAAAATAAAAAAAAAATGATGAATTTCTTACAATAAAACCAGATACAAATTAATACATTTAACTATTTCTAAAATTCTTAAATACTTTATTTAATAAAAGAAGAGTATACTTATAATTTTTAATTCAAAAATATTTTTATTCATGCCTTTTAAAAGCGGGAATTTTGTATTATTTTAAATTTTGGTAGACTACAGTTTCGCACAGTTTTATATTCAATGTATCGGAACTACATAAATAAACGAACAATTTAATCAGAAAACTTGTCTTCCAGGGATCTTAGCTTTTAAACATTTGTTAACGAAGTTGTGTAGTTTTAAGAAAAAAAAATCATATCATTGCCATATTGCCTAAAACATTTTTTTCTGCTAACTTATTTCATTGAATATCTTGCAACATACCTTATTCAAAGAAACCATCATTGACCGTGATACGTTTAAAAAAAAATAAAACTTCTATTTTCTAAAATTTGAAATTTCCATCAAGTTATCTTTTGTGATATAATAGGAATTTTTAAGAAAATTAAATGTTTTTGCGTTTATATATATATATATATAAACAATACTTGAAGCAATAATTTGATAACTATCAAATATAGTTTAAAAATTATTTCGGAATTTCTTTTGGATTCCATTTTCAAATTATTTACAATTAACTCTCTTTTCTAAACCTTGTGATGCGGCCTTTAAATATAATAGACATAAAAGTGTCTAGAAAGAAGTCTAGAGTATTTAAAAACAGCTTTGATAGAGAAAAATTATTTAGAAAGAAATATTGAACTGATTTTCCTATTTCCATAAAAAAAATAATAATGTAACAAATGCGATTGTAGAATATTAATGTAACAACTGCATCTTACATAAATAAGGAGATCAATACTTCCAGAAACACTGAAAAATAACCTTACCATTTCCTAAAGGAAATAATACATTATATCATAAGATATAAATAAGAAAGTGCTGTTGTTTCGTTTTTTACTATACCACTATTCACCATACACTTTGTTTGACAATTACTTGAAACATACAGTAGTCTTATTTATATATATATATATATTTATTATATATATATATATATATATATATATATATATATATATATATATATATATATTCCTTCATTTATTATTTAGAAAACAGTCTAGAGAAAAATAAAGTGGAAACATGGAAACGTAGATTTATCGAAAACGATGCATTTTGTTATACGAAATCTAATTCAAATTAAACTAGTATATGTATGGATAGAATACAACAATCGTATGAATTATCTATATTCCCTGCCATTATAATAGCGTAAATAATACCTCTGTGAATTCTTTTAGATAACTTGAATGTAATTTTTTTCTTCAAGTGGACAGCTTATAGTTTCTTTGCTGACATTGATTAGTGCCTCAAAATGAATATATTATTTAAAAAATGTGAATTATAATGTACAAATTAAATGAAAACATATATATATATATATATATATATATATATGGGGTATATATATGGGGTATATATATATATGTATATATAAATAAAGTTGAACACCGATTTAACGACACCCTATTTAACGAATTTTCTTTTTCCTCGATTATAATGCAGGCAAAAGCCCATATTTAACGTATAACAAACCCCAAATCAACAAATTATTTCAGCAGGTGGAAATTGTTTTCTATTAGTTTATATTAGAAAAAGTGGATTTTTTAAAAATTGTTTCCGTTAGTCAGAACAGAAAAATACTTTTTTTTTTGCTCTTCTTGTAAGCAGAAAATTTCGACAGGGAAGGGTGATAATCATTATAAGACTGTACAGTTGGAGATGAGTGTAACATATCGTGCAATTCTTCAGTAAGACAGGAATGTCACTCCACAACTAAGGGGATATTTTAAGAGTTTAACGATAATGATACATTTGATGACGGACTGACTATCTGTGCAACTGAAGTTGAGGAAATAATTGATTTGTCGGAGCAAATGAATAACAATTATAATGCAGAAATTAATATTAGAATTCCTATCAAAGATGTTACTTTTTTAATGTTTTACTTTGTGCAGGATTTTCTTATCTGTATAGAGTCGAAAAAGAATTGTTTCGAGTCAAGAATCAAAAATATTGTCAAATTTCTATATTAGTCAGTATTTTAAAATTTCCAATTAACTAGTACGAAATACAACACCAGTAGTATTTTTATAACTGTTGATTAAAAATTGTATAATTTTTAACTATGGATATTTTTTGAGTAGTTGCTCTTATAAAATTTATAATAGGTAAGTGCAAAAAAATTGTTTTTTTTTTAGCCCTGATATAAGAAATAACCCCAAAGTAACGAACAAAATGCTCTACATCGTTGAATTTGTAAATCGGGGCTCAACTGTATATATGTGTGTGTATATTAGTATATTTTATCAAAAAGTAATCACTCTATTGCTAAAATATAAATATTTTTCTAATCTTCATGTACAACAGATGATTGTAAGTGGTATTTACAAATGTTGTGTGAGATACAATTACTTAGCGAAATTTTTAGCTGTATAAATGCTGACGACTTCTTTTGTAGACAATGGCTAATGTAGAAAAAGTAAATTCATATCTTTTAAGAACTAAAAATTGAAAAATTTAATATTAATTGAATTTAGAAATGATTTTGTACTCTCCTTATAATCCACCTGTTCCTACGAATAAATGTAAATATTCATCCAATCATTATAATAACAGCATCTTGTGTATATCCATATATATTTCAGATAATAGTTCGTCTCAATATAACTAGAAAGTTGTTATTAAAAAATCGAAAAATTCTTAAGATTAAATTGCTTAGAACAATCAAATAAAAAAACACATTTATTTCTTTCTGTAAAATATTTTCAAGTAACTAATAATAGAAAATAATAAAAATATCTATAATCTAACTGAAAAGAAAAATATATATTTTAAACTTTATAAAAATGTTATTCAAAAGAGCCATGTGTAATAACTATGCACATCTACAGAACAAAAAATTAAAAAAACATAAAATATTTCACTTGTAGGGAAAGAGAGAAGAATCGAGAATATAAAGAAAAATATAACATAACCTTAACATCAATTTTTAGAAAATTTTTCTGCAAAATGCTGAGTATTCTGTATAAAAACATTGAATTATGTTTTGAAAATAAGTCAATCTTAAGAAAGGTGAAATAAATTGACATGCGGAACTCTAATATAGTGTATCTTTGCTTTCAAAACAATGAAAAGAGAATTAGTTTGACAAACATATAACCCAGTGATTCTCAAACTGTGAGGGGCGTGATAACCTTACAAGGGGGGCACGAGCATATCAAAAAGTTAAAAATAAAAGATTTAAAAAATTTCAAAGTTGCGGAAAGGAAAAAATACATTCTGACATAATTAAAAAGTAAAATACACTTTTACATTGATATAATATACTTGTAAATGCATCTGTATTACGTAATGTATTTGATAATTAATTTATCAATACTAAGTTGAGAAAAATATTAATATTTACTAGTTACTCCCATGGGTTTCTCATATGCAAAATTTTACATAAAATATAATACTCATCTTGATAATTTGTACGGATTATAAGTAAAGTAATGTTGTAGCTTTAGCATGTAGCTTTTAGTACGTTAATTTTGAAATCAATACATTGTTATTGTTATTGTTATTGTTATGGAGAGGGATGCGGGGAAAGTTATGATTGAAAATTGGGTCGCAAATAATGAAAATTTGAGAAGAACTCATATAACCTATTAGAATTTACTACAAAACGGATCCGATCACGAAGTAGGACTTTATCTTTATATATAAAAATCTTCTGTGCGTGTGCTTGTCACTACACTCCGCCTAAACGGCTGGACCGATTTCGAAGAAATTTTTTGTGTGGTTTTCAAGTAAATTCGAGAATGGTTTAGAATCACAATTCGGTCCAATATCGCAATAAGTTAAAAAGATATTAATTAAAAACTTTCAAAAAATGCAACTCAACATTCACCTGCATTGTTGTAACAACGCTATTGTTATAAAATAAAATTTCCTTTCAACTGAATGCTTTAACACGTGAGAAAATTTTATTTTCAAATTTTGACATAAGTCACAAAAGGGTCGCTAAGTCGCCAACGTGGCTGTATTTGTAATTTTTTAAATAATTAGTTTTAATCAAATAATTTTTATTAATTATAATTAAAAATTATAGTATTGTCATCCAAAATAATTATGTACATTACATTTCAGCTCAATTGACCGCTTTAAAATGTATTTTATAAACGATTGAAAATTCCACCAAGATAAATAAATAAATAAACAAACAAACAAACAAATAAAATATGTATAGAAATCGTGCGCTAATAGTAGGAATTGAAAAAGACGTAAGTTGGCGTCGAAAATTGATTTTCAGCCACACCCGGTCTTTATTGTTACGAAAAAATGCAGACCATTCACGTTTTTTAGCGTTTTTAATTAATATCTTTTCAAATAATCTTTATATATGTAATTCTTCTGTGCGTGTGTATGTAACTGAACTCCTCCTAAACGGCTGGACAGATTTTGATGAAAGTTTTTGTCTGTTCCAGTGGACTCGAGAACAGTTTAGATTTATAATTCGGTATATAAATGTTTATTTAATTAATTTTTTTATTTATAAATTGTTGATCTTGGAATGTTTTACATTGGATCCGGCAGACTGCGCTACTATCGCAGTATCGAATATTCAAAAACCTTTGATTTTGAATTTAAGATGTGTGTACAGGACAACGTTTGTAGGGTTGTATATATATATATATATATACATATATATTGTAGGGTCATCTAGTATATATATATATATATATATATATATATATATATATATATATATATACACACTGCTGGACCATTGCTAAGGACGGATCACAAATTCCTATGTAGCATAACATTAAGCGAGACATGAGGCCTAGTAGGATAAAATATAGTTGCCACACTGTTCAGACATTAGAACAAAGAATATTTATTGTTCTGAAAGTACAAAAGCTGTGAAACATCTGAAAGAAAAAAATATTCATTTGATCTGCGTACGGAGAAATGGAACAATGCATCTAAATGTCAGCAGGCACCTTAAAGAAAGGTATCAGTACGGGATATGTCCACCGTGGAGTGTGATGCAATATTCCACAAGTCGTACCATACTTTGCACAACATTATCCAGCAGCTGTTGAGGCAAATTATCCCATTCCTCTGTGAGTGCGCGGAAGAGGGTGTTCTTGTTTTTCGGAGGATAGTTTCGACCAGCAACTTGCCTCCCCAAAGCATCCAACACATTTTCAATAGGGTTTAGATCTGGAGAACGCTCTGGCCATACGAGACGTTGAATACCTAGACAATCCTGAACAGCGAGTGTTCGATGACATGTTGCGTTGTCGTCCATAAAAACAAATTTATCACCGACAGCACCACGGAAAAGACGAACATGAGGAAGTAGAACTTCATCAATGTATCGTTGGCCCGTCATAGTCCCATTCACAACCACATGTTAGGCGCGTGCGGCCATTGATCATGATGCCGTCCCACACCATGATACTGCATGTCGGATATCGGTCCTTTTCCTGCATATTTTCTGGACGATAAGCAGTACCACTCTCGCGCCAGATCAGTTGGCGTCTACAATCCAATGACAGACTGCACCTACTCTCATCTGAGAATAGTACGCATGCCAGTCCTGTTCAGTCCAATTGTGATGCTCACGACACCATTGCAAACGGGCAGTACGGTGCTGTCTGGTCAATGGGACACACACAACAGGTCTGCGTGCGTATAGTCCTCCTTCCCTCAAATGTCTGGCAACAGTTTTTCGGGAGATCTGCTTTCCTGAGGCAGCAAGAAACTGATTTGCCACCTGCTGAGCTGTGGTGCGCCTGTTCCCTTTTGCTGATAGGACGATATATCTGTCTTCTGCAGGCGTCGTACTTCTAACAGACCTCCCCGTGCCGTCTACTACTCATTCCAGTAGTTTTAAATGACTTCCACAGCCATGAAACAACTCTGTGAGCGATGCCGAACTCCCTGGCAACATATGTTTTTTTCGCCCTTCTTCGATCTTTCCAATAATTCGGCCATGCATAAAATCATCTATGTGATATCCGGAAGACATGCCAAAAATTTTAAATTCGTCTATTAAATCTTTCCTGCAAAACTTTGACTTGAAACAACAACTGTCCACACGCGTCAAAACCTTTAAAGCTCTTATGAACGCTATCACGTGATGAACAGACGTGGAAAAAATTTGCATACTCATACTTCTCTTCTTACTAATATCCCGCACTTATTCTAATTTTCCACATTTTGCTTCATTTCATTATGTGGTTGCTGTGGATGATAGTGTTATCCGTCCTTAGCAATTGTCCAGCAGTGTATAAAAATAACATTTATAAAACATTTTATCATCCTAAAAGATTTTGATTTCTATATTTAATGCGTTTACTAAATATCTATAACGTTTTACGTTAAAAATCCATACCCTAAATATTTTAATCTTTTTTAAAACATTCTTCAACAGATTTTATTTATTTTTTTCAAGAAAATATTTTTATGAATATTTGAAGATTCCTGCTAACACCTGCGTTAGAAAAAAGTTAAATGCTTTATATTCTAAATGAGTTTCAAATGACTTGTCTCTTGAGATATTTTTCATTGAAGATAAAACAGTCATTATATATAGAGATATCTCAAGTAAACTCTTTTGTTTTATTTTTCTTCCTCCGAGATTTCTTTGAACTCACTTTTAGAAGTATTTTAAAATATTCCGGTATATTTTTGTTTTTTTATAGTAGGATTTGTAAATAGTAAATCTAAATCATTTTGGTCTCTGAAATTTATTTTTCCTTCTATGTGACTTGAAGGATTTTGTGTACACTTTTTTTGTTTAAAACCGTAATTATTCTTTCTTACTCAGTTAGTTGCTATGTTTATTAATTTTGTAAAACTTTAAATTATTATTTTTGAAGAGATATTATGAAAGAGAGGCTGTACTATAAGAATTTTAAAAAAATAGAATAAAATTGTTTATGCAGTAATTAAAATATTTCTCAGAAAATCATAGCTAAATGTATCAACTCTAAATATAATTTTTTTTCTTTCTTTCCTTTTTTGAAATAACTGAATTCTTGATTATATTCCTTTAGTCTAATACTTAGGAGATTTTATTGCAATTGTTTTGTTCATAAAAATGGTACTATTAAACTCAAAATTTCACATTTTTCCATTATTACTAAGTTATTTAGTAGTTTCCTTCTTTATTATATAGTATATCATTATCATAACATTTAAATAACAATAAATAAAAAAATTAAAAAATTACTTGGTAAAAGAATTCTTTTTTCTTGAGTGTTGTTGGACGATTTAAGGTTTAAAACAAAAAGATGGTATTAAGTTGATATACTGCACTTTTAATAATCAGCTATTTTTTTATTCCTACTATTAGCTCACACTCTCTATATATTTATTTATTTATCTTCGTGGAATTATCAATCGTCAATAAAATAAATTTTAAAGCGTTCAATGAGCTGACATTTTATACACATGATTATTTTGGATGACAATACAGTAATTTTATTATAATTAATAAAAATTAATTGATTTAAACTAATGATTTAAATAATTACAGATACAGCCACGTTGTTTCAATTTTAGCGACTTGAGTCAAAACTTTAATGATTTTTTTCTCGCGTTTTAAAGCATTCAGTTGAACTGAAATTTTATATACACGATTGTTGTGGATGAGAATAGAATACTTTAATGATAATTAATAAAAATTAATTACCACTTAATGTTGTGATTCTGTCATATGTATATACATATTTATATTAATTGCAACTATTTAATAAAAAGTAGCTAAAATAAAATTGTTCTTTGTTGATCTAAGTAGGAATTGATTTAAAAATTTTTTTTTAAATATTATATATACTTGTTTAGTTCAAACTTCTATTCCAAGTAAATATGTTCATAAATGTAAGTTTCATGTTTATCATTTATTACGTAATTTTTTTTTTTAATTTTCAATGCGGCAGGCGATACAGACATTATCCTTACGCCGAACAGATATCAAAAGAACTCAAAAGTACAGAAAAAATATAAAATACGAAATATCTTGAACACAGAAAAAGAAATATAAAAAAAATTAACATCGAGCGCACAGGAACTCAATAAAGCATTGGAACATGAGAAGCATATAAAATCAAGTGGTTAAATTGTTAAAAAAATCTGTAACCCGCCCAATATCGGAAATAGGTACAGTTTTTCGTGAGAGCTGAAAAGTCAGGGAGATTATCAGCATTCATTGCAGCACGACTGTGATACAAGGGGCAAGGAGAACTTTCCACTAATCTAAGCCAGCAAAGATGTGCAAGTAAACATTCATACTTAGTCATGATATGAAAAATAGAGACAGCACAGCTTATTACGTAGGTATGGCATGGATAATTCTAGAGGGAGTGAGGCACAGTTTTACAATACAACACGAGGGCTACTGTCTATGGTTCTCCTAATTTTGATCCTAAGTCATGTGATAAGGACGACACCTGAGTTTGTACCACCCTCTTCTAACTACCACACCATACCAACGAAATATTTAATGGGGATCAGCCTTCAGTACAACGTGAATTACATTATTCTCGAATGTATTCCTTTAAAAAAGAACGAACAAATTTAAAAAATTATGAATTTCTACAAACTATACTAATTATTAAGTATGTACAATGTTGGATATAATTGAACGATTGTTATAGTTTTGATTTATTTTAATGCGCTGTTATATAACAGAGAACAACGAAATGATTAAATAAGTTTCATAAGTAAATACACAAATAATCAATAGCAAATTATATAATGTTTGATACACTAACAATTTACTTTTTCTAACACATAAAAAATACATTAACAACATTATGAAATAGTGCACATAAGAAAACACAACTTCAGTTGAAATAAAAAGGCAATTCGTATTTAAATAACTTTATACATACCTTACTCCTACAATTACACTTAGAGCCTCTCTTCTTATTAAAATTCACAAGAAGAAATCATTCCTTAAATAAAGTAATAATACAATTACATCTATACAGATTTGAATATCATCAAGATAATATCCATTAAATAACGTTAAGGTTATTAAAACTGGTACGGATAAGATGGGATTTAAATATAACATATTATTCTCCACTGTGATGCATACTTCTTCCAAAAGTTCTTAACACACATAAAAAACTAGCTAAGAGAAGTTTGTCTTTAAAACTGTTTTAAGAAAGAGAAAATCATATTTTATAAAAACAGAGCTAAATATATTCTATTTTTCAAAAAAAACCAGCATTATTATATAACTAAGCAGAAGTTTATTAACAATACATAAAATACGCCAAGGATTAACCACATTAAATTACGATACGAATATTAATAATAAACTTATTTCCTAGAGATGATTTAATTTTAATTTTTAACTTGGAAGAAACTGATTAAAATTTATGAGAATTGCATGCAGAGAACCTTTCTCAAAAGTTTATTGTGTATGATGTACGCATAACAGAACAATACCTGAGTTTTATTTTTTCTACAAGATATAATGCATATAAAAAATGCAGCAACTTCATTTAATTTTTAAAATATTTTTTGTGCATTTATTTTATTTTTTGAAATAACTTGCAATTACATTTGACACACACAAGATCTTGACAGATTATTACCATAAGAGCAATTAAACTGCTCTCTGTGAGATGAATAATAATTTTGTAAGATCGCAGTCGATTCCTGCTGGCTGGAAGGTGGAAAAAGGAATTTCTGTGAAATATTTGCCTTAGAGAAAAAAAATTTATACCGATATAATTAATATGCCAATATAATTAATATAAACTGATAAAATTAATTATCTTTCAAAGAAAAATAGTAGAAACTATATAATTGATATGATTTAAAATCACTTTCTCTGCGGATGGTATAGCAGAAAATGAAACTGTAAGAAAATTCACGCACAAACTAAACGAATAAATAAAAGGATGAATTTTATGCCTCGATTTACGCTGTCCCCACTTCTGATAACTCGGAGTTTAGCGAGTTTTAAATCTTGTATATTCTTCCTTCTGTTTGAGAAAAAAATTAGTAAAATTCGTAATGGGATTGAAGAAGTTGTCGATTTTGCCAAGCAAATAAATTTAGATGAGGATAGT
Source organism: Trichonephila clavipes (assembly GCA_019973935.1). Lineage (NCBI taxonomy): Eukaryota > Metazoa > Arthropoda > Arachnida > Araneae > Nephilidae > Trichonephila > Trichonephila clavipes. The sequence goes on along the minus strand of BMAU01019064.1, from coordinate 85,517 downwards.
GACGACGTTCAAGAACTGCTGGATTCCCACAATCTGGAGCTGGCATTTGATGAGAGCAAAAAGAGCAAGATGTTGAATAATTTGAATCTTTAGACCCAATTCAATCAAAAGATCAAATGACGGTTACGAATTTGACAGAAGGTTTCAAATTTAATTGAAAAAGGTTTATACAAATTTTAGGAAATATAGACACCAACGATAAACTTATCTTTTCAACAAGACAAGGAATAAAAACAAATATTAGCTTGTTTGAAATTTTGTAGAAGATAAGAAAATATTTCAGCTTTCAGATTACTTTGGGACTCTGATCATTCATCTGGACGACATTTTTGTAAAATGTTGCCCTTTTCTGGAATAACAGAGATACGCGAGTAAGACAATCCCTCATACATGCATTGCAAGTGTTTCCTGCATCGAAGTATTTATATATTTTTCAAAGATGTACATTTCTTTTTTAGATTCTTTGAACTTGGATGTTAAATGACTGCGAAGTTGTGTCCAATACGTCAAGTTCATTAGGATGATTATAAAAAAATCATATTGCTTGGAACCCTCTCACTTTTGTCTTTAAATAACAATATCAATGTTTTTTTCAGAAAATATTTTTTTCCGTTACAAGAGATATACTCTCAGTAAATGGCAAATGGGTTCATTTTTGTTTAATGGAAAATGCTATTCATTTTACTACGAACTATGATGGTGTTTTAGCAGCGTAAAAAAATTTCGGGTATGCCATACCTATATTCCATATTTGATTTCACACTAATTAGTGTATAATGCATTCAAACTTTCTACATAATTATGATCCAAACAAGAAACAGTTAGAGCTACAAACCAATCCCACGGGAAACAATCACTCCCACGTCCAGTTTTTATTGAAAGAAAAAATCAAAGTTTACCTTTTATAAACATTAGAAGACAGTAAACTGACAAAATACAAATTTAAAGGCAACCGCACTGTATACATACATTTGCGTGAACGTAATACAAATATACAAAGCGTAATATAATAAAAGTAATAATAATAAAATGAGTGTAAGAGATGGAAGAAAGAATATATATGTTCCATCTTTCTTACTAATTCATTAAAAAAATAATAAAATGTACCAAACAGACCAAAAGAAAGAAAGACAGGAAGCAAAAATAATAATAAAATTTTTTGAATCATATTTTCAATCATCGTATCAGTCATCTCAGAATCATATTCATATTTTCACTTCCGGTTGATATTTTTCTTTTCTCTTAATTGGTTCTTCAATTAGACGCACCTCGTATTATAACCTAGGTCAGATAAAGCAAACGGTACCTGAGCTATGGACCCCTTTCCCAAAGTACCACTCCACGCAACGGAAGAAGCTTGAGATTCAACAAAAGTAACAAGCATCATCCCATTTACACTACATAGCTTCAGTGGTCCTAGAGCTCGAACTGATGACACGCCTCCTCGAGTTCATGATCATAACCACTAGACTACCGTGATCATTACTGTGTTGTAAGTGTGCAGTTTTATAGTGTATGTATATGTAGAAAATCAGTTGATAATTATACGAATTTTCTTAACAAAATTAAATTCCAACGAATCATCCAAACAAATCTCTATAATAGTTTTGGAATAAGTCTTGAGTTCATTCAATTTCTTGTCCAACTTTCTTTTAAAAATAACACAAACCCTTTTATATTTAACATACAAAATTTGATACAATTGTGACGAATCTGTACGGCACTTTATCTCTAATGTTCTTGGGCGACTTTGGGGATTGTAAATTCACGTATATTTCCAACCAGCTCTAAAAGGAGAAAACGGGATATGCAAATGAATCAAAGTATTTAAAGAGAGTGTTGTAAGTTAGCAGAAGAAAGCTATTGAGCCAAGAGAGACATTGGCGGAGTTATAAGAAGATTCAAGTTGATTGTGCGATTAGTTTCATGCTGATTATCAGGCAGCTATTTACCTTTGGAAAGTTTGAGCCGACTTGAAAGGAGTGAAGTAGTAAAAGTCAGGTGATATTTAAATTTCAGTTATCGGATCATAAAAGTAAATATATAATAGAGTTAGTGGAAAGTTGATAATTGCTAGTAATTCAAATTACGTATATCTCTCGGTCTTCTTATTCCGGTAAACCCATTCGATATTGAGTTTAATAGTTGATTAGTATCATATTTCGTGATTTAATTTAATAACAAAGTTCAATCTCATTGACGTAGACATATTGATTCATTTTTGTATTTAGAAGGTTGATAATTGATTCAAGTGAATAAATATAATTTCTTATTGTAAAAATGTCGTCTGGTAATTCTTAGCCTCAATTCAATCTTGGTATCCAGGTGGGTTCTCACACAATAGCTAAATGAGAAATGATTGAAAGAATATGGTAACAAAGTGATTTACAGTAAAATCTATAAGTTTTATCTCGAAAATAAAGCGTTTCAAAATTAATCATTTGTAATAAAATTTACGTTAGCCGATTAATACTAATTTCATCTTATTCGTAAATGTATATTTTAATAAATGCTTAGTAAAATAAATACAAATTTTAATAATTTTAAAGGAATTATCAATTAAAAATTTTATTGATTAGGAAGTTATAATCTAATAATGAAGCATCTAAAATTAGGTAGAAAAAATGTTTCATTAATTTATTTTATCACACCTTTATGACAACTCTCGGTCAGTAGTATTAGTAATTAAAAATACACAAAATTCTTTGAAATAAACGGATAATTATATCCAAATGAAGAAATAATTGCAATTAAGTTCGACACGGAAAAGGATCATCATGTGTGATAGACGAAATTGCCTTCAAGAAATAAGAGCAGAATATATAGATTGACTCAGAAATAATGTAACCAATTTCAGAGCATTATAAATTCTTATTGAATGAAGTTATTTACACGAAATTTTCAATGTGCTTTCTTTTAGCATTGCACGTTTTACATAAATAGGCTTAGCTAAAAGCGTCTTTTCGATCATTTTCGAGGGGCTTTTCTAACTTTCTCTTTCATTGCTTTTTGAAGTCCTTAGAGTGTTTTTACTTTATGTCTATTTGATTGTTTTTCTTAAATATCCTCAAAAAAAATAAACACAAAGAACAGTCAATGGATGCTGATAGCCATTCCTCAGGAGGAAGAAAATTTATATTTTATCCTTCAGCAATTTTATAGATGATTTTACAGTATAACTTGGTGCAGATTCTTGGTGAATAGCAAAGGTTTCTCGAGGATAAAGACGTTTACTTCCTTTGGCCATGTGCCTCATAACTTTATTCTGATAATATTTAGCACCCATTTTAGACTTAAGTTCTACAAAAAATGTTTTTTAAACCTTGAGAATACACTCCCATCCATATCACACCTGAAGGGCCAACTTGCCCTTTGTAAATCAGTTTCATCTTTACGACGCTTTTCATTTGAAATATATTGTATCCTCGTTTTGAGATGTGGATGAAAGATGAAACAATGCTTCATGCAGGGTTATCCATGTTTTGTGTCTACCTTTGTATAACGTTGAATACAGAAGGAAATAGCGTTTTGATGACAATTTGATGATAGACTGTTTATTCACCTTTTTTTATAGCCGATTTTCTTTGTCTGACGATAAAATGTGGATTGGCTACCTGTAGATTCTAATTGTTTTGATCGTGCTACCTTCCTTACCTAAAGCTCTTTGACGCAGAGAATTTTCTGCACAGTCTTTTTAACTTTATTTTTCATGTTACCCCAAGAACTGCCTTTAGTTCATTTTTTTCCCCGGAGCTTTTGATTACCTATTAAATTTATTTCTTAGCGAAGTTCGGATTTTAATTCAGTAGAAAAATATATTTTCTGACATTAAAATACTTTATCTATAACAGAATCAGTGCAAATAACCTTTAAAAGGTTTCAAAATTCGTTTCGGGATTGAAGACCTGAATTTAGACCCATAATTTACTCCCTCCAATAAAGTTTGTTAGATTGTTAATTTAAACGATTAATTTTTTAGATAAAACTGGTAATGAAGCGATTCAAAATTACAATAAATAGTTATATGCTCTTAAAATTCGTTACACTAATTATGAATCAACCTGTATAGGAGTATAAAAGTAAGGATTTTATTAATATTCTATAGTTTCACGAGGAACGGAAACGAAACTACTAATCGAATATTTCGAAATTTGGAGAAAACCTTTCTATTTGGGAAAAGATCCAAAGTGGTTTCGATAATTTATTGAATAAAGATGAATAATTATTGAAGTGAAACTTCTTTATCGGCGTACAGGAAAATTTTTCCGTCACGTTTTTCTGTGACGCGCCATATTTATCTCGATACTCTTACGGTCGATCCGTACGAAGTAGTACGTTTTCCCCATTTTTAAAAATTGTGTGTGCATCCTATCCTTCCCTTTCATTTCAGACAAAATATAATTGCAGAATCGGAAATACCATTCATTTCGCCATGTATAATGTTTTTTACAAAAAAATGCTATTTTCTATTTTTTATGATTTTTTTAAAAAGATGCTAAAATTGATACATTTTTATGACAATGATTTCTAAATCGTTGCGCAAGAAGTGTTTTTTCGTGTCAATGAATTGATATTCTACACTAAAAAAATTCATGCCTTACTCTTTTATAATCAGTAATTTAAAAAATAAAGTGTTTAAAACTTTTTTTTCACGATTTTTCAAACACTACTCAAAATTTTACTTAAATATTTAATAACGTGAATGTTTCCTAAAATAATCTCACGAAACCTTTTGTTCGAGTGTAGAATTTTATTATCCTTATCCTGTACAAAGATTGAAAAAAGTGATTAAAAATTATAGATTTTCAAAAACTTTTTGTGTTTTTCATTTTTCAAACTTTTTAACGATAATCTAATAAAACAGTATTTCTGTTATCTTTTTTGTTTAAAAATTACTCTTGCTTGTAATTGATGTGTGCAGTTTGAAAGCATTAACTTAAAAATTAAGCCATTAAAAAATAATAACTCTTAAATTTTATGAACTAGATCAAGTTATGCGTCAAGCAAATCAACAGTTCTCGTCAATACTTACAAAAATCGGGAATGGTGAACGTCTTGATGAAAAATTGAAATATCTCTCATTAAATCTCGTTTTTATTCTGTAGAAGAAGCTGCAACTATGTGTCACCAAGGTATTCGATTATTTAATACAAATCACGCAGTCACTCAGTATAATAATCAAATATTTAACTCTCATACAGAAAAAATAATTTCAACTGCAAAAAATGTTTATAGTGGATGTACTTCCACGGAACAAGAGACTTTTGTGCACCAAAAACTACATAAAATGTCCTTAATTGATATAAATGGATTGCCTTACCAAACAACATTTGTAGTAAATATTTATTACATGATTACTACAAACATTGATGTATCTGACGGATTAGCAAATGGTTCTGTTGGAAAGTTAGTTCATGCAGAAACCGATAACAATGGAGTAGTTACAATAGCATGGCTTGAGTTTCCAGAATTACCTCGAATTGGTGAAAAATTGAGACGTAAAGCAGCAGGTCACGCAGCAGAAAATAATATCAGTCGAATGGATGTATCAATTGTACAACGACCTTCTACAATTCCACTCAATAATAACAAAACTATAGTTGTTAAGCGTTCTCATATACCGTTGGTTTTTGCTTGTGCTACTACCATTCATAAATCACAAGGCAGCACATTCCCGGAAATTGTTTATGAATATGAGAAACATCACAGCCAATCGTTGTTATATGTTGCTTTATCCCGTGTAACGAGTATTGAATGATTGTATATAACAACTCCAAATAATGATAAAACATTTTATCATGGTCGAAGAGAGTCGACTTACAAGCATAATTTAGACGATTGTCTCTGAATAAATTAGCAACTATAAATGAGCATTTGATTGAGTTCATGAACAACAGAAGGTGTTTGTCGCATTTTACTTTCAATTGACAAAGCCTTAGAGCTCATATAGATGACCTGGATGATTCAATTGTGAAAAATTCAAATGTTTTAGTTCTATCTGAAACATGGCTGAACAATGAAAGTGAAATAAACAATACTAACTTCAAATGCATCGCAAAATTTAAACGGCCGAACACGAGAGCTGGAGGTGTAGGAATACACTGGTGTGCAAAAATTAAGGACGAGACGTTTTTTCAATATAACTTTGTACAAAAGCTTTCCAAATCAACACATTTAATACCGTAAGATCCCCAATACGTAAGAACATATGTAATGTAAGCAACACTTACTAAAAGAGAAATCAGAGGGATAAAAGGAAGCTTTATTGAAAAGTAACATGGAGCGCAATGCGACTGAAGGCCAAAACATGCCTGTGATGGGTGTCCAGCAAGAAACATCCGGTCTTTAGTAGGGGATGAGATCTCCCCTGTCTGCTAGGCAGGTTTCACAGCGTCTGCCCATGCTGAGAATGAGGATGTCAATGAGTTGTTGAGGCATTGCTGCTCATTCGTCTTGCAGCACCAATCGAAGCTCCCTAATCGTTACTGGTGGTAAGGTAAGAGCTGCCAAGCGTCTGCCTAGAAAATCCCATACATGCTCGATGGTATTGAGATCCGGAGATCGTGCCGGCCAATCCATACGTTCAATATCCTCACTCTCTAAAAGCTGTTCGGCAGCTACTGTGCGATGACATGGTGCATTGTCGTCCATGAAAAGGAACTGCAGACCCATATGGAAGAAGAATCTCGTTACAATAACGGGTCCCATTGACTGAACCTGCGTCGAAGATGTGAAGGTCTGTACGACTACCAAGCATGATGCCTCCCCAAACGAGAACACCGCGACCTCCATACCTGTCCTTTTCAATGATGTTCGAGGGATGATCGTGGCTTCCCGGCTCTCTCCAGATGAGTATGTGATGAGAATCGCTACTCAAACTGAATCTGCTCTCATCTGTAAAAAGTACTCGTCCCCATTCATTGTCTCTCCAATTCCAGTGTTCCAGGCACCACAGAGAACGCCTTCTTCGATGGGCAGGCGTTAAAGGTACACACCGTACAGGGCGTCGTGCAAACAGACCACCACCGTGCAGTCTTCTGGCCACGGTAAAACGCGATATCGGTCGTCCAGTCGCCTGTGACGTGTGTCTAGCGATTTCTCCCGCTGTCTGCCGCCTGTTTCTTCTGGCCTGTAAGGCAATGTACCGGTCATCTGCTGGTGTGGTTCCTCGGGGACGACTACTAGGAAACCCCGGATAGCTGTTCCTGTAGTTTGAAATTGTCTCCAAAGTCGTGAAACGATGCTGGGAGCAATTCCGAACTCTGCAGCCACACTTTTGTCACACTGCGGCCTTCCTCCAACTTTCCAATGATTCGACCTCGGGTAAAAGCATTCAGATGTCGTCTAACAGATTAATTATTCGCCATTTCTCGCTGAGGCAGCAACTCGGTGTGATTTTAACTGCTATACGGCGTGCAATCTCTTTGCCAGAAATACTGATCTTACACCGACAACATGCCTTATACTACTCAGACACTCCCCATTACGTCTACCTGCATATCTGCGCATGTACAGTACATCACCTTACTTAATCCCCTGATTGGTCTTTCTGTCCTCTCTGCCTCTTCGTTCAGCTGATATGCTAATTTTTTCGACTTCGTCCTTAATTTTTGTACACCAGTGTATATCATAAATCTAATGATGTTGTTAACATTGTAGCTTCATCTATAGATTTTTCTGTTTTTTCTCCTGACTTTCATGGGTCACTAGCATCAGCAGTTGGTGATTTATGTATGGCTCAATTCCAAATGGAGAATGGGATGAAAATTTTGATTCTTGCATTGTACATATCTCCTAATCAGAAGTTGGATGATATTATTTTTTTTTTAATTTTCTTTACCATTCATTGTTGCCATACACAAGAGGAGGTTAATCTTTACTCCGTAACAATAATGATGAAATACCGATGATTTTAAGTGGAGATTTTAATGTCAATTTTGCTTCAGATAAATCTTTGAAGCTAGTTGAAATTTTAAAAGATAAATTGAATTTATCTATGAAAAACAGTCCTCAAACATCAACAACAAGATCCGGCACTACAATTGATGGAGTTTTTACTCGGTCACTAAATTCCGTGGAATGTAAGCCATATATTTCATATTTCAGTTACCATAAGCTATTAATTACAAAAACATATAATAACCATAACAATGATAGTAATAGTTCTATTACAATTAATGAAATGCTATAATAATCTTAGTAGCCATAAGGTGAAATAATTGTATTATTTGTATCCATGCCTATGATAATAAAAGCCGTTTGCTTAAACTATATCTTATTTAGCTTTATTTAACCAATTTCTGAAAAGTTATAAATAGTAGATCTTTTTCGAAAAATGATGTCATACACAAGTTTCACTTCTTACGTGTGTACGCTAATACACACACACATTTTTTTTATTGGATATGTTTTCGAAGGCCTAAACACACGAATATTTCTTATTAGCTTTGTCATTTGGAATGAAAAAGAATATTAAATAATAAATAAACAAAAAATGAAATTCTTTATATCTTTTATACTCTGGATTCCTTAAAATAATTTATTTTTCTTACAAAACATACCATTTTTCAAAAGGTTAAAGAACAAGAAAAAAGCATTTTCCTTCCAAACCACCTTTTTCTTATAATTTATTTCATTAAATCTATCAATTCTCTCACGAATGAGTATTTCATAGGATTATTTATTTCCTTCAAAATATGCTTGATCTTTTTTTTTTCCTATGGAGAATAACATTGAATGAAGGATGAAAAAAATGTATTACGTTTTCATATTATTACTATGAATTGATTCGAAAATATAAAACGTTTTGAAAAGTCATATTAAGGCTAACAATCACTTTTTGAAAAAATTGATCACCATGTATGCAAAGAAATTCTACTGGCAAAAGTAACTATTTTTTGAAAAAAAAGATGCAATTTTTCCACAAAATTACATTAATATTCTTAAAAGAAAGCTTATATATACAGTGACTCCCAAAATTGAGAGTACACTTAATTCCGAATTCACCATCGGATCACCAGGTGTAGAAATTAATACGCTATGTTAACACACTTTTGTACATTCAAAATGCATACATCACTCTTCCAAATAACATTAAACGTAAGATGTGGAAATTGATTGAAACAAAAATATGAACGTTTGAAAGAAAAACTACACCATTTTAATGTCACAAAATTGAGGGTACACTTCTTTAATCACTATGCAAAACTACTAGTAATTTTTTTAAATAGAAATTTGATAATAGTTCTATGATAAAGGAAGGTTTCAAAGGCTATCTGATAACAAATTTATGTTTGTGATTTGATGTCTTGATTAAAATGGAGAATCGGAAGGAAACGAAGATCGAAGAGAGAAAACTTGTTAATAAACTGTCAAATGAAGGTAAATCCCAGCGGAATATTGCTAAAGTAGTTGGACGAAGTGTTAACTGTATCCAAAAAATCCTGCAAAAATTTAAAAAGACTGGTATACTGGCAAATAACGAAGGGAGAGCGAGAAAGAAAATTATGAACTCTATAACCGAGCGAAGAGTTATACATAAAGAGAAGATTGATCCTAAAATTAGTGCTCCTAAAATTGCAGCCAGTACCTCTAATACCTTAGGTCGATCGGTTTCTGCAGAAACGGTACGAAGAGTCCTAAGAAAGGCTGGCTATAATGGTAGAGTAGCTCGAAAAAAGCCCTTAATTGGTAAGAGGAATAGAGTCAAGCGATTGGAATTCACTAAAGAACACATTTTAAAGCCTCAACAGTTTTGGAACGAAGTCATTTTCAGCGATAAGAGTAAGTTTAACATCTTAGGCAGTGACGTTCGTCGAATAGTGTGGCGTAAACCAAATACCTCACACCACCCAAAACACACAACTCCTACTGTGAAGCACGGAGGTGGGACGGTGATGGTTTGGGGGTGTATGGCTGTGTTGGGGGTGGGAAAGCTAGTATTCATTGATGGAATCATGCACAAGATGGCTTTTCTTAATATTCTGCAAAATAATTTGAAAGAGAGTGCTGATAAATTGGGACACACTGGGGTCGAATTTCATATTCCAGCAAGACAATGACCCCAAGCACACTGCGTTTGTTGTAAAAGAATGGCTGCTTTACCATTGTCGGAATCAACTTAATACACCTCCACAGTTTCCCGACTTAAATGTTATCGAGAATCTATGGCCCCACCTTGAAAGAGCTGTGCAAAAACATCAAATTACAAGCAAGGAACAATTTAAATCGGTATTGCAAGAAGAATGGCTGAATATTGCTCCAGAGACCACTAGACATCTTGTGGAATCGATGCCTTGGCGATTGGAAGCTGTCATATCAGCAAAAGGTTATGCTACTAAATATTAACTCTTTATTATTCATGATTTATGCAGGAAAATCGATGCATGTACTCTCAATTTTGTGGCTATTAATTTCTGTTAATTTTCTTTATAAGTTATTATATGTATGTTTAATCTATCAAATATTTTATTTTATCATTCAAAATAATGAATTATGATCTAATAAACGCATCTATGCTTAAAGGTTTTAATTATTTCCCTCATTTAATACAATTTTTTCATTCTAAACATTGATTCCCATTTTAAAAGTAGGTGTACCCTCAATTTTGGGAGTAACTGTATATATATATATATATATATATATATATATATATATATATATATAAAAGTATTTATCAGCATTCTAGTATTATTATAATAAAATGTATGAATTTTTTTTCTTACACTATAACTTTTCTTACAGGATGGCTTTTTGCTTCATTGCTTAAACAGATTAACAATAATAAATTTGAAAAAATGCTGCATATTAATTGAAAAAAATCTTATTTTTCTGAAGAATGTATTTGTTGAAAAAATGTTGTTTATAACTAATTACTTATTAATTAATTTCGTTTTTTATTCATTAATATTACTTGAACTCCTTTTTTTATATCTTTGTTTATTACACAAATATTTTGTTAAGACATTTTCTTTTCACATAAATAATCGTTATGGTCAGGAAGAATTATCTTCTAAGTAATATAAATGGAAATATGTTAAATCTTTTCATTAGAAATGAATTTCGAATGAATAGTTTAACTCCTTTATTAGCAAAATAGGCTCTTTATTTTTTTAATTTTTTTAATATGTAGTAAAAGAAAACTTGCAAAAGAATGCAATGCGTTTTTTTAACACCTTTCAAAAAAGACATAAAGACATGATTTTTCCTATTTGAGAAATTCAATTAAATTTAACGCTTTTTGAACATAATAAACAGCCTTTCGCAAACAAATTTACCTCAAAATGCTAAACATGCATAATAATAATAAACAAAAATATTTCTTCTTGTTCATTTAAAATTACAGTTACATCAATGCGAAGGCTATTTTTATTATAACTTATACATGGAAAAAATTCATTTGCTTACTCTTAGTAACGAATTCATACTATTTATTTTATAATTTCCGTTTTATTTAAGCTTTTTAAAACCTCTTGGTCTGAAAAATACTTTAGTGCTATATTTAAAGTAAATATACATGTATGTTATTCTTTTTTATTTGTTTTCTGAAAATATTTTGATAGGATATATATATATATATATATATATACTAGGTTGGCGCCATCATACTAGTTTAACCCCACTTATCGGTCCTAAGTCCGAAATTGCACTTGGATATTTTATAAATTTTTATTTTATTTTATAATTTTTTAATTTTGTTTGAAAACGTTGGAATTTTATCTTTTAAATTCGCCATTGATATTTTGAAATGGTATTTAGTATAAGATTCATATATTTGAATTTTTCAATTGATAATTGTGATTGATTTTATATATTTATATATATATATATATATTTCCTTTCAAAACAAACATTTAAAAAAATAACAAATGTATATTTAAATGTGTATTTATTTTTTAAAAAATGCAATGTTGGCTTGTTTAAAAATGTTAATATTTAAATAATTCTTTTAGCTCTTGTTACTCATTTCATAACTTCAGTTTTAACTAGATTTGGACCACTCATAGTTTTTTTTAATTTGGTAATTCTCAATTGATAGGGATATAGCTACATTTTCTATTTCTCTTATAACTACTCGCGTATTCAGTCCATCCTGTATTGCAATTAAAGTAAATAGTTTGAATCCTTAAAAAACTTTGTTTATCCTTAAAATCCTAGCCCTAATCCTAAGATTTTCTAATGCATTAGTATCCTATATCTTGCTACTTTGCACTAAGAATATTTATAGTAATTTTGTGTTATAAATTCATGTATATATATATACCGATCAACACAAGCATGCGTATTTCAATCCTTCAAAGATGTTTTTATACATTTTGTTTTAGTACCATTTTCTACAAGGCGCACAAGGCATATCGCTATCCATAATTCTCTTATTAATTATCCACTTAACGGGCGCATTGAGTTAGCTACAACCATATTAGCTCTTCAAAACTACTACGTCATCAGATTTAACTGTGTTACATTTTTCTAGAGGTCTGAAAATATAAACGATTTTCAAACGGGTATAATTCTTTTAAATTGAAATTAAATTATTCAATATTGTTGTCATTTTTCGATTTGTTTATGTTCTAGCTACTCGATTCTTCGCTCCTCATTTAATTTATTATTTTGATATATTTTATGAAAAAAACTGTCTTTCTTAAGACAAAATATTGATTAACTATGGCTAAATCAAGATCTGGGAGGTCTAAGAAGCGCCGATTTACTGGAAATCGTTATACCATTAGTGCTACTATTTATGAGAATGATGAAACATCTGAGCTCAATTCTACTGAATCCGCTAGTGCCAAAAAGTTGGAATCAAGCCATACAAGTTTGGAAATTTTCTCAGAAAGATTGTTTGTGAAACTTATAAAGACAATAGAATTGTCAGCTGGACAACTTTGATTTCATTTTTTGCCATAGTTTGTTGTCCTGATTCTTATTCTCTCAGGGCTTGGAACTTATAGAAGACTCTATCAGTGGATTATGCTCATACATGAACCTAAAGTGCAAAAACTGCTCCTTCTTTAAAGGTTTCCCTACGACAGAGAAGATGAAAGGTTCTTGTCTTATAAACTCTTCAATTGTTTTGGCGCTAAGGATAGTCGGGAAAGGATTTTCAGCAGGCAAAAAGTTAAGTGCTTTCCTCGGTTTACCTTTCCTGTCAAAACTTGCTTTCCGCAATCAAGAAAGAAAACTGTTGAAAGCAACTGAACGCGTTGCTCAAGAAAACATCAACGCTGCATTGAGTGAAATCAAAGGCTCAAATAGTTTCACTAAATGTGGACTATTCAATGATGGTAATTGGCAAAGCAGAGGCTACTCATCTTTGAATGGGTGTGTAAGTGCCATATCAGTTGACACCGGTAAAATTTTAGACATTGAAGTTATGACGCAATATTGCCACATATGCGCGAAAGACAATAGGCAAAACATGTATGTTCGAACTATAAAGGTTCCGCGGGGAACATGGAGGTTGTTGAAGCCTACCGTATATTTGAGAGATCAAATGTGAGGAATGTACAGTACAATGAATACTACGGAGATGGGGACTCAAAAGGATATGAATCTGTTAAAAACTTTTATGGAATTAATACAGTAACCAAACTCGAGTGTATAGGTCATGTACAGAAACGTGTAGGGGGCGGTTGCGTCAATTAAAAAAAAACGACGAAAGGTTTGGGAGGGAAAAATAAATTAACTGATAAATTAATCAACAAAATTCAGAACCATTATGGAATAGCTATTCGAAGCAATGTAAGTAATCTACAAAAGATGATGAATAGTGTAATAGCTGCATTTTTCCACTGTGTATCTGGAAAAAACAATTCATTTCATGGACAGTGTCCTGAAGGATCTGAGAGGTGGTGTCGTTACCAAAGGGCAAAAGCAGCTGGGATTCCCCTCAAGGAATTGAGCAAGGACTTCCTAATAAAATTATAAACCAAATAAAGCCTACATATCTAAAACTGTGTAATGAAACTTTGTTGAAAAAATGTCTTCATGGTAAGACAGAATTGCAATGAAAGTTATAACAACATTTTGTGGAATATTGTTCCCAAAAATATATTTATTGGACTGGAAACATTTCGTTTGGGTGCATTATTAGCTCTAATACTTTATAATTCTGATTTTGCTGGTATATTATCAGTAATTTGAAATGTAAACGGTTCCCTTCCTGAAAGTGTTGTTCAAGAGTTACTACAACGGAAACATTGATTGCAAAATTGTCTCGAAAAAAAAAAAAGCAGCTAGGAAAACAAAAAGTACTAAGGATGAAAAAACAGAAGGCTTAGTATATTCATATGGAGCGTTTTAAAGTACTTCTTTGCAGGATTTTTAATTCTAATTTATGATAACTTATGTGATAAACAATATTTTAGAGTTTCTTCGTGAATGTTTACTGGTAAAACAACACAAATATAATTTGTATTATATATTTCTTAACTTCTAAAATAATATGGAATAATATATATTTGTTTTTCTATGTAAAATGTTTTTATTTTTAATGCAATAAGGTTTTTAAAGTGATTTTATATGTCTAATCTATATTTCGTAAAAGTGTACTTAGACTTTAAGAAAAAGCTTTTTGACACTATAAAATTGTTAAAAATATTAAAAGATAGAAGTTTGAAGAAAGTATATAATATTCATGATTGCTTTGAAAACGTTTGTTCTTTTGATATAGAGAGGTTTTAAGTTTTTTTAGCAGTATAGTTTTTAAATTTTGAATTTTAAATCTTTAAATGCATTTTTCTCTGAAACAGATTTTTTGATATTTTACAACACGGTAAGCATGATATCTCAAAAGGTTTTGTAGATAATTGTCTGTAATTAATTTTGTGTAATTGTGCATTATTATAGTATGTATGATGTGACCTAGGGATTAAGAAAAAACAGCATATTTACCTTTTTTATGATTTTTCTTCTGTGTGATAAATGTGAAATTTTTGAAAAATTTGCATTGCGTGCACTTTTTGACTTCTAGTTCAATAATAAATTAAAAGTTTTCAAAGATATTAGGTCAATTCATTAGTAACTGTTTTTTGAGTAAAATTATGTGGGTTTTTTAAAATATTATGCATTAGAATTTATTTTACTATGTTTAACGTAACGTACAAATAACGTCTAATTTAAACCTAAAATTGGCCATATTTAAAACAAATACATTGAAATAATTTTTTTTTTTGCTATTTTTATTAGTTTTCAGTTATAATTAAACAAAAAATGAGTTTAAAAATAAATTTCCAGCAAAATTTAAAAAAAAATGTCTCCGCAACTAGTCAGGCACCTTAAAGAATAGGACCCGAATGTGGAATATTTGTTTTCAGATATAAAAGTACTCTAACATTAATATTATAGTCTGGTATCACTTTCATGTAGAGAATCGCCCATTATATCATACTACTCATTTTTATCCGAGTTGATTCATTTTTTCTATTATAAAATGCGTTTCGCATTTTTTCTCCTATACCGTAAAGCTAAATGAGCTGTCTCTTTACATGTTAAAAGGGAAAACTAAATATTTATGAAATATTTTGAAATTTTAAAATCACTATATTATAAACAAATGCATGAGTTACAATGTCATAATTTTTTTTTATAAAAAAATGAAGTATTTTTTCTGTCGGAAAATGTGCTCCGCGTTAAGTTCACGCCCTTGTGTATATGGCGGAAACAGCCTTAAACTATTGGCTCGGGAAGTTAAATCAGATGAATCGGTAGAACGTTCGAGAAATTCTGAACATTTTAAGAAGATGTTGGAGGAGGGGGAAATCGCTTTCATTTCTATCTCCACGCGTTTTCGAATGGTCTCCACTGCTTTTGTGTGTGTGCAAAACTTGCACGCGCGAATGAGAAACATATAAATGCCCTTTGGAAATAAAAATGTTAAATTATCATTCTAAGTTTTAAAAAAAAAATCTATAATTGAATTCTTTTCTCAATCTATTTACCCTTATAACTGACTTTTAAACGTTATCTGAAAATGCCTTTTCTTATACTTTTTTACATTATATAACAGTTTATATGTATGTTCATGATTATTAATGAGATAATTTATTTATTAGGAAAACCTTGTTTTGAAATATTTCTCTCTCCCATTTTATATATTTGTCTTATTTTTTTCAATCCGTTTAATTGAACTTAAC
The DNA here is from genome assembly GCA_019973935.1 of Trichonephila clavipes. Taxonomy (NCBI): domain Eukaryota; kingdom Metazoa; phylum Arthropoda; class Arachnida; order Araneae; family Nephilidae; genus Trichonephila; species Trichonephila clavipes. The sequence goes on along the minus strand of BMAU01019064.1, from coordinate 69,384 downwards.
AAAAAGCAATGATCTGCAGCCTAAATGCATATCTAACTTTAAGTTTGTGATAGTAGACGTACGTACTTATGTATCCTATTTAAACAAATAATTATATTTAAATAATTTTACTTTGTGTTGAAAGCTTTAAATGACTTAATTTATATCTACAATGTATACCATTTAAAAATAGTTCAAAGGGAGAAACACACCGTTACAAATGAAAATAATATTTTAACCCTTGCGTTTTCAGCAAAATAATTAATATACGTTGAAATGATTTTACGATCATAATTTTACAAAAATAAAATAATCGAAATAAGAGTTTTATTTATTTTCGTACGCACGAAAATTTTATCTGACATTAGCAGAGACTCCGAACTTATTAAACATAAAAAAATGCACTTCTGAAATACAAGCCTATTTATGATCAATCTAATAGATAAATTATTCGAACACTAACTACTGCCGAATCATTTATCGTCTCATTTTATGTTTCAAAGATTGGTTTGCTTTAAAAACGATTTGTTTCTTATGTAACATTACTAAAGTATTCTTACAGTTCAATATATTAATCTGTTTTATTACTCGATTATTACTTTTATGCGTGCTGTTAACGACGTTGTTTCAATTGCTTGAATCAATCATTGTTGCGAGGAAGTACACATTTTATCTGTCTTTGGTTACCAAGGTGAAAATAAAATAATGAAAGTATTCTCGTTACTAAGAAATATTAATATGAAAATTATTATTATACACATCGAAGCTTTATATTAAGTGCAAGTCCTAAAACAAGTTTTTAAAAATAAAAGCTAATCAGAAATTGATTCATAATATTGAAATTCCTACGACAGGCTATATGTCGTGAAAAACAAAATCGACTCATTTATGAAAAAGAAGGGGGGTGGGAAGACCAGAACTTATATTTTTATGATATTCTGTTTCGCTTTTGAAATTGGCTTGACTGACTTTGTTCTTTTTTTTTCGAATTCAAATAAGTAATATATATATATATATATATATATATATATATATATGATATAAATATATTCATGAATGAACTTCAGCTTATATATAAAATAGTTTTTATAATTTTTATATACTTCCCACTTTGATTGATCAATTCATTTTTTGCAAGAGATAAATGTCACGAATATTTTTTTTCTACTTGGTATTTATATTTAATATAAAAAATAATTTAAAATTTTGACCAGACTAGTTGAGATAAAATATAATTTTTATTCAAAACATTACAAATTATGATACTTACGATGACTTACTTCATTTATTTAAAATTGTGTGTGTTTCAAAAACTTATTTCGGTTCCTTTTTCCTCCTTAAACATAATATTTATTAAATTATTTTTGACTTTTTTAAAATTATTTTATTTAATATACATGTCCCATTTCATCATACCATTGCTTTAAAGTTAATATTAAAAAAGAATAACATTTTTCTGGCACACACAGTTTGTCATCTTTCTTTTTTTATCCACTTTAATTTCTAAATTGATATAAATACAAGAATAAAAATAACTGTATATTTTATGTACATAAGTAATATTTCAATTTTACTTCCGAGTTAGAAACCTGCTGTTGGCGTATATATATATATATAAACGATATTAATCTAAATATTCATTCTGATTAAAAGAAACAGTTTTCCCAAATTGTATTTGGGAATTATTAATGTAAACATACTCGTTCCAACAACTTGGAATTAATTAATATGTGTTCATAATCAGTACTTCGAAAAAAATAATCCATTAAAATGTCTTAATAATTATTATTTCGAGAATCGATATATTTAAGAATTCTCTATTTCAATGTCATAAATTAAGAGAAAAGAAAAAGAGAAGTCATAAAAGGAGAGTTTTATTCCTTGCATAAATTACGGTATTGCATTAACCGATGAATTTAACCCTTTCAGGACGAGGCGATTTTCTGCGAGCCTCTCGCTAGGGACGGGGTGAATGCGTAAGGACTACTTTCAGGACGGGACATTTTTGTCGCTAAGCCTCACTTAAGAAAAAAAAAACGCGTATATAATAAAATTTCAGTCCTAGCGTCGTAATTTTTGGTACCCCCTTAGATTATTACACAAGTTGTCAGTTACATTAAAATTAGAATGTAATAACGTTTTTCCTTTAACTTGCATGAAGTAATGTTAAAAAAATATGACTTACCTTGGGAAAAGTATTTCGTAAGCACTATTCATTTTTATCCAATTTTTTCATTGACAAAACACATTAATACACTTCCAAAATAATAAAAAAAATTACGACAAAGATTATTTACTAAAAAAGAAATAGCAAAATTAAAATGAAGATTGAGTGTGAAAAATCCCGAAGCATGGAGAAACGCAAACTCCTACATTTTATGATTTGCAAGCATAAAATGTTTGTTTCGTTTTGTTTTCATTTTTTATTTACACACGGTTTGTGACTATACGCTTTGACTTTTTCACTCTTTTTGTTCATTTTAAGGTTAGTAAAATGCCTTCAAAACAACAATCAAATAATAACCTGAAGTCAAGGTTTTTGAAATAAGAAAAGTACGCGAAATATATCCAAAAATAACAAAATCTTAAGCAGAATTGACACTAAGACACCGCACACTGTAGTAAAAAAAATAAGAAAAAAATATTCGATGAGTTATAAGAAACGCGTATGTTTCATCTCAAGAGGAAAATTTATGAGCCGAGCTCTGTTTGTTGACTTTTCAATTACCCCATCCCTCCTACACCGCTGATGTGCAAAATATCAAATCCAGGCAGAATATAAACTAACTGAAGGTCAGGTTAACCTAGCTACGTTTGATTTCAATATAAGGGACATAGGGGTCATTAAAAAACGTTCCAGTTGAAAATGCACATTTGCACCACCCGGCCATGAGATGCGTTCGTGAAGATTGCATATTTACACCACCCGTCCCGAAAGGCTTAAAGTGTCTATTGACTTCCTTCTTTTAAAATATAGTGCGACAGTAATCAATAAAATAAATGTTACATTAAATTTAAAAATTTGACCCGGGAGCATGCGTGCACTTGATACGTGGTGACTGAGTCATCTCAATCTTTTTTTTTTATAATTATTTTTATTGTACACGATAAAAATCGTACTCCCAGTGAATAATTTAACTAAAATAATGTATACTTATCTACCTTTAGGGACTTCAACTACTATAAGCATTTTTCAATTTTTCTTCGATAATTTGAGAAGAAAAATACCAATCTAACTGAACCAAATTTGCGTGACTTTAATAATGAACACAAGTCACAAATACTTTTCACTAACATTACAGGGATATTATTTGCAAGGGTAAAACTGTCATATGTTGTTCAAATTATTGCAGTTAAATTATTCTTTGATGATCGACAAATAGGATGTTGAACTTTTTTTACTTGTGTCTTTTTGACAGGGCGAAGTGCGATACATTTATGGCTTCAAATTTTTTCTTGTAGGGTTCTTTAGGTAGCATCCAAAAATTTTCTTTTCAACTCGAGAGTTTCATGTTCATCTCAGATTTACTTACGTTATCATCGCTATCATGATTAATATTCATTATTTCAGAACGTTCTTCCCTTGCGTGATCAGTTTCAACTTCCCTCAATAGAGATCACAGATGACCCTTTCTTTTTTATAATATGCTAATTTACATTTATAAACCATAATAAATCATAAAACACAGCAATCAAAAACACTATGTTGTTCACAGGAGGGAAATGTAGTCTGCTCATAGAAAATATTTTGGAACAAAAGTGGTCGTGCGGGGAACTAAGTCGAAACAAGTATCTTATGATTGTGAAAAAACCCTTGTCACTTCCAAAACAGAGGAAGATATGTGAGGACTGTCATATAGGAGGAAGCTGTCAATGTCATTGTTAGCAAATAAATAGTTATCTCAGAATTAATGATTCTGTGAGCCTGGGGTGACTTAGTACCCCGCGCGCCTACTCCCGGGTTAACCAAAAGCTATTACGATTCGTAAATGTGGATGTATTATCATTAAAGTTACTATTGATTTCATAGTTAGATAAACGTTTCTAATAAAAGATGCAAGAAACTAAACGTAATTTACATGTTTGAAATAATTTTGAAGATCATACTGCCAGATAAATTTTTAATACCGTTATCTTATGAAATAATTACTCTGATCATAATGTGTAAATATTTTGTTATATATATTTACTTTTACATGCATGTTTAATATGAATTACAATAAAAGTGTTATTTTTAACATGGACTGAAGGCAAGTGGTCATGCTAATAGACTGGAGGCCAGCGCGTTATTAGTTCGAATCCCTATGTCACTGAAGACCCATGGTGTATACCAGTAGCTGTCTTCAAATGGTGTTCCATGGAACCCTGAGGTTCTACGAGTCACAATAAAAATCAGAAAGAATATTTTAAGCGTGAATGCAAAATGCATCCTCACGTTCTCTGTGAAGTTCTTAAAACGCTAATGTCTAAAACTCATCCCAGTCATTAAGAAACTAAAATTTTTATTTATTTTTGCAAAATTTAATTAATTTTGGAACTAATCTCATTTTTTGAATGTATATAAGTATATGCTTAAACATTTAAAATCTATTCCTACATTTCATAAAACAAAAAAAAAATAATAATAAGATACATACGTAAAACTAAATGATTTTTATTGTACAAATCAAATTCTCAAAAAGATTTATTCACAAACTCTTTGAGTTAAAAATCAACCAGGTTAAAAATGCTTGAGCAAACCTGTTGCCGAAAATTAAATATGATACATTGTTCATGTATTGTAATTCCTTTTAAGATCACTTTGAATGCTTCGTAGTTTTTAACCCGTTCAGGAACATTATCACATATATGTGATCACGCGTTTCTCCCTCCAGAGCCCACGGTATAATACATTCGCTTTCCCCGCACTGAAGTCCATGATCACTACTGTGTGCCCTGAGTTTGGAACGTTTTTATATTAATTTTTACAAGCACAAGATGCCGGTTGAAAACCGTTTTTTTTTTTTTTGTCGAATAATGTTTCATAAAACTTTGAACTTCAATATGTGCTTTCAGCTTCGTGATTTTTTTTAATTAGATTCGAGATATTTATGAACATAAACAACTTAGTTTCCTAATATTTTCTATATTCGTATGTAAATATATGGGAATTTTGTCATTTTTTTTGAAAATGTACGTAATTTTTTTTTAAATAAAAACATTTTCTTTAAAATTCGCAATTTTTTTTGAATGTAGCAAAAATTTGTGTACTCCATGTGTTCAAATGCTATCAATGATAGTAAATTGTAAGTTTTAGCGTATTTTTTTATTGCCTTTAAAACATTATATTAATTTTTAAAGGGAAGTAGGCTTAGTACGGAAATGCGACCGGTACCGTGCGTGCGTATTCTCTCCAAACGTACGGGCCTGGGGAAACGCTTCTTTCTCCTTCCGCTGGTCCTGAAGGGGTTAAGCAACATTTTAAATCATATCTTCTCCAAACAGTTTCGAATTGTATGTTTCCGTATCATATTTCCTCATATCTATAGGTTTAATATGATTTAAATATTTTTATTTTTAACGTAACTTTACTGATACACACATACACAATATATATATTTAATTTAGTTTTGAGTATTATAATTTTAATGTTACTTCAAATCTGCATCTGTAACCGATATTTGAAAATATGATACATTTCAGTTGCTAAAAAAGTATAGCTTATTTTTTTTTTATTCTCCAAGAAAAAAAAATCTTTCCCGAATAGAGTAAGGTTTATTTTCAAAGAACATGTATACTACGTGTTTGAAATCCACATTCTTGCTTTTTTATTGCAAATGACAGAACTGAATACTGACGCAGGATAAAATTCATGCTTAAAAATAAAATCATGTAGACACCTTCTTCGGAAAAGCAACTTCTCTTTTATTCCTTTAGAAAGAAAAAAAAAGAGCCCGGATCATTGCTGACTTTGTATCCGACGTTATGACAGCAGGTTTCGTCAGCTCCAGAATTTTTTTCATACATTCTTAACATTTTTTTTGCAATATAGACTCATACCCATTCCAGTTTTGCCGAGTTAAGAAATGATGTTCAGAATAACTTAGGTTGCAAGGTAAAAGGAATAAAAAATGCTTAATTTTATTTTAGATGCGGACTTTGGTTCTTATTCTTAATTCGAAGCCCTTTTTAGTCGAACTAAGAATATCGTTGCAAAAATTCTTAGCATAGAATAAAAAGTGCACTACTATTCATATTCTTTCTTATAACATAGTATACTACTAAATATTTTTTGTAATGGTAATAATATAAATATTTTCTTTAAGTGAAACAGTACTTTAAAAAAATATCTACTCAATAACAGTATGGGTAATTTATGTTTTACTTTCAGATTATATTATTAAGTTGTTTCTGAAAGTAAAAAGTCAGTTTAAAATAGCAATTATTTTACAATTTAAAAAAAAATTCCAAAAAATACACAATTTAAAAAATTTTCTAGACATTTCAAGTACTTTATGCTTCTTAGATTATAGGGAACAAAATTTGGCATGGAACTATATATAAATATCTGCTCCCTAGTTAATTTTAATAATCAATTTTATTGCTAAATATGGAAAAAAAGTGCATATTTTTAAAATATTAACATTAGCATATTTTAAAAAAATTACTATTGATCTCAGAATTAAATTCATGCTAACTTTTATGGAACATATATAATTGGGAGTACATACAAAAAAAATCAAGACTTAATTTTAAACAGAAAAAAAGGGCCTTAGGTATTATAATACACTTACATCTTCAAAATTAATAGTCACAGAAAAGCACATTTAACCCTTAATCTACCACATTATGATTTACTGCAGTTTTTTTCCCTGTATTTTTTTTTTGTATCACTACATTGAAAATTAAAAGATATACATAAAAAAATACTCAACTTTAAGAAATTTATACCGTAATAGCTAATTAATTAATTAAAGATATTCAACTGTAAAATTAATTATATACACAGTTCACTAAAAATAAATAGTCAAATCGTTTTCTGAGGTCTTCATTAACATACAGAAAAAATAAGACATTTATATTTTCACATTAACTACTTTTTCGGAACACATTTCACAATCTTCGCAACCCGACAAAAAAGTCACCTGAAATAGCAATTTCTGCCATAAAAGTACTCACCTTCCCAGCTAAAATACTCATCATAGAACCCGTGCTGCCATATATCTTGGAAGAGTGAATTTAAAAGAATATTCCTTCTAAGTATCATCAGAGTTATCGTAAAAACGGTTATTCTCTGAAATTTTAAAGTGAGTGGCACTTAGAAGTATCGTCGGTAGATAAAGAGTTAAAGTTTGTTAAGAGAAAAAGGAAAATTTAATAATGCCTGGTAAGCTCTCATTTTTCTTTTCCTACTATATTAGCTAGCTCTCTATATATATTTACTTATTTACATATTTATCTTGTTCAAATTTTCAATCGTTAATCAAATACTTTCTATTCATCCAATCAAATTTGTGACAAACCTATACGGAACTTTATCACTAACCTTCTGAGATGTCTTTTTTAGGGAAATTTAATTCCCTACCTATTTCCAATCAGCTCCAAAAAGAGGACGGGATTCCTTGTTATGCAGATTAGATAAAGTATTTAAGTCAAACGGAATAGTAAAGTTAGAGCAGTAGGAGAGAGAGATTGAAGCAGAAAGTGATAATAGTGAAGTTAAATTTATAATTGAAGATTTCTTGTTGGATAATTTAATCTCAAGAAGACTTGAGATTCAGTGTGTTAAATATTAATTTATATTTGAAGTCTCACTAAAGATTTATATTAGGAGCGATATTAAAGTTAAATGTTCAATAAGAACATTATAGAATATAATTCTGGGATCTCTTATCGTGGTAATCTCTGCGTGATCGAAATTCTAATTGTTAATTAATTGGATCATTAAATATTTAAGTTAATTTAAAGGAAATACCCTTGTTTAAACCTCATATAGCTATTTCTTTATATATTTGTTATTAAAAGTCTTTAATTCTATTTGGGAAAGATTACCAAATAAAGAAAGTTATTTATAAAAATGACTACTGGTTCTTATCTGACTCCTACTTATTCTCGTTCTCAAAGTGAGGTCCAAGGGGACCTTCACAAATTCAAATGATTTTTTTTAAAATTTGTAGTGGATAACACTTCATGTTATGACAGTTTTTTTTCAAATATTAATTAATTAATTAATATTTGAGATTTATATTAATTAATTAACTGAGATTTGCCTCTATCGTTGTAACGATGTAACTGTTAAAACAAAGACAAAAGTTAGCGTCGAAAACCTGTTTTTCAGCCAAACCGGGTGTGCTTTGTTGCAACAATGTATACAAATGATGCCCTTTTTTTCAATTCCTAACATTAGTTCACTCTCTCCCTATATATATATATATCCTATTCCAATTTTCAATCTCGTTAATAAAATAAATTCTATTCCTCCATTCAAACCAGGAATTGGCTTTTTTTTTTATTTACTTGTTTAATATGTCATTTTACATTTTATGTGTTCTACATTAAAACACAACTTTAATTAAGTATATGACTGAAAACATTTTTGAAGTCATACTTCTTATTGTGCGTTTGGGAAAAAGGATGAGGATAAATGTTTAGGATGCGCACGCACACCGTCATGGATGTGACGCAAAAGCGTCGCGGATGCGCGCGCACACCATTGTCTAATATTTTAACATGCCACTTTTTTGGTGCTAGGGGACTGATATTTGAGGGATCGAAAAATCATATCTATTGGGAAGCATCCTCCCCCGGAGCATTCCCCCCTCTCTACAGCTTTTTGGCCAATATCTCGGCACCCGAGCCTCACAGTCCATTTGTACCTGGCTCATTCAAACCCTCTCTATCTGCTCTTTCAGTTATTATAATTTCATGTTCAAAGGAATATTTTTTCCATAGTGTTTAATTGTTTTAAACTTTTTAAATTTGTTTAAATTCACAATATCTTGCTTGAATGATAAAGAAGTTTTTAATGAGTTAACTTTACGTGAATTGTTAATAAACAAAAAAAAATCTTTGCATATCTCAGCTGAACAAAAAACCAAGTTTCCTAAGTTTTAAGTCTGTAGATATAATAGCTGATAATTTTTTTAAATTTATTTATGACATCCTGTAACTCTTTTGTGGGTCGGTTTTTTAAAAGACCTACCTTCTGCTTAGCAAAAGTAACGCATGTTACAAATTTTGTGTAATAAACGCTTAAAATAGTGTAAGTAATTTGTATCTGGATGTGTAATACGTTAATATTACTTTCTGGTGCATTTAATTCATGTTAAATAGCTGTTACCCGCGACTTCGCCCACGTGGAATTTAACAAAAAAGTATTTATTCAATTCGCAGAATTTGCGAAAACTTAATAATTATGTATTCCATGTAAAGAAATACTTATGCTATTAGTATATTGTCATTCTTCTACTTTGTAAATCGATGTTTTTTTTGTTTCATTTTTTCTTTGTTTTTTTTTTGAGCAAGGAGTGAGAGGGTCGCATGACCTTTGACACTGCCGATGGGGTGTGGACTGTAAAATCATTATGATCAAAGGATATGAACGGAAAATATCGCGAGTGGCAGCAACCTAATCAAACAAAAAGTTTGATGTAACTGCTAGAAATAGTTGGGACAGAAGAAATAAAATAATCCCTATTGAATAAAAATAATAGCTTTTGTTCACTATTTCATTGGTTTTAATTTTATTTTCGTGGAACCCTAATATTTTTCTAAAATAAATGTAGCCTAAGTAACTCCTTATAGCATTAGCTATCTCCCGGTGAAAGTTCCGTCAATACTGGTCCAGCCGTTTTAGAGATTAGCTGGGACAAACAGATAGACAGACAAAAAATTTAAAAATTGATTTTTTCATGTAGGTACCGTATATACTTTTAAATGCATTTAATAAAAAGCTGTTAATTTCAAATTACAGACACTCCATTTTTACTTATATGAATAGATTAATAATCCCTATTTGAATTGGATATTGTTCACTATTTCATTGGTTTTAATTTTATTTTTGTGGAACTCTAATTTTTTTTCCTTAAATTAAAGTAATCTAAGTAACTCATTATAACATTAGCTATCAGCCAGTGAAAATTCCATCAAAATTTGCCCAACCGTTTCAGAGATTAGCCCAAAGAAACAGACAGACAGAAAGACAGACCGACCGACAAAAGTTTTAAAAATTGATTTTTCTTGTAGGTACCATATATACTTTTAAATACATTTAATAAAAAGCTGGTAATTTCAAATTACAAACAGACAATTCATTTTTATTTATATGTATAGATTATATAAAATACTCTTATGTTGGCAAAAGTTTTTAAAAATATTTTTTTGCTGAGGACAATTTGATAGCAAGTTACGAATAGGTTAGAGATCTATTTCAAAGTTCCGCAGAAGGGCTCTGAACTACCGAAAATGAAATGTTCATAGATTTCACAGCCAGTGGCGAAATTAAAAGACAATTTTGTAATAAAACTCTCTTTCAAGTTTGGGCAGAAGTAGATGATGAATTTTCTGCACTGAAAATAAAGGCATTTAGTATACTATTACCATTTTCAGCATCGTACCTTTGTGAAACCGGATTTTCTGCAGTGACAAATGCCCGGATTTTCTGAAGACAAAATATAGATCTCAGCTAAATATAGATAAAAAACTTAGAGTGTCAATTTCTAATATCAAGCCTTCATTTGAAAACCTTTGCTCTGCAAGACAAGCCAATGGAAGTCATTAATAATAATTAAACTTGTTCTTAAATTAGTAGTATTAATAAATTAGTTATAAAATACATTGTGAAGTTCTGATACATTTATAAGTATACTGGCTGAAGTACCCATTTTATGATTACTTTTTAAAAAAAATAATACATTATTCTTGATATACTACCTTAATTGTAAGGAGATAAAACCAAGTGCACAACATTATATACAAAAATGTAAAATGATTTTTTTAAATGAATGCTATTATAAATAGTTTAAAACGCGTGAACTGTAATTTTAAACCTCACAGAATTAGCATTTAAAATTAATGTTAAATAAGGAAAAAGAATGTAAAATTACAATAAAGAATAATTGTGTTATTTTTAATATTTAAAGCGAGAAACCTTCAAAATGTTTTAGCCCGGAAGCTGGCACGCACTCGACACTTACGTTAATGGTCCAATCCTTTTTTTTTATAATTATTTTTTCTATACACGATACAAATCCTGATTCCAATGAATAATATAACTAAGGTAAAATCTATTTACCTACTTTCAAGGACTTTTCAATTATTCTTTGATAATTTCAAGAAAAAATCAAATAAAACTAAAGAAAAGTTCCAAATGTGCGTGACCTTAATAAAGGACATAAATCACAGACACTTTTCGCTAACAAAACAGGAACTTTATTTGCCAGCAAAATTGTCATATTTTGTTCACGTTATTGTAGTTTTGCTGTCCTTTGATGATCTACAAATAGCATACTGAACTTTTTCATGTTTGTGTCTTTTTGACAAGGTGAAGTGCTACATTTATGGCTTCATATTTTTCTTGATAGAGTTCTTTAGGCAGCATTTGAAAATTTCAGTTCAACTCAAACGTTTCATGTCTATTGTTTTTCTCCTATTTACTTTCACTATCACGATTAATATACATTATTTCAGCAGGTTCTTCAATTGCTTGATCAGTTTCAACTTCCTTTAATAGAGATCACAGACGCCCATTATATATATATATATATATATATATATATATATTCTGCTCTTTTACATTTATAAACCATAATAAATTGTACAACACAGCCATCACAACGACAAAGTTATTCATTGAGGAAAGTGTAACATGTTCATAGAAAGTTCATAGCAATTCAAAATCACTGTTAACGAATAAATAGTTTTCCCAGAATTAAAGATTTCGTGAAACTGGATTGATTCTGCGCCTCATCCGACCGCTCCCATGTTAAAAGTGTATTTAATATAAAAATATCGATGTCAGTTCTAAAAAAAAGTTGTGTAAAACGTTTTTCATTTGCATTATATGTTTCAGAATACTCATAAAAATACAACTTGCTCAAATAATCCTTCAAAGTGCTCAATATGCTTAGTCATATATCATAAAACTCATTCACAAGGAAAAAAGCAACAAAAAATATTATTTACAACTTTCCTAAAAAAGAGCAGGAGTTAAACATACCAGAAAGTTTGAAGGTCAAATAGATAATACTCAAAAGTAGTATTGTAGGGGTTAAAAGAAACTTAATAAAAAATATCAAATCGTGGGATTACAGCAAAACAAACAAAATGCCTTTTTTTATTTGGTTATAGGATCAAAGATAGCTAATGAGCATTTGAAGTGGAATCTTTCATTTTTGATAATGTATAAATCACCAGATGATACATATAAATTATATCAGTGTAAATGTGTATTTTTTATTATGTGAAGAAACCTTTTTTGTGTTTTACTTCATTCCAAAAAAAAAAACATTTTCTTAAACTTTTTATTTTCAATATGCTCGCGACTCCCTCGCAGGGTTATCATGCCCACCCAGGGGTTTGAGAAACGCTGTATTATTTTATAGGGCTGCAATTTGAAAATTATATACACACACACACAACATCACACACACAACATCTCAGCACCTTATACCTTTGTAAGAAAAGCTACAAATTCCAACAAAAGTAAAATATATTTATGAACCAGAAATAGTAAATATATTATTCCAAGACAGTCTTTTAAATAAAATGCATCTATTTTATAGAATATCTAGATATTTGCATAATACATGTAGAACAACAATAAACATAAGATATATTCACTTATGGAAGTAACTCCTTTAGGATTTTATCACATTTTCTGAACAGATCTAGCGTAACATTTGGAGGAAGCAATTGCACTGAGTATTTCTGCGTATTTAGTCAAAAACTCTTTGATTTATAAAGGTGTAACAATTTATTTCAAGCTCCATTTGAATTTAAACATACATTCTATGCATTGTAAAATATAGCAACAGTATTAGTCAAAATATATTTCTTTCATTTTCAAAATGATATATCGCAAGTTAAATGTTACAATAAACTGAAACAGAATCCAACATCTTTCCAATTTTTTTACCAATGTTTTTTGAGAACTTTAGGCTATATTACAAGTTGTGTACGACAAAAAAATTATATTACATTCAATTTAATTTATATGCATCGATACAATTGCAATAATACCATTGCTCTTGATTTTCCAGTCTTTCCTTTTCGGGAATTTCCAAAGGATTTCTATAAACAAAGTAAACTTTAACGAAATTTCTTAAAGTAAAACAGTACTTCAAAATTCTAAAATAATTATTGAATTATAATAAAATTTGCTATTTACTGTAAAAATTACTTATTTTCAGAACCTCGCCAGTTTTATAACATTTGATGATCCATTTTCTATTGTAGCAAATAACTGCAATTGTTGCCTAATACCATGCTTATGCTAGAAATCTTGTTAATTGAGCGCAAGAAAAAAAAATGAGTGAATCCTTTTTTTTAAAATTTTTCGTCTAACGTTAATCACTTTCCCCCTAAGTTTCTAAGTTCTTAGAGCGAAGAGTTGGGTAGTGAACCATTTTCCATGGGAAAAAAAAAGTTTTATACTAATCATTTACCAGATTAAATCAGAAAGATTTTCTTTGGTAAACATGAAAGGCTATTAGTAACATCATGCTTTTATTTAATATTTAATAATCCACACCTAAAGTAACGTTGTGAGTCTCTTGCTATTTCTTTGGACAAGAGAATATACCATGTTCTTTGTAAATTCTGAATTTAGTACGATTTTCCATTGATGATAAGTATTTTGGGGGAGATTCAGCGTCACGTTTCGGCTGTAAATTTATCTGATAATTTTTACCTTCTTCAAGCCTGCTACAATTTCAAAGTTTCTGCATTAGCCAAAATTTGATATTCTTTAGAATCAGCTATTACTTTTTAAATAAGCTGATTTTATTTCTAAAACTCTTTCGAGTATTACCAACAAGCTAATTCAGCGTGTTTGGGTACCTAAATCAACCCTTTTTTTTACTGTAAACATTTGAATTAAAGGTATTTTTGAAAAATGTCATTCTTGAGAGGTGATTTTTCTGAATAATTTTACTATACTCCTTATTCTTTCTATAGTTCCATTTAAGACACTCATATATTTTTTTTTTGTATAAACGTTATGGAAGCAAAGCATTTGAAGTTACACCGCATTCAATTTCTAAATCCGATGACTTGTCTAATTCTTCAAGTAGGTTCTCATTTTCCCAAATAACTTCTTTTGATATACTTTCTACCTCAACAGTTATTTATCCCAAAGCTGCTATTTTTTTACAAAGATCAACAGTCACGCCCAGGTATATGGATTGTGCATAGCATAGGTGATACTGAAAATTCATCATTTGTGACAAATTTAATCATGTTAATATTGTCATTTATAACTCACGTTATTGTGTGCTTTTTTTAATTTTGATTTCTTTAGATTAACCTTTACTGTCTTAATAAAATTTTCTGCTGAAAAATAGACACCATTTTCTAACTTTCTTGAAAGAAGGAATTTCCCTTCTTTAAAATGAATGTTTATATTCAAATATTGTATGTTTTTAAGCAATGGTGACTCATCACACCTTAAACTACAATGCAATACTGCATTAAATTTGATAACATTTAATTCGTAACTGGAAGTTTGTTAAACATTGTTATATTTAAGCTTCTTAACATCAATGTGAAGTTTTCTGATCCCTATCTTTTTTCTTCATTCCCGCGAATTTCCGGGAACCAAGTATAATTCCCAGAAATATAACAAATAAAGAAATCTTACGATTTTTTTCGAGGGTTTGTGGGAAGGAAACTCTGCATAATGATAATTTATTTTTAGTTTACAATTTTCGTAAAAAAATTAGCTACTTCTCTTTGTGCTTATTAATTTTATAATCATATAAAAATTGTATTATTAGTGAGAGAAGACGGAAAAAAGTTTTCCAAATAATTTTATAGAATAAAATCTGAAAAATGTGTGATTTATATATTAAGTATATAATTTTACTTGCTAAAGTACCATATTAATTTGTATTGATGAATTATTTAAATGCAAAATTACTTCTAACTAATAAAAGTGAAAAGGGTTCCTTGAGTTTGACTTAAATCAATAACAAAAACCGGCTATTTCTGATCAAAATAAACACAGGTTTGCAATTAACAGGATAAATTATTGCAATTGAACACACGCTCAAATCAGAAATTTCTTCTTGGTGAATGAGGCAGTTTTCGATGAACTGTAAATTGAGGAGAAAAGTACAGGAAATCAAGTAATTAAGTAACTTTTGAAAAGTGAGAAACATGTTCTACCGTAATTGAGAAACGAATAAATTTATTTGGAAAAGTTATTTGAGTGAGAAATTTGTTTGAACGACTTCAGATATGTTGATAATCATACATCTCATTAGAGCTGGAAAAGTTTCAGATGAAGTAGTTCTCATATTTATTGAATGATGTGTTCCACGGGAATTAAAAAAATTTAATGGAATATTTGTTATCTTGTTCCCCAGATTCAAAGAGAACAACAAAAAATATTTAGTATTTTAAATCCACATTTTTATTAGGTTACAAACATGAAACGGTAGAACACATACAAACAACACAAACATGCAAGGAAATCAACCAAAGCGATCTCTTTTACACACACACACACACAAGCTTTTATTTAACTTGCAATGTAAAATGTTTGGGAAAAAATTTGCAACTCAATTTTGAAGCTGATGTCTTCAAACGATTGAGCTGAAATTTTGTATACACGTTTAGTTTCGATGACAATCATGTTTTTACCAATTATATACCGATATTGGAATTAGTTAAAAATATATTATAATCAAAGTAATTTGCTCGGGTGGAATCTTGCAACTCCATTTTGAAGATGATGTCTTCAAACGATTGAGCCTAAATTTGATATACACGTTTAGTTTGGATGACAATGCACGTTTGGACCTTTTATATTCCGCCATCGCAATTAGTTAAAAATATTAATTAAAGCTCGAGTGGAATCTTGCAACTCCATTTTGAAGCTGATGTCTTCAACCGATTGAGCCGAAATTTGATATACACGTTTAGTTTGGATGACAATGCATGTTTGGACCCTTTATATTCCGAAATCGCAATTAGTTAAAAAATATTAATTAAAGTAATTTGTTCGAGTGCGATCTTGCAACTCCATTTTGAAGGTGATGTCTTCAATCGATTGAGCTGAAATTTGGTATACACGTTTAGTTTTGATGACAATGCACGTTTGGGTCCTTTATATTCCGCTATCGCAATTAGTTAAAAAATATTAATTAAAGTAATTTGTTCGGATGGAATCTTTTAAATAAACTTTGAAGCCTATGCCTTCAACGGATTAAGCTGAAATTTTTGGTATACTCGTTTATTTTGGATAACAATGCATATTTAGAGCATTTATATTCCGATATAGGAATTAGTTAAAAAGTTATTAGATCAAGTAATTTTTTCGGGTGGAATCTTGCAAACAAATTTTGAAGCTGATGTCTTTAACCGATTGAGCTGAATTTTTCTATACACGACTAGTTTGAATGATATTACATGTTTGGACCGATTGATATTCTGATATCGACCTAGTTACTGTAACGATCTTGTTCTGGTGTTAAGGCGAGCATGTTTACTATACAACAAGTGTCAATCGGGAACGTAGCACAGATGGTAGAGCACTGGCTTAGCATGCGAAAGGTACGGGGAACTACACCTCGCGCCTACGATTGTTATTTTTTCCTGTAAAATATATTTGAAATTTATTTGATTTGTACAACGAGATATTTTACAATACTTCTCTTTGTATACGTACAAAGTATGATATATTACAATATTTTATTTAACTTGCAATGTAAAATGTTGGAGTCGAATCTTGCAACTCAATTCTGAAGCTGATGTCTTCACCCGATTGAGCTGAAATTTGATATACATGTGTTTAGTTTGAATGACAATGCATGTTTGTGCCATTTATATTCCGATATCGGAAAAAGTTTAAAAGATATTAAAGTAATTTTTTCGGGTGGAATCTTCCAAATCGTGAGCCGTTTTTGATTTTAGTATAGTATTATAGTAAAAGCAAAAAAAAGGAGCTTTAATGTTCTTTTTCATTAATTTTGCTTTGTGCAATGTTGGTTTTGTCCTACATTGTTTATCAGGCAGTTGATGGCAAGTAGAGGAATGTTAATATAGTTCATGGTTCAAGTTTGGATAAAGATACGTGGCGGTGATTAGAAGTTATAATTGCTAAAGATCTAGAGAGCCAATGTGTATATCAGTGCACGCAAGTAAATATAAGATTGACTTAATGATGTTAGTGGTTGATTCTTCAGTCTGCAACAAGGTAGGATTGAGTATTTAATATTAGAATCAGTGATTGGATTAGAATTGAGTTTAGGCGATTCAGTTATTGATAGTGGTACGAGTTAGGTTAAGTCGTTTTTATCTTATTTTGTGTTGTGTATTTTGCCATCGTAGATTCTCTCACATTCATTATTATAATTTAATTCGTTAGAAGTTTAAGTTGAAAACCTTAATAAAGATATATTAAATTTATGTATGTCTCTAGTTCTTCCGTTAATCCTACACCTGTAGTTTACGCTGACGCTCCGAGAGATATTCTCACAAGGGGGGGAATATCATAGAATTAACGTGATTACGCTCTCTACACGGATGAACTTTAATGACATCAGGACTTGAGCCCGTAACTCGACAGCGTCGATCACGATTTCGTAACCATAACCACAATGCAATAACGGCTACAAATGAATAAGCGAACAGGGAAAGTTCAATCGCATGCATGATACCGTGGGCCACGCTGAATGGGTTAAGCGTGGACCTGAGCGTGATCACATATATGTGATCATGGTCCTGAATGGGTTAATTAAATGATATGGATTTTTTTTAAGAAACTATTTAGACTTTTACCCCGATGTCCAAGTTTCGAGACACAGACCCTCTTTATTACATCACTTAAAAATGTTCCACAATAGCACAAATTCAAAAAACATACAAATGTTTAACGGAATAAGACTCCATTACAAAGGATAGTGTGGATAATCCTTGTAGTGGTAAAGGTAACAGATTCATGGATCGCGTGCCATGAGTTCAAGTCTAGTACAACTGCAGACCCGTGGTCTAGGAGGGCGATGCTCGTTAAATCTGTCGAAGCTCAAACGTCCTCTTGATGGTGTGTTGTGGAAGTTGGGAAAGGGGGATGTCAGCTCTGGTGCCTCGTCGCTTGATCATGGTTCAAAATTATGAGTTTCGTCACCCATAGAGATCATGCATCTTTAT
The DNA here is from genome assembly GCA_019973935.1 of Trichonephila clavipes. Classification (NCBI taxonomy): domain Eukaryota; kingdom Metazoa; phylum Arthropoda; class Arachnida; order Araneae; family Nephilidae; genus Trichonephila; species Trichonephila clavipes. The sequence goes on along the minus strand of BMAU01019064.1, from coordinate 51,057 downwards.
AATGGGACTTTAATATATAACTATCACTCATTCTATAACACGGCCTTTATAATAGATCTTCATCGAATCTGGGGGCATTCTAAGGATCTATTTAAAAATAGCAATTATAAGTATATCTATATTTACCTCAAGGCAATAGTTTTGTCTCCAAATTTTGTAACTTGGCCCCAATTATCGACGAAATTTAACGCAAGTTCATTTCTCTCAATTCATCTCTCAGTGGGAGATTTAGATCCATACCACCTTTACGCCCCCAATACCTTGTTCCAACTGAGAAGAGAACATTCTATGAATAACAGGAAATCTAAAATTTTGCTCCATTTATTGTGTAGGATGGGAACACAGCGTTTAAAAAATATACTAACCTTAAAGCAATCAAAAAAATATTTTTAATAACATTATGCATTTTGCATGATATTGTTTTTAAGAATGCAAAGTTTTAAGATGTGTCATACTTGTATACATAAGATAGTTTTTGAATTATACATGCAATGACTTCTATATTTAACTCATTTATTAAATTCCGATTTATACCCTAAGTTTTATAAAATGTAAATAATATATATTTGCATTAAATTATAGTTAGAATTAAATAGGTGCAAGAATATTTTTTCTCAAATTCTGGAAGTTTAGTGAGAGAAAAATCTTAGTATAGGCATGTAGGGAGTTATGTACAATATAAAACACTATTTTTCAAAGTAGTTAAAAAAAAGAGTTACTTTTAGTGGAATAATTATTATTTAATTCAACCGTGAAATATAAATTCATTCCAAATGGATACAATCGTCGTTCGGAGATTGCACTCGAATCTAAAGGGTGTTTTTTTAGAGGTATAGAACTTTAAATTACAATAAAACAACGATGTATTATTCGATTGACATGAATTTTTTTTATTCGAAAGATAATCTTGTTGCATTACATATTAAATATGATTTCTGGCATAGGACTGTCACGGCTAGCTCGGATGTAGTCCAAACTGGACGTCTAATTTTCGATGACTTTTTCCAACATTTGTGGCCGTATATCGGCTATATCACGGCGAATGTTGTCTTCCAAATGGTCAAGCGTTTGTGGCTTATCCGCATAGACCAATGACTTTACATAGACCCACAGAAAATAGTCTTGCGGTGTTAAATCACAAGATCTTGGAGGTCAATTCACAGGTCCAAAACGTGAAATTAGGCGGTCACCAAACGTGTCTTTCAATAAATCGATTGTGGCACGAGCTGTGTGACATGTTGCGCCGTCTTGTTGGAACCACAGCTCCTGGACATCATGATAGTTCAATTCAGGAATGAAAAAGTTAGTAATCATGGCTCTATACCGATCACCATTGACTGTAACGTTGCGGCCTTCATCGTTTTTGAAGAGGTACGGACCAATGATTCCACCAGCGCATAAAGCGCACCAAACAGTCAGTTTTTCTGGATGTAACGATGTTTCGACATACACTTGTGGATTAGCTTCACTCCAAATGCGGCAGTTTTGTTTGTTGACGTAGCCATTCAACCAGAAGTGCGCTTCATCGCTAAACAAAATTCGCTTATGAAAATCGGAAACAACGGCAATCTCGTTTTGGGCCCATTCGACGAATCTACGCCTTGCTTGATGATCGTTTTGATGAATTGCCAAACGAAACTGAGAATAAATCACTTGACAGCTGTTAAATCGGTCGCCCTCTTGGAAAGTAATGCCAACTTAAACTTCTATACCTGGAAAAAAAACACTCTTTATATGGAGACAAAAATAAGAGCTTAAATTTAACATTATAAAATTGCTCTAAGGATGTAACCGAAACTAAAGTTCGAATAATTTAATTTTCGCAAAGGTTTTTCGTTCAGCCTAAATCCCAACTGCAATGTGAATAAAAAATCCTACTTAAGCCAAAATAATTGTATTTTTTATAATGTTAGTTTGTTTTTTTTGTACCGTAAAATAACAATTATAATTTATTTGGTTCAGTTAAAAATAAACCGTTTATTTTTAATTTTACCACAACGAAAAGGGAGGGTTTATCGGAAGATAACAAAAAAAAATTCTAATCATTCTTTATCGTAAGAGGTGGTATTCTGTTAATTATTTTTTTCTTCTTCATCAAGCTGAAGACATTAAACCATAAAATTATCCTGTTCACTTAGTTAAAAAATAAACATTTAAAACTGCTTGGTAACTCTTCATTTCCAATCTACGTATTTTTTATTACTGATAAAATGTTAATGAGCATTTTGTCGTATTAAATTTAGCTTTACTTGTTTTTTTGTTGTAAATTCAATTTCACTTTATTTTTAACAGATGCTTTATTTATTTAAGCCATAAAAAATCAATATGTGTTCTAAATTATCTCATAAAACATTACTTTTTTTAAAAAAAATTTCTTTTATTAGAAAATTATATTATCCATTCGAAATCAATATTGGATATTTTAACTTATAATTTTAAAAAAATAAGTGTTAGTTAATTAAGAGAAGAGGAACATTTCTTGAAAAAAAATTATGAGTTAGAAAATGTTTTTCTTCTTCAAAGATCTTTCATAATAATAGCTAAAAAAAGATTGTTTAAAGAAGAGATTACTGTTTGTACAAAAAAATAATAAAAATTATTTCCTGTTTTTTTCTTCAGCTTTATTAAGATTCAAATAAAAAACGATCATTTTTCCCCAGAAAAAAAATTGGTAGGAAAAAATAATTTACATCTTATTTGTCATTTATTCTTATGCTAATGGTGTAGTTTTTTTTCTAACGTATGCATAGAACAATGCTTTATTTTTATTCCCCATCAAATAATTATTCGAAAAAGAAGTCACATATTGTCAAAAATGTATTCTTATTTTATTTGTAACTGTATCAGTAATTAGGAATCTTTTTGTTTAACGCTAATTATTGATTTGTAAATCTAGCTATTATTATATTTTTTCCACACTTGAAATTTTTTCTCACTAATTACTTCAATCTCATTTGAATAAATAGATATTTAACTTTTCATGAGCGCACAGTTCTATTAAATTAAAGAAATATAAACACGAAATTAAAAAAAAAAATTTAAAAAAATCTTTCTTAGTGAATTACTTTTAGTTGAATAGTTTAAACCTATCGTGTTAATTAACAAAATAAGATAGATATCTTCAATAAAAGTGAAAGGAGTTAAAGCAGGTGTACTCAACCTTTTTTCTGCTGGGCCGCATACATATGTCAGCCATTTCACGCGGGCCGCAACATGGGGATAAATGGGGGTGGGGAATGTTTTATAAGATCAAGATAACAATTGATCATAATACTATATGACTCTTGTTTGCCTTTTTTAATTATTATTTTTTTGTATTTTTTATTTTGTTATTAACACTAAATGAGTAGCCTTTAAGAAAAACTCCTAAACAATTTATGCATCAGTTAACGGTTTCATGTGATTACCAAAAATATAACAAACTTCTTTGTTACCACTGTGAAATTACCACTGATAAAACACTGTTGCTGTGCTGCGAGGATTATACAAGAAAAAGCCTATTTATCACCTCTTGAAAGAGATCTTTGAGGAAAAGTGTCATTGAATGATTCCTATCTATTGGGGTTTTTTAATACAGCACTTTCGTGACAAATCAAATAATTACTGATCCATGTTCGTTTTTCACTACAGAATAGTCAACTTCCCAATCGTGTTGTACCGATATATTTTCTTCGAATATTTTTCATTTGCAAGATATGAAATATATTTAAAAATTAATTCCACCCACTGTTCGTTCAACTGTTGTCTATTATGACTAACCGTAACTGTTCCAAACAGAAAAAAGAATATCCATTTATACCCGTATGACACCGACAACAAAAAGCAAAATTGATATATTTGAATGGAAAAAAAACCCAACAATTTCAAAAGAAAAAAAAAGAACAAATTAAAATTGACATATTACATTGGACAAAGAATTTCCCACCAAATTTTTTATATACAATGTTCTTAAATAAGTGAATTTTTCAGAGCAATGGACCATGACCGGGACACTTTAAAAGGCTCGGTGGGTCACAGGTTGAATATTGATGAGCTAATGAAAGGTATATAGTATATAGAACACGCATTCTTAATAATTCCTATTAAAATTAATGCTTTTGTAATCGTATTGGAAAATCAACAAATGGCAGCATTGTTTCATTATGATGAAATATATTCTTCAACTTTTTAAATTAAATATTAATGAATGATTAACCTCAAAATAATAATTAAAAAACTTGATGAATTCAAATGAACAAAAGTAATATCAAGTGGGTCTCTTCACGCAGCATCTCCAATACAATAAAAAACACTAAACTTAAGGTATCCACCTACGTTCGGAAATGTGATTTTGCAAAAGCATATAGATGGATAATATTTACGATATTTAGTGTCACTTAGATTAGAAAATGTATATAAAATTGTTTTAAGAATAGTATTACAATAAAAAGTTATTTAAGTACAATATTCTGTCATAAAATGAACATAGACCCATTTTCAAAATATTCTCCTTTTGTGAAAAATACTTCTAATAAATAATATTTTGCATGTATATAGCTCAAACCTCTGTATAGAGGCACAACTAGAATTTTCGATATATATAATTTAGAATTGAGTTTATCCATGTGTTTTACGACAACAGAGGAGAGAGATTTTAAGAAAAAACAGCCGATAAATATTTCAATCGGTTGTAACTCTGAAAATAATGTGAACTTTTCAAAATTCATAGTTGAGCCTCTGTAGAGCTATATACTGGCAAAATATTATTATAATAGAAGCATTTTTCACAAAAATAGATTTTGAAAAAAGCTTATTATAAGTTAATTTTTGCCAAAATATTGCATTTAAATAATTTTTTGTCATAATGTCTTAAAACCATTTTATACATGTATTCTAATCTAAGTGACACTAAATATCATGAAAATTATCCATTTATGCGCTTTTTTAAAATCACGGTTCCGAACGTATTTGGATACCTTAAAAACATTTTTTTAAATAAAAGAACAACTAATCCTACAGTCACTAATTTTTCATGAGTGCAGTTACTATATTATTACTTTTTTTTCAATGATAATTTTTTTTCAAAAATTTAGAAGTGTATATATTTTTAAGAAAAATCATACGTGGAGTAAAACAGAAAAAAATTCGAATAATGAAAACTCTCATTAAATTACTTTCTGGACAGTTTTTTGACAAAATTTGTAATTAAAATATTTATATGGTGTTAATATGTGTATAAGGTTTCAGATTTATAAGATGAATAGAAAGTTCAAAAATTTTTCTTTTGTGTTGTAGTTTACGATTTTAGGTAAATACATTTACCTTTTATTAATGGATACTGACAACATAGTTTGAATTAAAGAAATCTTTTAATTTATTTAGAATAAAGAATTACATTAGAAGCAAATGCAGTCGTACCCTATTATCCAATAAAAAGTGAAAAGCCAATTTTCTCACTGAAATTTGTAAAGTGCCCTCTTCCCCTCCCCCTTCATTTTTCTTTTAACTGATTTTATTTTAATAAGAAAACCAGCAAACATTTTTAATTGATCATTTAGAAATTCAAAAATACATATGAAAATAGCAATTTCCTCTTTCGCTATCATAACTATAATAACTATACTTACTTATGTATTTCTTAATTAATTTCGTATAAAATTAATCCTTAAAACAGCTTTGAAATACTAAAAATACTTTCTAAGAATACCGTTAAGTAAATTGTGACGCCTCTATCCGGGACCTTCTAATAACAAGTCCTCTTGGGAAACATTTGGTCTTTCAAAACTTTTATTCGCAACGAACCCTCTGAAGAAGAAAGCATGATTATTTAAATTAAGTATGCTATATATAGTCTCAAAACTTTCAAGCCTTAGAGAGAGAAAGTGAGGGAGATTGGACAGATTACTAGTGATGGGAGGCCGGGAATTGTCCATGGTTTTAGAAATCGCCCCTGGTTTTTTGATAATTTGTATATGAGTCCTCCTTGACCAGATGTGGTGAAATTCCTCTGGTAGGGAGTGTCAAACTTTCCCCGCGTTTTCTGAGTTCAGTGAACGCATAAATTTTAAGGCGGTGTTTCACTGCACTGACCCTTTTGACCAATCAGAGAAAAAAAGCGGAATAGAGCAAAGAGTTCAGCTCCAGGATTTTTGGTTGAGGAGGTGCGGAATAAAAAGGGAACGCACCCGAATTTCGGGGAAGAGAGCCTCTCCCAGATTTACAGAAAATAATTTAAAAAACCGCTGGAGCCACAATCCCGGACCCCGAGCAACCATTCATGTCCCCTCTCCATCTTCACTCCCTCTCTCTCAAGCTAAGTTCCAATTTTATTGATCTTATTTTTTCTTGTTAACCTAATTCTTAAATTATGCTTATAAACCTAATTACTTAATAAATTTATCATCAAGCGTAAAAGTTAGTTCTGTTAATTGACGGTTCTTGTTTTATTTAACATTGGTCGTATTGCGATGTGTAATTATGGAACCCCTGGGTTGATTAAAATTAAATAAGTTAAAACAGCGTCGCATCACTAGTGATCGGGTATTAATCGAATTTATGGTTAACTAAGATATTTGATAACTGTAATAGTTAAAGTGACGTTTGGTCATTAAAGTTTAAATATAGCTTAGATAGCTAAGAAAGTAGAATTGAACCTGGAGTAAGTGCATTGGTCTTTAAAGTCTTCTCATACTTCGCGTACTAAGTTATTTATCTACATATTGCTTCGATTGGACGCATCTCTTATTTAAGAGGACTTGAACTTGTGTTGTTGATTGCGTGACAAATATATAGAGTATTTTTGGATATGGCTAATCATCCTTACCTTCCTCCCACATCTCTAGGCATGGACGAGAGAACCTTACAAAATGTTTGGTATTTTAACAATGTAACACACGGTTTAATCCTAAGACCGAAATGTAGATGGCGGTACTTGTAACGGAAGTGTTACCGAGCGAAGGAACACAATTCCCAACTTTCTGTCGCTTTTTCCACTTAGGTTGAGGCGTTGTCACCCGACAATAAATAAAGGATTCACAACCCTGCGAATAAATAATGTTTTCATCCAGAAAACCTGTGAACAGATAAGTGTTGTTTATTCTAAATAATCTTGCTCTGTTATTCTGTATAAGAACAGTGATTATATATTATTGCTTTTAGTATTTATTGTGTGTTACAGTATATAGTAACGTAATTGAATTTTAAGTGATATTTTCACTTATTTATTTGTCAGTATTCTTAATACTTTTTGAAAACGAAACTTGCATTCTATTGTTTGTTCTCATTAAAGCAAATTGAAGGTTATTTATGAATGTATATTTACTTACTAATTAAGAATTTAATGTCATTAACATATATATACTTTTGTTATCTAGAAATTATTGCGATTGATATTTATTCAAATAATTTCACTTTTATTCTTGTTTGATTTTACTAAACTTTTAATTAAGTTTTAAGTTGAAAGCAATTTTTATCATAATAATTTTTTTTTCTTTTTATGTCTAATATAAAAATAACTACTTTGTGAAGTACATGATTTATTACGAAGTATTACTATAACATTTGAAAACTTGTATGATTTGATAAAGTATAAACATTTATGCTTTTTATTTAAAAAATTTGGAAAATAATTTCAAGTACTTCTAAGTGTAAACAAGTTTGTAATAGTGTTAATTTCGGAGTGGATGAAATAATTTATGAATAGCATTTCTATTTAAACGCATTTGAATTGTTTTTGATTAAAAACAATTTAATTGATTTAAGTTAACGAAAACGAAATTTTTCTTTGATTTAATTTAAATGATTGCATGTTAATTGCTGATACTCTTTTGATTAATAATGAATATTATTGAAATATTATTATTTTGATTTTGAAGTACGAAATGAGAAGATAGTTGATATAGAAGAATTTGTTTCATTTTTTTTAATCTCATTAATATTGATGTGGAAATTAATTAGCACAATTGGAAATTAAGAGAAGTATATTGTCATTCAGGAACAGTGTATTATAGTATAGAGTATTTTTTTGTATGAATCGGAAACTTTAAGCGCATAAGTATTGTTTGACTATAATATTTTCAGATCATAGAATTAACAGTTTTGAGTGAACTTTAATTCATTAACTTTAATTGAACTTTACTAAATTAACTTTGAAATAGTATAAAAGTGATGAAAAATGGCTTTTTTGGGAAGGTCCAGAAAAGAGGATTTACGAATGTGGACCACAGAATTGGGTCTGGCTCCGTCGGGCAATCTCAAAATTATTAAACTAAAAGATCTCATAACCAACAGTGATAGGTATGATGAGGAATTCATCAAAAATATGCTCAGCGTCATTGTAGAGGAACGTTCAGCAACAGAAAAACAAAAAGCTGCGGAACTGGAGGAAAAACAGAAAGCCGCTGTTATGGCTCAGCAACGAGAAAGAGAATTCGAACATGAAAAAATGAAAATTCAACTTGAAATGCAGAAGCTGTCACAAGCACCTGTTACACGCCGTTAGCTAGAAACCAAAAGCTTGAGTTAAATAGAATTATTCCGAGATTCAACTCGAAGGAAGATAAAGTGGGCCTATACTTGACAATTTTCGAACGTCAAGCGAAGTTCTTGAACATCACTGAAAAAACTTGGACAGCATACCTGATTGGCTTATTGCCACATGATATAGCTCAGCTCATCGCAAGAGAGAATGAAGATAATGCTCAAAACTATGAAAAGGTAAAAGAAATGCTTCTCAAAAGATTTCGAGTTACAGGAAATAGGTTTAGGATGTACTTTTCCCAACAGAAGAAAAACCCAGATTCGACATGACGAGGCTTATATTTCGAACTGAGTTCTTATTTTAAAGGTTTGATCAAAGAGTTGAAGATAACCACGTTTGATCAACTTAAAAGTCTAATAATTGCTGATCAGATAAAAAGAAAAACTCCAGCAAATATCAAAGAACACTTTCTGGATATTTGGGCGGATTTGAACGATCCTCTGGAATTGGCTGAGAAGTTGAATGCATATGACAACCTAAGACATTTCAAGAAGAAAGAAGGAAGAATTCAAGAAACCCTTTCCATTAAAGAAAAGGCATCCTGTTGGAGGATTCCATGATAACCACTCATCTGGGCCCTCTAGAACTGTACCTAGATCCTCAAGTTTCAAAAATGAAGGAAGGAACACCATACAGTGTTACGAATGTGGGACTCCTGGAGTCGTCAAGCCAATGTGTCCTACCTGCACGAGAGCTAATGAAATGGAAACAGCAGTGAACTGTATGACGTTATTCAACTTGAATTCAAACTTTTATCCCTTAAGTGTAATTGTTCTCAAAATTTTTGGAGAAAATATTGCTGTATGTGCTGATACCGGTGCTTCCCATACCATTGCAGGTGGAAAAAATGTTTAAATTCCTACAAGAGCATATTGTCACATATACAAACAAAAAGATTTCATTTATGATGGCTGATGGAATTCGACAGACTATTATGGCTCTGAGTACTGCCGTCGACTTGTACATTGAAGTTAAAGTTATTCCAACAGAATTTCTAGTATTGCCTGATGCCAAGGAAATAAGACTTTGCTAGGGCTTGATTTCCTCAATGCATCTGGTATCGTCCTTGACGTCCAGGGTGGAAAATGGCACTTTTCCGGAAATCCTTGGGGAAACAGTACAAATTCTTCAAGAAGACATTAGAAGATAAAACACTCAGCGCATTCAAACTTCGAGAGGATGAGGGTAAAAATCTATCTCCAGAACAAGCAAGAAAAATCAATACACTCCTGGACAGAAATGAGACATGTTTCCAACCAGGGGGAGAGCCCACGCCTTATATTGAACACCGTATTGACACGGGCGATGACCCCCCCAATAGCAACGTCTCCCTACAGGATGAATCCCGTAAAGAAAGAGGTTTTGAGGGAACAGATTGAAGAACTGCTGAGGCAGAATGTAATCGAAGAGTGCGAGTCTCCCTATGCCGCACCTGTGGTACTTGTCCCTAAACCAAATGGGAAGGTACGTCTCTGTGTCGACTACAGGAAGTTGAACTCGGTTACGAAAGTGGATGCCTACCCCTTACCACGAATGGACGATCTACTGAATGAAGCGTCACCAACATCCTTCATGTCAACAATTGATTTACAATCGGGCTACCATCAAGTAAAGGTTGCTGATGCTGATCTGGACAAAGCTGCTTTCGTTTTTCCTTTTGGGACTTACCGCTATTTACGTATGCCCTTCGGCCTACGGAACTTCCGGCCACCTTTTGAAGATTAGTCGACACGTTTCGAAGTGGCTTGAAAGATGTCTTCGCACTTTCTTACCTAGATGACGTCATCGTCCTCTCAGAAACTTTTGAGAAAAATCTGGAAGATTTCTAAACACTTTTTGAAAGACTGTCTATCTTTAAACCACATGCAAACCGAGATAAATGTCACTTTGCCTGTGACCGCGTGAAATATCTGGGATTCTGGATAACAAAGGTTGGAATTGAAGCTGACCAAGAGAAGATCTCTGCTATTCAAAAAATTCCAGTCCCTACCAATGTGAAAGATATCCAATCTTTACTACAAACATAATCTTGGTTTCGTCGATATGTCCCTAACTTTTCTGGTATAGCACGCCCGCTTAGTAGTCTCACTAAGAAGAAAGTGCAGTGGCACTGGGGTCCTGAGGAACAAGAATCCTTTGAGACGTTGAAGATGCGCTTGATGACTTCTCCTATACTGAAGCAAGCTGACGGATCAAAGTCTTTCACCATTCGTACCAACGCAAGTAGTTATGCCTTGGGAGCAGTCCTTCTCCAATGAAGTGGCCCCGATGAACATGTCATAGAGTATGCAAGTCAATGGATGATCCCAGCAGAGCGAAACTACTCCACAACCGAGCGGGAAGCCTTGGCAGTAGTGTGGGATTTAGAGAATTTTAGTGGTTACGTAGAAAATCAACAAATCTTCCTCGCATCTGATCATCAACCACTCAAATGGCTGTTAAATATAAAGTCACCTTCTGGTCGTCTGGCAAGATGGGCCTTGAAAATTCAGTCGTTCAACCTGAAGATTGATTACACCCCAGGAAAAGCTAATGTAGTAGCTGACATGCTTTCAAGATCATCTTACACTGAAGGTGCAGCCTGTGATGTGTGTGCCATCACTGTTGACATGCTATCCAGGAAGTCCAGTGATATTCGAAATGGACAGCTGGAAGAAGAAGAACTGAAGAAAATCATTGACTGCTTTGAGAGTATGGACAAAGACGAAAACTTTGCCAACTACACTAGACGTGGATACTTAATGAACCAGGATAACTTATATAGGTATTCACCTGAGAGTGAAGAAGAAGCTCAACTTGTAGTTCCTGCACAAGAACGGGAAATAATCCTTCAAGAATATCACGATGCCCCGACAGCTGGTCATTATGGTGTAGAAAACACTTACAAGAAGATATCATCCAGATATTATTGTCAAGGTATGAAAAAGTTCATCTCAGAGTACATCAAGACTTGTCCCGAATGCAATCGTTATAAACCAACAAACCAAAAACCAGCAGGACTCTTGAGAACACCCGTCTACGCACAAAGGTTTAAGACGCTGGCCATTGATCTTTTTGGCCCTCTTCCGGAAACTCCCACTGGCAAGAAGTGGATCTTTATTGTAGAACATACAAGCACCAAATGGGTAGAACTCTTTGCTCTTGCTGAAAATTGTGCCAAAACACTAATCGAAGATATACTCCTACGATATGGTCTTCCGCGAACACTAATAAGTGACAAAGGGCCACAATTCATAAGTGCTGTCATGCAGCTAACTTGTGATTTTCTAGAGATTACGCAAGACCTTGTCCCCGTCTACCTCCCGCAAGCGAACCCATCGGAACGTAAAAATCGTGACTTGAAGCCGAGACTAGAAATTCTGGTGGGAGAAAAACATTCGGCTTGGGAGGGTAAGTTACCTCTAATTTGTTTCGCAATGAATACTTTAGTAAGCGACACCACTGGGCACATGGCTGCCTACTTACAGTTTGGAAGACAATTGAGAACATCAGACGACATCAGGCATGATATTCGACAAGTTATTGATAATGATAACTTTGGCCCTGAAATCACCCCATATCTCAAAAGACTTGCCAATTCCATCTTGGATCTCAAAGATAGAGTTGAGCAGAAACACGATTGTCAGAAGGAAAACTTCGATCGACGAAGAAGAAGAAAATATTACAAACCTGGTGACAAAGTTTGGGTGACCATTCATCCCATAAATCGTAACAACAGGAGCAGGAAATTCATGCCCAAGAGAGAAGGTCCTTACCTCATACTCACCTTGAGATCACCAGTAACATATGAGATTGCCGACCCGGCCAACCCAGACCAAGCCCTTGTAACTTATCATGTTTCTGCCTTAAAGGACTTTCAGGAACCTGAAACAGAAAGAAACACCGGATTTATAGCTCCTCTAAGGAAAAGAGGACGCCCAAAAAAGAAATTATCTCCTGGTTCCGAGCCGAGACGTCAACGGGACCAGAGAGGGAGTCTGTAACACACGGTTTAATTCGAAGACAGAAATGTAGATGGCGGTACTTGTAATGGAAGTGTTACCGAGTGAAGCACTGTATTACCGCCAGAGAGAGTGGGGATTTTAATAAGTAAACGTTACTCGTCTCGCTGTCCAATCCTGTATTATGTAATATATTTAATTTCCCCTTATTTCCTCTAAATGTTTAACCTGTATTGTGTCTAAATGTCTGACCATTGTAACTGTATTATTTTATGTCATTAAAATATTTTAGTTACCCCGAGATTCTGTCAAAAAAATACTTTGGTTTACCCATTAATGACGTAAGAGAATAGTTACAACAATATTTTAAATGAATAGTGAGTGTATCTCATATGAATCTATTAGGAGCAAAAAATTGCATAAAATTGTATTGAGTGTCAAAGGTATATTTATGTCACTCTATAAATCTGCTCGAGAGCTATATGTGACGGTCCTAGTAAGTTTAAACTAAGGTCAAGTAATGAAGACAACAACTGAGCAAGCACCAAATCTCCTAACATCTGCACCACACCACTGGGAGGAGGTTTTAGCCCCGACATATTTAAGGTATCCGACTACGTTCGGAATCGTGATTTTAAAAAAGCGCATGAAGGGATAATTTCCGTGATATTTACTGTCACTCAGATAAGAATACATGCATAAAATTGTTTTAAGGACATTTTGACAAAAAATATTTATTTAAATATATATATTTTTTGGCAAAAAATTAACTTTGAATAATCCTTTTTTCAAATGTTCTTTTTTTGTGAAAAATTGATCTATTATAATAATATTTTGCCTGTATATAACTCAGACCTCTCTACAGAGGCTCAACTAGAATTTTTGAAAAATTCACATCATTTTCAGAGTTACCACCAATTGAAATAACTATTCGCGTTTTTTTCTTAAAATTACGCCCCTCTGTTGTCGTAAAATATGAATATAAACCCACTTCTAAATTATATATTTCAAAAATTCTAGTTGAGCCTGAAGTCTGAGCTATATACAGGCAAAATATTATTCTAATAGAAGCATTTTTCCCAAAAAGAGAATATTTGGAAAAAAGATTATTCTAAGATAATTTTTTGCCAAAATATTATATTTAAGTATTTTTTTTTGTCAAAATGACCTTAAGACACTGTTATGCTTATATTTTAATTTAAGTGACACTAAATATCATGAAAATTATTCATTTATGCGCTCTTGCAAAATCACGGTTGCGAACGTAGTCTGATACCTTAACAAGCATAAGCCTCCTTTGTACACGGTGGGTTTTTAGTAATACCAGACTCGAGCTCATGGCAAGCCTGCAACGAATCCGTTACCTTGACCATTAGACTACAATATTGAATTGAAGGAAAGGTTTTTAATAATTTAGCCAATCAGAATATATCTTATCAGCCACTTTTTTTTAATTCTCATTCCTTATTAAATAATTTCGTTCATTTAATTATTTTGGAAAAGCTATAATATTAGGAATTTTCATAACAGAATTGTATTAAACATAGTATTTTGAATTTTATTGGTATTTGTGTTTATTTTTGTGCCACAATATTATTTACTTACAATGCGTGAATATCTACAATCTTTTCCATATTTCTTTTTAAAAAGATGTAAATAATTATATTGCACTTCATATGTATTATGAAACAATACTCCATTGAAAAGGTGCATTTTTGGCAGTTAAAATTTTGTATTATATTATCTTTATTAAAATTTTGAAAGTTTTTAAAAACTGTTACTCTGGAACGTTTCGAAATTTCAGTTCAATTATCCTTTTCCTGAATTGAAAATTGCAACTAAAAGAAAGAGAAAATTGTATTTAATTTGATAATTTCACTTTCTAAATATCGTGATTATAAGATATATAGAAAAGCTTTTGTTCGAGGATTATTTTTTGTGAAGAAAAATTATTTTTCCCTAAATTTTGTAAGAAACTCATGGACTAAAGCATTGAAAAAAAAGAAGAAAATAAATATATTCAATGACTAAAATACAGCTCAATATATTCATTTTAAGTAAGAATTGACAGATTATGATAAAAATGGCCTAGTTAATATAAATCTGTGAAAACTACTTGTCGATAAACAAAAATGATGTACTCTAAGCTTAAAAGAAAAATATTAAATCTTACGCGACTTCAGCTGTCACTATGGTCATAAAGCAGAAGCGTTGTGATATAAAATAGGAATTGTTTTATTAATCAATCTAATAATTTTTTTAACGGATTGATTTATAATTTCTGATATGCATCATCTATATTTTATGAATCATGAGTGGCCATCTTAAAAAACATTGTCTTTCCTTATACTATTTACCGGTGTACTTTTTATTGCTTAATAAATACCACTGTCTGCCTTTTTTTTTATATGAACAAGAAATATATTACTTAAATGCTTGGTTGTTACGTGGAAATTTTTTATTTATATTGTGTTTGGTTGTCAAGGTGAAAGTAAGGTAATGAAAGAAACTTCCATTTAGTTGCAAAGAAATGGTACCGACCGGCGTAATTATTGCATTGCGCTCGACATTTAGAATGAAACTGTTTTCTTTTCTTGATCTAAAACATAGATACTTAATTACGTTTTTACAATACAATGCGAAAGAAATATACTTCGCGAAAGTTTGTACAGAAAGCTCTTAAGGTATCCGACTACGTTTGAAGCCGTGATTTTAAAAAAAGCGCAGAAATGGATAATTTTCATGATATTTAAAGTCACTTAGATTAGAATACATGTATAAAATTGTTTTAAGGAAATTTTGACAAAAAAATATTTAAATACAATATTTCGGCAAAAAATTAACTTAGAATATCCATTTTTCAAAATGTTCTCCATTTGTGAAAAAGCTTCTACTATAATAATATTTTGTCTGTATACAGCCCAGACCTTTGTACAGACTCAACTATGAGTTTTGAAAAATCACATTATTTTCATTTACAACCCATTGAAATAATTATCGGCGTTTTTTTCTTAAAATTTCTCCCCTCTGTTGTAAAACATGGATAAACCCACTTCTAAGTTATATATTTCAAAAATTCTATTTGAGCCTCTGAACAGAGGTCCGAGCTATATACAGGCAAAATATTATTATAATAGGAGCATTTTTCACAAAGGGAGAGTATTTTGAAAATGGGTCATTCTATGTTCGTTTTTTTATCAAAATATTGTACTTAAATAATTTTTTTTGTAATAATATTCTTAAAATAATTCTATATACATTTTCTAATTTAAGTGACACTAAATATCGTAAATTTATCCATTTATACGCTTTCGCATAATCACGGTTCCGAATGTAGTCGGATACCTTAAATTATGTCGCAGATATAAATTATATATATATACATATATATTATATATATATATATATATATATATATATATATATATATATATATGTATTTACGTAAAATCTCTCCTTTGATTTAAATATTCAAACTGAGGGTAAATTAAGTACATCCAAAATTTTGACATAATTTTAAGTTGTCGTATACTTCGAATCTCATCATACATAAGCACATCAATGAAATTTGACAGTTCTATCCGCATTCCTGGTCTGAAAAAGGCAGAGGCATATATACTTCCCGTATATTACAAAGTTTGATCTGCAACGTTGGTAGCGCTCTGTCTTACAAATTAATCTAATTAATTGCATCCGAAATTTAATTAGAGTGGCGATTGATGAGTGCTTATGGATAAAAACTTTCTCGTTAAAACCTGATAAACAAGACTAACATTTTAATTTATTTAAACATCATTTATGTTTTTATTGCAATCATGGAATATTGTGACTACGGAATCGTACTGATGTGCGACATTTGAAATTGTGCTATTGGGGATTTTACGTACGTGTTAACTCTTCCTCATTTAAAGTAAATCAGTTGTATTTCCTTGACAGCTTACCCCGGAAGAGTAGGTCTGCTAATTTCTTAGATCTTTGAACACTCGTAGCCATCAAACATATAGTACAATTATACGAGGGTGAGTCGGAAAATAAGTTTCCCCTGTCGACTGTGGTCAGAGTTGAGTATAAATGTTAAAATATAAAATGAGACCTTAAGGTATCCGACTACGTTCGGAAACGTGATTTTGCAAACGCGTATAAAAGAATACTATTTACGATATTTAGGGTCACTTCGATTAGAAAATGTATATAAAATTGTTTTAAGAATGGCATTACAATAAAAAATTATTTAAGTGCAATATTTTGAAAAAGAATAAACACAGAATGACCCATTTGCAGAATGTTTTCCGTTTGTGAAAAATGCTTCTATTGTCTAATAATATTTTTCCTGTATATAGCTCATACCTCTGTACAGAGGTTCAACTACAATTTTTGAAATATATAACTTAAAAGTGGGTTTATTCACGTTTTACGACTACAGAGAAGAGAAATTTCGAGAGAAAAATGCCGATAATTATTTCAATGGGTTGTAACTCTGAAAATAATGTGAATTTTTTAAAACTCATAGTTGAGCCTCTGTACAGAGGTTTGAGCTACATACAGGCAAAATGTTATTACAATAGAAGCATTTTTCACAAAAAGGAGAACATTTTAAAAAAATGTTATTCTAAGTTAATTTTTTGCCGAAATATTGTATTTAAATAATTTTTTTTTTGTCAAAATGTCCTTAAAATAATTTTATACATGTATTCTAATCTAGTTGACACTAAATATCATGAAAATTACCCATTTATGCGCTTTTTTAAAATCACGGTTCCGAACGTAGTCATGTACTTAAGCTTCAAAAAGCTCTCCATGAAAAACTCAGGGCTTTGCATATAGAAGAAGCGTTTAACGGCTATGGGTGAACTGCGCAACAGCAGGTGAACGTGCAAGACACCGATACTCCATTCGGTAGACATCGATCGTGATCAAACCAATGGATTCGAAAAAAGTGGCCTGGGCTTCTCAAATCTCGCATTCTGCTGTTGGATGGCAATGCGATAGCACACTCGGCGACGACAATGCAAAACCTTGTTGCAACTCTTGGTTGGAGCGTCAACAACATTCGTTATACTGTCCTGATCCAAGTGACTTTCATCTCTGTCCGGCTTTGAAGAAGAATCTCGCCGGAAGGCGCTTTGGAAGCAACGCTGAAATAAAAAAAACCGTTAAATGATTCTTCCGTATGTAAAGCCCTGAGATTTTCATGGAGGGCTTTTTGAAGCGAATCAAGCGATATGACAAATGTCTCAATGTACTTGGTACTTATGTGGATAAATAAAGTTAACTCTTATCATTAATATCTCATAGTATGTTTTGACTTTCATACACAATTCGACCACAGCTGACAGGGCAAACTTATTTTCCGATTCACCCTCGTTGTACGCAGAGTGAAATACATGTGGTGGGAATACTATTACGAATTACGTAGTTCACGTTCGTTGCGTAGTTAAATATAAAATAATAGTAAATTAAGAAATTTTGATTCTATAC
The DNA here is from genome assembly GCA_019973935.1 of Trichonephila clavipes. Classification (NCBI taxonomy): domain Eukaryota; kingdom Metazoa; phylum Arthropoda; class Arachnida; order Araneae; family Nephilidae; genus Trichonephila; species Trichonephila clavipes. Next base: position 33,120 of record BMAU01019064.1, on the reverse strand, counting down.
AAATGTCACAAAATTTCTTAATTTACTATTATTTTGTATTAAGATTTATTAAGGGAAATTAAAATATTTACTTTAGCTCTATTAATATATTTATAAAACTATGCTTAAAACTATAAAAATAATATTCAGAGTGTGTCATGCGCGTATAACACGCACCTATACCTTTGTTTTTTATTTGAGACTCTAGTTAGACTCCTTGTGTGCTGACAAGTATAACACAAGGCTTACAAACGTAAGTCAATACTCAAACAATAGTGATAGGAAGTTACATGTAGAAGGATATAAGCACAAATGGGAACCAAAAGGGGGAAAATGAGAGAAAAAACGTGGATACAAATACAACAAATACAGAATGAAATACAAGATTGCTCACATGCACAAACGGAGATAATCAATAATTTAAATTTAACATGAGGAAGATAAGAAAACATGATCGCAGAAAATTTTCGAAATACAAATACATAAAGCTTATATATATATATATATATATACATACATATACATACATATATATACATACACACATATGCATATATATATATACACATATACATACACTCATATACATATACACACATACGTACACACACATACACATTCTCACATGTATATTCAAGTACAGAAAATGTTAAGAAACACACAAAATTTAGAATCTAAATAATACAGGAAAAAATGCTCTAATGTATGCACAAAACAATGCATCTATAACTTTAAACTGCATTTTTTTAGATATATTCACCACGTATAATGCGCACCCCGTTTCCCCTTTTTACGAGAAACATGAAATGTAAATGTGCAATGTTCTTATATCTTGAAGTAATTTTTTCGAGGTATTATCCCAGGTTTTTGAAAAAATAGTATATTTCTAAGACTACAACTGTTAAAAAGTAAATAAGGTGTACCATTTTTTTTGAATACACAGTATTTCGATACATGTAGAGAAGTGTAATTTTTATTTTTCTCTTCTTGTTTTTTAAGTTTTATTTTTAAAGTTGCCATTTTTATACCAGGCGTATAACGCGCTCCCATATAAATTTCGATCTTTTTTCTTGTGTTAAATGCGCGCGTTATTCACCTGATTTTATGATTATTTCTCAAAAATCTGCTTTAAAAATCTTAGCCATTATTTATTATGACTAATAATGCTTTTAACAAAAACTGAGATGTACTGTTTCTCTAGTCCAGAACTGACCAACCTAAATGACCTCGCGGGCCACTTCGGAAAAACTTTACAATCCCGCGGGCCGCATATAAAAATATATCTTTATATTAGATTTGGATACGTTACAGACATTTGTTGGAGTGAAAAATTTAAAAAAGACTGATATATTATAATTGTTTTCATTGTTTTTCATGTATACAAACATAGATATAATAATAATACAATGATCAAATAATGTTTAATTTATTTCTTTAGTGAGATATCTGTTTTCGACTCTTTCACTTAGTTTTTGCAAGTCGATCTCAGTGCATGAGAATTTGCGTCTCGTAATTGATGTTGCAGATTTCCGTGCGTTAAGTTTGACCACGATTTATGTTTGATAAATTTCAATTTAGAAAAAAAGGAGATTCGCAGTAACATAGAAGCAACGTGATAAAATAATAACAGTTATTACCTTTATTTTTACAAAAAAAAACTTTTTTAAAAAAAAAGCATTGTACAAAATAGTCGATTTTTGTAAAGTTGTAAAGAATCTCGCCGGAAGCAAAATTATTCAAGGCGGGCCACATGCTTCCCCCGGGCCGCGGTTGGACACCCCTGCTCTAGTCAATATTTTATTAAGTCATGGAATTGCATTCTATGACCCAATGCACTCATTAGTATAGCATGAAAACAGCTCAATTTTTTGTGGTACATTACCAAGTATTTTTTTGGAATCTAATTCCATGTCAATTAGAATATTTAGTTCAGAAAGTCATAAATATTGATTTTATATATTTACTATCTGATATACCGGTTCTTCGTACGGATGAATTAAAAAAATTGAATACACAGATTAAAGTATAAAAATGTTTTAACTAGTTAATTTTACGGAAATTGCAAATTAAACCAAAAAAAGAAAAGCTTTTTGCATACCTCAGATGAACAAAAAATCATATTTGATAAATTTTAAGTCTGTAGGTCTAACAGCTGATAAAAAGGTTTTTTTTTATTTATAACGCTCCCGTAACACCCTTGTGGAACGATTTTTGAAAACACCTTCCTATGTTGATCTTTGCATAGTAAAAGTACCATATTGTTAAAGATTCTATGTAATGAATGCTTAAAATAGTGTGCATGATTTTTATCTGGATGTACACTAATAACGTTATACGTTAGAATTACTTTTTATTGTATTTATTTTATGTAAAAATTGTAATATTCGCAAGACATTATAATGCCATTCAATGGAAACAGCGGAATGTTGGCGATAGAGCCAAGTTGGCATTATTTTTGGCAACCATATTGGCAATTTGGTGATTGATTGAATGATGCAGAAGTTGATATGGTATGGTGCTACCTGGTGGGGAGCTACAATGAAGAGATAACACAAAAACCTTCCCACAAAAAAATACATATACACACCAATTTTCATAGTGATCGGTTGAACGGTGTTGAAGTGATGCGATGTCATATATTCAAACACCCATTTTTATATACTATATAGATTTCCTTTTTTTTTACTGGCCTGAATATTTAGTCTTAAATAAAGTGAGGGTTTTCTTCATGGTCATCCAATGACCAAATTATGACGAATTTGTTTTTTCTTAGCGATATTTTGCAATGATAAACAGAATTTGGCATTCCTTCTTTTTTTTCTAGTTTAACTTATTTTTACTCCCCTACAAGAATGCATTGCATTCCTATAATTTTTATTCACAAAATTCATTACATAAATCATTTTTTTTTTGCTAAAAATAATTTATGATACTACTCTGGGAGAGAAACAAGACTCTCTAATGTAAATCAGAATGCGGCGTGATAAATACTCTTTTAATTAATAGTAATACTGATATGTTTAATTTTCAGTAAATATATATATATATATACACTCTGTCGCAAAAAAATATATGCACCCAGAAGAAATTGAGCTACATTAACGAAATTTGGTATGCATGTAGTGTATATGAAAATAAACAAATGATTAAAAATTCAGAACAAAATATCATTTTATTAAGCGGTTACAGCTTGCAAAAGGTTAAAAATCAGTAAGTAGTAAAGCCACCTCTGGCAGCTATACAAGCCGAAATTCGGCGTGGCATCGATTCAATTAGATCACTTATGACCCCCTGTGGAAGATCCTGCCATAGTCTTTGCATCTGCGCAGTTAATTCTCCTGTATCTCGGGACGGCTGCAGTTGCCTTCCCAGCGCGTCCAGACATGCTCTATTGGCGAAAGATCTGGTGACCTGGCAGGCCATGGTAGGACGTCATATCCTTGAAGACATTGTTGGGAGAGTCGCGCAGTATGTGGACGAGCATTATCCTGTTGATAAATGGCACCTGGGCGACTTGATAGCTTGGGTAGCACAATCGGCGTTAAAATATCGTCCACGTATCTGCGAGCTGTCAAAGTGCCTTAAGGACCACTAAAGATGATCGTGTGTCCCAAGAAATTGCTCCCACACTGTCACACCTTGTGAAATTGCTGTATGCCACTCGACAATAAATGCCGGATCGGACCGCTGGCCGGTGCGCCTCCAGACACGTGTGCGGTGGTCATCATCACTGAGACTGAATCGGGATTCATCACTGAAGATGACACGTCTCCAGTCTGTCACACTCCAAGTTGCCCGAGGTCGGCAAAAATCCAGTCGACACTGCCTATGATGTGGGGTCAGTGGTAAGCGTCTTAGCGGACGTCGGCTCCTCAAGCCAACTTCGGTCAGTCGTCTCCTTATGGTTTCTCTTGATGGCACTGGATGTCTGGAAGAAGGTAAGTGGCGTTGAATCGATGCTAGCGACGTTGTTGGTGCCGAAGTGGCCACTCTTCTGATTGCACGATCCTCGCGATCATTTGTGTTCCTGGGACGTCCTGACCCTCCGCGACGGTACACTCTACCTTCTGTGATCCACTGTTGCCAACACCGAGCAACTACCATATCGCTCCGACCGAGGTGGCGGCCGATACGTCTATTCGACCAACCTGCTTCTCTGAGGCCTATTATACGGCCCCTATCAAAGTCCGTCAGCTGCTCGTACTGCCGCCGGTTACGTCTTAGAGGCATCCTAAGTCTCAATATCGTCTATCAAAGTCATCAGATTCGTTTGGATAGCCGTACGGTGCTCGTACTCATGCTTTTAAACTCTCCCAGTTGCGCAACTAATATGCGCATAGCACACTTAGCCTTGTCTCATTGGCTTCGAAATTTTAATCATTTGCATATCTCTTACCAGACTACATTCTTGCCGAGTTTCGTGATTGTAGCTTGATTTCTTCTGGGTGCATATATTTTTTTGCGACAGAGTGTATATATATGTAGGATTTTCCCTTTGAAACATTTGTAAAAAGGTTGAGTGATATCCTTTTCAGAGGACCATAAATCTCAATTTGATTTATTACTGCATTCCGAAGCAGCGCCACCTAGTGAGCTTTCGTAGCTCCGGCTTGAATAATTTTTCGGCAGAGGCCAACTAACTACTGCTTGATCAACACATCGCGTCTACCGCATTTCCGCGCCTAACGTGGCACCGCCAGTCCTAACATCCAATAATGAGAAAGGTTCATTTCCCCGTCTTCTAAAGGTATTACTCAACTTTTAATTAACTTAATTCCTGCATTTCTTTCTATTTGTAATTATCTTTTTCTGTAAATATTTTCCTTTAACTTTAAATAAATTCTCTCTTTTACTTAAAAGAAGTATTCGTGTTTTAATGACTTAGATTCATTTAATTCATCACTCACCCTTAAATACTTACCCCTAGACAAACCACCTACGCCAATCTAAAATCCCGCCTTCTGAAGAGTCCGATTTTTATTCGAAGATTTATTCGGACTCCCACATATATATATGTCAATAATTAATTCTTAGGCTTAACTTCGATTAAGAAAATAGTCAAGCTTACCTCAATTCACATCGGGCTGAGAGCAGTCGTGAGATGTTCCTAGAATTCAAAATAGTAACAAAAGTTCAGGTAAAAATTCCAAGAAGTCAAACCACACTTAAAGTAACGAGCGAGCCGACCGTAGTTGATAGATAGAAGCTTTATTTACTAACTCACAAAAAAATGGCATTTCTCGTGGCTTCTCGCGAGACAAACTACGTTGCCACACAACTGCAACTAATCACTACAAAATAATAATTTCAGACAAATTGCGAAGGCTCGGAACGAGGATTCGCGACACACTCCCACCTCTGAGTTCCCTTAACTGGTATTGGAACTCAAACTCGGTCCTTCAGTGTCTCTTTTATTTGTTCTGGAAAATCAGATATATCAGTTCCACTGACTTCCAGAGGATAGAGTCTCTGAATTGGTCGTAAGAAGGATCCACTACTTGTTGACACTTCTACTACTCTAACTCTTCCGTCTCTCCCTGGGATAAGTTTAATCACTTTATAGCAAGAGGCCAGTAAATTCTTTTCGAGTTAGTATCTCCTATTAGTACAATATCTCCTTCCTTGATAACGTCCTCCTTCCGAGATTTAAAAAACTCTTCAACTGGCCTAGATATTCCAGACGAAAGCGTTTCCTCAATTCTTGTCTTATCCTCTGACGATAAAGAAATCTACGATTCATTCTCTGCGAATCGATAAGCTCTAAATCCGGGACTCCATTCTCTTTTATTTCTTGTAAGAACATTGCTGGTGTGAGAGCAACAAGGTCCTCCTGATCTTCTGACAAATAAGTCAATGGTCTAGAATTGATCACACTTTCAGAGTCGCATACTACAGTATAAAGTTCTTCGTAAGTTAGGCAAGCTTTGCCTAGGACTCTTCTGAGAATAATTTTAGCATTCCTATAAGCCGTTCCCAGAAACCCCCCACCAAGGTGAGGAAGGTGGGTTCAATTTCCAATTAATCTTCTTTAAACTCCCATAATCTTTCACTTTCTTCCAATCAATGTTCTTAAGTTCATTAGATGTCCCAACCAAATTCTTTCCGTTATCTGAATAAATAGTGAAAGGACGACCTCTACGTGAAATAAATCTTCTGAGAGCGAGTATGAAGCTCTCGGTAGACAAAGAGGTAACGAGTTCCATATGTACTGCGCGAAAACTGCACAAGTGAACGGCACAATCCAGGATTTTGTCCGATCTCTTAGAAAAAGTGGTCCGCATAGGTCCACGCCAGTTATTTCAAAAATCTGTGCTTCTCTAACTCTATCCTCAGGTAGTGGTGGACTAAGTGTTGTGAGAGGTTTAACAGTGAATCTTTGCAGATGATGCATTCACTCAACACTCTCCAGATAGTTTTTCTGCTTTTTAAAAAATCCAATAATTTTCACGCAACGCAGACATCACTGTTTGTACTCCAGCATGTAAAAGTTCTATATGCTTTTGTATAATCAACTTCGTCACAATAGGATGTCGGGAAGGAAGAACTATAGGATAGCGTATGGATTCAACGTCTTTTCTCATTATTATCTTCGATTTTATTCTGATTATTCCCTACGAATCTACTAGAGTTTGCATTTGTGATACTAAGGATTTAGTATCGTTTGAAAAGCTTTGTTTTTGTACTATTTTCAATACTTTTCTTTCAGCTGCATCCGTTTCTTGAGTGATTAATTCTCCAAAGTCTCTGTCATTCCTTTGTTTTCTAAGATTATGGTAAAATCGATAAATCCATGCTGTGACTCTTATTATCTTCTTAAACGATGAAATTTCAGAAAGATAATCCATTTCTTTTGGTTCATGATTGATTGTAGAAGCAACAGTTCTCTTTCTTTCCGAATCAATTATTGCACGATCCGGGCATGCTTCAGATAATGGCCATTCTTCACGAGGTTTGTTCAGCCAACTTGGACCCTCCCACCATAACGATGCAATAGGTTCTACTACACCACATCCTCTAGAAGGGAGGTCAGCTGGATTCAGAATTCCTGGAATATGTTTCCAATCTTCGGGGTTGGTCAATCGACGTATTTCTTGTACCCTGTTGTTCACAAAGGTGCCCCAATTTTCTTTGCGCTTTATCCAATAAAGAGCATTTACAGAGTCCGACCAGCAATAAATAGGTACATTCTCCATTCTTAATCAATCTTCGTAGTATTTATGAGTCTAGATCCAATAGTACATGCAAGAAGCTCTAATCTTGGTATAGTGATTGGTTTTATTGAGGCAACTCTAGCACGGGCTTGTACAAGTTGACATGTTATTGCTCCACCAACTTCAGTTCTTAAAAATACACAACTCGCGTAGGCGGCCTTACTTGCATCGCAAAATACATGCAGTGATAAATCACTGTTAGGGGAAAGTTCCTTAGATATGCATCTAGGAATTTCTAAATTATTTAAGCATTTTAAATGTTCCTTCCATCTTTCGAATTTTCTTGATATTGATAAAGGTAATTCTGTGTCCCAAGAAACTCCCAATTTCCAACATTCTTGCAATAATATTTTTGGTTCTAAAGTAACAGGACAAGTGAACCCGATTGGGTCAAAGATACGGTGCACAGCTGAGAGTATTTTGCGTTTCGTTACTGGAATTTCATTGATTTTCGAGTTTTCTTCCCAATTAACAGATAATGTGTCTCTGTCAGGCTTCCAAATTAAACCCAAAACAGGAACTTTCTTCTCTTCTTCCAATAGAGTACCTTTTTCTGCTTCAGAAACACGTGTATGTACCCAACCACGTAGGTTGAATTTGGCGAGGCTCAAAATTTCTTTAGATTCAAGCATAAATCTTTCTATGTCTTCTGCATTATCCACACTCGTCAAACAGTTATCCACATAAAACGATTCCAATAACTTCTGCGCTGTAAGTTGCAGATGCCCTGAGACCTTTTTCAAATGATATTCCAGAGTCGCTCCAAGAAGAAAAGGACTGCTAGTGATCCCGAACACAACTCTCTTATGTTGATAAATCTTGGTTTTCTCCTTATCGCCATTCTCCCACCACAAAAATCTCAGAAAAGGTCTATCCTTTTCTTGAAGACCTATCTGCAAAAAGGCTTTCTCAATATCTGCTGTTATGCCAAACTGGCGGAGCCGAAATTTATTGACGATTTTTGGAATTAGTTCTACCATATTTGGTCCTTTTTCGAGACATTCATTTATCGAAGAAGAATTCTTTTCTTTCGCCGATCCATCAAACACCGGTCTAATTTTGGTAGTGGAATTATCTTTATATACAGGATGGTGCGGTAGATAGTGTTCATTCTTCTTATCTGCAACGTTCTGAACTTCTTCAATAATATCTTCGTTCTGCCAACTGTGAAAAACTGCTTCATATTTTCCTAAATTCTTGCTACGTTCTAAGGATCTAACACAATTTTTCAATCTTCTTTCAGCCAAGTTTCTACAGTTTGATAGAAATGGATGACCTTGAATCCAAGGTAAACTAACAACATATCTCCCATCTGCATCTCTTGTGACATGTCTTGCAAAATGATCTTTAGCAGCCTCTTCTAATTCAATTCTAGTCTTTTTCTCAAAAGGATCTTTAATTCCGAGAACATCTAAACTCCAAAGATCTTGGATACAGTTGTCACTAACATTTAGAGACAAAAGCACATTGGAATGCCTTTCCTTTTCCATTTTCATTTTCCCCATAACTGTCCAGCCCAAATTTGTGTTTACAGCCACTAATCCTCCCTTTAAATGTTTGATCTCGTCTCTTATTAGCAAATTTCCTATTATGTCTGCCCCTAATAACATATGTATTTCATTTGGTTCCCTTTCAAACAAGCAACAATTCTCATTCACGGAAGCGTCACTGACGAAAATTCCATATTCCTTCAATTCATTAATCAATTCCGAACCCTTTAATTTTGGGATGGGTGTACATATTCTTTTTTGATCCATTACTTCTACTTCGCAGAAATAGGAATTAAAAACATCACTCAAGGTCACAACATATTTTTGTGTTTTTCATTACGTTCTATTCCCCCAAAGAGTCCATGAACTGTTGTTTCCTGTCCCACGCATTTTAAATTTAGTTGTTCGGCAATAAATTTAGTTACATAACTCTTCTGACTTCCGGTATCGAGAATTGTTCTTACTTTTTTCCCTTTTATACACACAATTAATGTTTGCAAATTACTTCTTTTGATTTAGAATTATTGGAAAGTATAGTATTTTCATCAGTTAAGTTTTTTTCATTATTTTCTTTTGATGAGTCATCGCTAGAAAAACATAATATATCGTGGTGTCTTTTTCCACATAAAGAACATAAATTGTTTAATTTCACTTTACAATCTCGAGATAGATGACGAGCAATTCGGAGACATTTAAAACAAGCACCCAGTTTCATCAAAATATCTTTTCGTTCATTTAAAAGTTTTCTGTTTCGCCCAAGGACAAATCGCGGTTTGGTGTGACTCGTGTTAACAGAAAAGGCATGATTCATTCGCATTTTTCTCATTTGAACTTGCAATAAAATTCGCCGCAGTTGGAGCAGGGAAGGGTTGCTTTCGAAACGATGAATTAATTTTTTGTGAGTTATGTTTATAATTTTCAGATTTGAATCGGTTGAAGCTAGGTTGTATTTTTTGACTGTGCGGAATGTATTGGGTTGAAATTGAAGATTCAGTTCTTTCTCCAGCGCTAATTTGTTTATTCAAAAATTTCAATAATTCGTCAAGTTTATACTCTGAGCCGTCTGTTTCTTAATTGAATTCGAGAACTAAATCAGAGGGTAAGCAATTTAAAATGAATGGACAGAGTACATTACTAAAACTTTCAAATGAAACATCTAAAGACTCTAAACTTCTTATTTGCGTTTGACACATATCAAAAAATTGGCGCAATACTTTAGTATCATCCGAACGTTTTAACGGAGTTACACTCAATAATTTTTGCATATGAGAGTTGATTATAGCATCTTTTCTTCCAAATCGATCTTTTAATATTTCTACAGCTTTCGCATAATTTTCTGCCGTGATGGCAAAACCTTTCACTGTCGCTAAAGCAGAAGAACCTAACAAACCCTTTAAATAGGTAAATTTGTCAATCGTATTTAGAGAATTATTGTCATGAATTGCGGTTTTAAAAGAGTTCCAAAATGAGAGCCATTGATTAATTTCACCATAAAATTTGGGAATAATTAATTTTGGTAGTTTTACCTTCATTGGCTCTATTAATTTTGATTCTTCAGTTGTTTTATATGAGTCAGAATCTGACTTAAATTTATTATTCTTTCCTAGTTGTTTCTTGGCTCGAAAAAGCCAAGTTACGATTTTATCAAAATATTGTTCTACGGCTTCTATTTCTTTATCGATCTCTGTAGGTGAGTACAGGGGTTCACATTCTTTATCTACAATCTTTAAACATTCAAATTTTTGTTCTAAATGTTCTAACAATTCTTCGACTGCTATATCATCCGATTCAGTTTTTTGTAATTCTTTTTCTAACTGCGAAATGCATTTTGTTACAGCGGTTCTTCGTACGGCTCGTTTCTTTTTTGTAACAATTCCTGCGTCTTCGGTCATTATTAATTTATATTATTGATTCACAAATTTTCAAATATTCTTAAACTCTCACGCTCTCTGATCCCGGCAGGGATGCCATTTAACTATGTCAATAACTAATTCTTAGGCTTAACTTCGATTAAGAAACTAGTCAAGCTTACCTCAATTCACATCGGGCAGAGAGCAGTCGTGAGATGTTCCTAGAATTCAAAATAGTAACAAAAAAAAAGTTCAGGTAAAAATTCCAAGAAGTAAAACCACACTTAAAGTAACGAGCGAGCCGACCGTAGTTGATAGATAGAAGCTTTATTTACTAACTCACAAAAAATGGCATTTCTCGTGGCTTCTCGCGAGACAAACTGCGTTTCCACACAACTGCAACTAATCACTACAAAATAATAATTTCAGACAAATTGCGAAGGCTCGGAACGAGGATTCGCGACAATATATATATAATTTACAACACTTTAAGTAGAAATACTATTCAAAAAGTAATCAGGAAATATAAATAGAAAATACTTTACTAAAACAATTTAGCCACGGAGTAATTAGAACTCAGTTTTGTGAATAAATACTTTGTCATAATCCAGAGATACAGAAAGTATTTATAAACATTAAATCTGATGTGACGTTAGTGTCGACAGCTTTTTATGTACGTCTAGTTGCTATTCCCGTACTTTTTTCATCTACTGCCTCATCATAATAATGTAATTAATGATGCTTAAAGCAAAAGTCTGAGCTTCAGTAAAAATTATCGTTTTCTTTTTTATTATATCCTGATGATTTAAATTTTAATTAGGATGCTGAAATGTGATTTCTATGACGAAACCAATTGTTTGAAAAGTATTTAACTTGAGGTAGCTAGCTGTTCTTTTTACCACTCTATCCATTAAAAACACTACATTACTAATTCTGACTGAATAACACTTAAAAACACTTCAGTACACTGGCGAAAACCAAATAATAAACAGAAATCTTGAATATATATTTTTTTTATTGAAAAAACTTTCGAAGTTACCTTTGGGGGATATGAAAAGCTTAAGGAAAATAATTTTATGTGTAAAAACTAGTAAAATGAAATAGTTTTTTCGATTTAAACAATTTAGTTGAATCGTTACAAACTGAAACAAAATTTTAGGTTTGCTATTGTCCATTTAGTTTCACTGTGTACGATTTTATTTTCTTCTTATGGATTATATATATATATATATATATTATTTCATCATTTATTTCTAGAACAAGTTAATGCAAATATGCTAAAGAGAAAATATGTTTTTTTAAATATAAATTAGTAATTTGATACGGTAGATAATAATGCAGTGAGAAGAAATGATTCATTTCTTTTTTAGTACAACATAGTTGAAGAGACAAAAAATTTAACTTGAAATATATCAAAATTCCTCTCATACATAATTTGCAAGATTGTGAAAAATAATTTAGTCACAAATAAAAGTTTACTAAGTTAAATAAAAATTATTGCAATGTAAGCCAATAATTTACTTAAATAGCATCGTTCTTATATTTGGCAGTAAAACTGAAACAATTAAAATAATGTTTTTTACTTTAAAAATAAATTTTACTTTTATTGGTAATATAAACTATTTAAAGGTAACGAAAAAGCATATTTCAAAAACCAAAATAATGTTTCGAGTCATGACATAAATAAAAAAAAAAATCACGGGAGAATTGTCCATCTCATTTCTCAAAACTATTACAAAGTTGCCACTACACATGAATTCAATATGGAATATAAATTTTACATTTACGCCTTTCAGTGCAGGTCATTAGAGCAATCTAATCATTATGATTACGTGTCGGGCAATCTATCAAATAGAAATCTATTGGTAATACATCATAGTTTTCGAAAGCTTGGCCTAATATGGGCCAAAAGGTAGCCAAGTTTATGAAAATGGCGGGTTATCGATAATGAGTTTAAAAAAGAATAAGTGCGAAATTTTGTTTCCTCAGAAACTATTGTACTGCACTAGTATGTATTGAGAGAGAGATTGCTTGTGTGTGGGGATACAACAGAAAATAAACTGCTCAAATACCCTTAAGCAAAGGAAGGTACACACTTAATGAAGTTGTGAAGAGCATTTTCTACATGAAAATAAAACAATGAATACATAGTATACTGTAATTTACCTGAACAGATATGCCTCTGAAAAACAATTACGAAGACATCAAGCTAACTATAAAGATAATTAAGTAGCGGGATATTAAATGTAGTGGGATGAAGCGGGGTGTCAAAAAATTTGTAGCGCGAAGGCATCAATCTAACTATAAAGATAATTATATTAAATGTAGCGGGATATTAAATCTAACTATAAAGTAATTATAGTGGGATGAAGCGGGGTGTCAAAAAATTTGTAGCGCGAAGGCATCAATCTAACTATAAAGATAATTAAGTAGCGGGATATTAAATGTAGTGGGATGAAGCGGGGTGTCAAAAAAATTTGTAGCGCGAAGGCATCAATCTAACTATAAAGATAATTAAGTAGCGGGATATTAAATGTAGTGGGATGAAGCGGGGTGTCAAAAATTTGTAGCGCAAAGGCATCAATCTAACTATAAAGATAATTATGTAGCGGGATATTAAATGTAGTGGGATGAAGCGGGGTGTCAAAAATTTGTAGCGCGAAGGCATCAATCTAACTATAAAGATAATTATGTAGCGGGATATTAAATGTAGTGAGATGAAGCGGGGTGTCAAAAAATTTGTAGCGCGAAGGCATCAATCTAACTATAAAGATAATTAAGTAGCGGGATATTAAATGTAGTGGGATGAAGCGGGGTGTCAAAAATAAAGATTTATTAAATGTAGCGCGAAGGCATCAATCTAACTATAAAGATAATTAAGTAGCGGGATATTAAATGTAGTGGGATGAAGCGGGTGTCAAAAATTTGTAGCGCGAAGGCATCAATCTAACTATAAAGATAATTAAGTAGCGGGATATTAAATGTAGTGGGATGAAGCGGGGTGTCAAAAAATTTGTAGCGCGAAGGCATCAATCTAACTATAAAGATAATTAAGTAGCGGGATATTAAATGTAGTGGGATGAAGCGGGGTGTCAAAAAATTTGTAGCGCGAAGGCATCAATCTAACTATAAAGATAATTAAGTAGCGGGATATTAAATGTAGTGGGATGAAGCGGGGTGTCAAAAAATTTGTAGCGCGAAGGCATCAATCTAACTATAAAGATAATTATGTAGCGGGATATTAAATGTAATGGGATGAAGCGGGGTGTCAAAAAATTTGTAGCGCGAAGGCATCAATCTAACTATAAAGATATTTAAGTAGCGGGATATTAAATGTAGTGGGATGAAGCGGGGTGTCAAAAATTTGTAGCGCGAAGGCATCAATCTAACTATAAAGATAATTATGTAGCGGGATATTAAATGTAGTGGGATGAAGCGGGGTGTCAAAAAATTTGTAGCGCGAAGGCATCAATCTAACTATAAAGATAATTAAATAGCGGGATATTAAATGTAGTGGGATGAAGCGGGGTGTCAAAAAATTTGTAGCGCGAAGGCATCAATCTAACTATAAAGGTAATTAAGTAGCGGGGCTTATACTTAAAAAAATGCGTAATGAGACTTGTTGTCTTCCGTACTGCGCTCAATATTATGATGCATCATCACGAAGATGACAAAGGAACAATAAGTTCACTACGGACGCACCGTGTTGCTCAAAATACTGAAGGACGATTTTGTGCAGTCTTTATAACTTCACTATGTAATATTAAAGGAATTTGTTGGTGTCTTCAACATCAACGTCTTCACCATTTCCCTGCGTTTTTAAATTTTTTTCTCAACAGTGAGATTTTTTTGACCAGCAAGGGCGTGACTAAGCTTTGAGGTATCGATAGTCAAGTTTTCGAAACCGTACTGAACTATAGCTATAGTTTACATGAAAGCAGTATGCAACACAACTTTTTTCTTCCAGTGAATCTTGTAAATATACCATCTCGGTGGCAACTACTCTCAGTAGAAAGAAAATGATACACAAAGCGATTTATCTGACAAGCACTGAAACCTAAAAATTATTTCACATACATGAAGACTTTTTTTTTTGTTATATTATATATAGTTCAGAGAAAACAGTTTTGCAAAGTAATTAAATTTCAATAAAAATTGTTTTTTTTCGGTTTTTCATCGTGACTGTGAGGTGCTTCCTACTTCTAAATAACAATCAGAAGCAAACATTAAGCTAGATAAGACATTTACAATGTGAACAATTCTACTGGAAATAAATCAAAGACAAATTCTTATGAACAAGCTTTCATGCATCTGGAAATGTTTCTAAAAATACTCGGATCTGTAACTTGGACTCGAAGTATATGGGCAGATCCCGAACAATAAAGAATCAATTTATTTGAATGAATATTTATACCCAATTGTAATAATTAGTACCCAATTATCAATAGTAAACTTTCCTAATGTCTTGAACAGTATTGAACTTAAACCAAAGAACATTAAATTAGTGCTGTCGTTAAAATTCATCAGACAAGTATCTTTTACCTAGCCAAAAACCAGTTTAAGCATCTAATTATGACAATTACGTAAGAT
Source organism: Trichonephila clavipes (assembly GCA_019973935.1). NCBI lineage: Eukaryota > Metazoa > Arthropoda > Arachnida > Araneae > Nephilidae > Trichonephila > Trichonephila clavipes. Next base: position 18,000 of record BMAU01019064.1, on the reverse strand, counting down.
GTCAAGTGATTTGTTAATGAAGACTTAACATTTTTCGAGTTAACATCATTCTCGAACAACTTGAATATATATATATTTCAAGAGCGCCTTCCAAATAAATTTACTCACCGTAATAAACGGTAATTACATCCGTGTGATTGTTCCCGGTTAAATGCAAAGACATATTTTATCTAAAGTTAAGAATATGGGATTATGGTACGTTTTATACTTGAGGGAAAGGAAGTGTTGTATTAGAAATTGTTGCCTCTGGGACTTGTTAAAACAAAAGTGATTAGGAACGTTCTAAGCAAATTAGTACGACATATTAGTATAAAACGCTAGGAATATTTGTTGTTTATATACCATATAAATTAAAATATACCAATGTTTCTTATGTATCCATGTGACTTGAATTTCTTTTTGAATTTTTCATAATGTAACTCTATCTTTAAATGTAACTATTACATTACTACATTTTTAAACTGCATAGCCTTTCGCATAATTACAATAACAATAATATATGTATATATATATATATATAAAATATTACAGTTAACTAACAACTACAACTATAAAAGTGGTTAGAGCATCGGACTCCAGACCGGAAGGCCTTAGTTCGATGCCACCAAATACCCTCCGACTACACACGGAGTACGTGCTCGTTAAATCACTGAGTTCGAAGTCTTGTGGGCTGAGTCACGAGCGCAGGGAATATTTCCTTCCCATTCAGTTAAATGCAGAAATTGTGGAGGTGGAGATAGGTGGTGTCACCATCTATCATCCCTTCGGGGAATTTCGCCGAGCTTACTCATACTGTCACCTGTATGGTGCTCAGGCGTACTTCTAACCCCTTGTCATGATGATTTTCGTGGGCCTCGATCTGACTATGTCAGGCAAGTGGCATTAGTAACAACAACAAAAACAAAAATATTTTTTCGATTTTTTTTTTCAAAATAAAATGAGCTGGAGAATTCAGAATCTGTTTCCTTTTCTTTTAGAAATAACATTCAACACCTATCCATCATAATTATAATACTTTATTTTATGTTAATATGTATAAAGAGGGAGATTTTATAATAATATTATTTTCAATGTTAAACTACCAAGAACATTGTGTGTATGCCGTATTCATTCCAATCTAATCCACCATCGATTCTAAACAGCAACCGAATTTCAGGAGCATTAACATTGAAAAAAAAGTACGGCTTAGATTCGAGCACAAATACGGTATACGAAATAACGGAAAATAAATAATTTTCAATCAAAATTTATGTTTGGTATAAATATAAGAAAATAACTATTTTTAATAATTTTTTGAAGATCCAATGAAAATAAAAGAATTTAGAAACCTAAAATTTGTAATACCTACACGTATGTATACATTAAACTAAAATTTAAACTTGATATACTGATATCTAGTATATCTATCTATCTATCAATATATACGTATATGTATGTATTATCCATAAATATCAAGTTTGCATATGTATAAACGCACACATATAATCCTTGCTTTAATAGTTTTTGAATTTTATTGAAACTGCGTGAACTGTATGCAAGAGTAACTGTCTAACAAATTTAGTTTAAAGTACTTTTACAAAATATGAGGATCTTACAGTTATGTACAATGGATCAGACTGCCAAGGAGTATATACGAAATCACAATAATCGGATTTGACAGCTCCATTATGTTACCGCCTTTACGGAAATTATTGCACAAACGCCTACTAATGACGAGTAATTTCACGAAGCTTCGTTATCATGTAAACGTAATTGCTCTCCACGTTTCTGTTCTCTTTTAAGAGCGATGTTCTCACTCTCTTTACGTATTATAAACATGCGTATAAATATATTTGCTAGTTCACACCCACACATAATAGTCTTTCTTCTTTTTCATTCAAGCATTGTGTGATTTACATTAAAAATAAATAAAATGGCTAGTAGTGAAAAAAATAATTTGTTTAAGAAACTTTTATGCTAAAACAAGTATTCCAGAAATATATATATATATAAGCACAGTTATGAAACTTTTTAAAATGGTTTGTACAAGTGTAGACAATTGTAGTAGGGGGGGGTAAATTTACGTGACGTCATTGTCATACGATAAATGGAATCGCATGTTCCCAGCCAATCTGTTTATGCTCTTCACTGTTGCCAATTTCTGCTTTTTAAAGGAATTTTTTTTCCATGAAGTATATGTTACTGGCCTCTCCGTTGGTCGCACCTATGGAAAAAAGCATGGCTTAAGTTTTTAGCAGTGCATGGTTGTTTGTTTGTTTATGCTTAGTCATCATTCAGTCCAAACTTAGAATCAAGAGATATGGAGCTCGAAAAACTTGTTAATTTAGAAATCATATGTTTTGAATATTAAAATAAAAACATTATATTTTCAAAAAAACTATTTTTAAATCCATAATCTAGATTCTAAAAAAAATAAGTACTAAGGAACGTCACCCAGTTAATTGAGAATGAGAGGTATAGGAATTTGAAATTGAGTAGACATTTTTCCCACATTGAGACCAACCGATGTTACAAAAAGTATACGACCGATAAGCGAATAAAAATCACAATGCTCGTAGATATACAAAAAAAACTTGATTTTTATGGTACCTACATATTTTTTTTTATTTGAAAAAAAATAAATAAATATTTTGAAGAATCCTATTATTTGAACATGTTTATTCAATTATCAAATATTAAACTGTAGATGAATTTCCTAAGTGAAACATAAAGTAAAAGCTTAATGTCAGTTTTGGATCAAATATAAAACGTATAATTGCGTTTATCAACAACTTTCATGAATTTAATCCAAGGGTGGACAACCCAAATGACCACGCGGGCACTTCGGAAGAACTTTACAATCTCGCGGGCCGCATTTAAAAATATACATCTTAGTATTAGATTTGGATCCATTACAAACATTTGTTGGAGGGAAAATTTAAAACAGACTGATATATTATTATTATTTTTTTGTTTTTCATGTATACACAAACATAGATAGTATAATAATAATAATGCAAATATAAAATAAAGTTTTAATTATTTAATTAGTGAGATATCTGTTTCTCAACTGTTTCACTTAGTTTTTGCAAATCGATCCCAATGCATGTGTATTTGCGTATCGTAATTGATGTTGCAGATTTCCCCGTGCGTTAAGTTTGAGCCCGATTTATGTTTGATAAATTTCAATTTAGAAAAAAAAGGGCATTCGCAGTAACAGAAGCAAAGTGGTAAAATAAAAACAAAATACTAACAGCGGAAAAATTATCGTTATTCTGGACATGTTGAGAAGTTTTGTATGCATTGAACCTCGTTACGCGTCGTGTGAGAATAATTGACAGAGCCGTGTGACATTTTTATACTCGCCACACGTATATTTTTACTCCAGTGATTCGTAGTTTGATGAATGGGGTTATGAAAATGACGTTACTCTCAGAAGTGTATATCAATAAGAACCAGAATGTACGAGATCTATATCTAACTCTTTTTTCACCTCATTATCAATGTTACATGAAAAATCGTCTAAATCACCAATAACCATTTTTAAAAATAACGCGTTTCCCCAAACCATACGAGGTAAAATACAAATTGTATTTGTTTCAAATATGCGCAAAAATTTGAAAATTTAAATTTATTAATTTTTTAAATCTGTATTCTTACTTAAATGTATACTAGCCATTACCCTCTTTCTTCGCTGAGAACTCACATGTATGCATTCGCTGGAAATATATATACACTGGTGTGCAAAAATTAAGGACGAAGTCGAAAAATTAGCATATCAGCTGAACGAAGAGGCAGAGCGGACAGAAAGACCAATCAGGAGATTAAGTAAGGTGATGTACGGTAGCACATGCGCAGATATGCAGGTAGACGTAATGGGGGAGTGTCTGAGTAGTATAAAGCATGTTGTCGGTGTAAGATCAGTATTTCTGGCAAAGATATTGCACGCCGTATAGCAGTTAAAATCACACCGAGTTGCTGCCTCAACGAGAAATGGCGAATAATCAATCTGTTAGACGACATCTGGATGCTTCTACCCGAGGTCGAATCATTGGGAAGTTGGAGGAAGGCCGCAGTGTGACAAGTGTGGCTGCAGAGTTCGGAATTGCTCACAGCATCGTTTCACGACTTTGGAGACAATTTCAAACTACAGGAACAGCTATCCGGGGGCTCAGTTGTGGTCGTCCACGAGGAACCACACCGCAGATGACCGGTACATTGTCTTACAGGCCAAAAGAAACAGGCGGCAGACAGCGGGAGAAATCGCTAGACACACGACACAGGCGACTGGACGACCGATATCGCGTTTTACCGTGGCCAGAAGACTGCACGGTGGTGGTCTGTTTGCACGACGCCCTGTACGGTGTGTACCTTTAACGCCTGCCCGTCGGAGAAGGTGTTCTCTGTGGTGCCGGGAACACCGGAATTGGAGAGACAATGAAGGGGGACGAGTACTCTTTACAGATGAGAGCAGATTCAGTTTGAGTAGCGATTCTCATCGCATACTCATCGGGAGAGAGCGGGGAAGCAGCAATCATCCCTCGAACATCATTGAAAGGGACAGGTATGGAGGCCGCGGGGTTCTCATTTGGAGAGGCATCATGCTTGGTAGTCGTACTGACCTTCACATCTTCGACGCAGGTTCAGTCAACGGGACCCGTTATTGTAACGAGTTTCTTCTTCCATATGTGCGTCTTTTTAGAAGCGCTATGGGTCTGCATTTCCTTTTCATGGACGACAATGCACCATGTCATCGCACAGTAGCTGCCGAACAGCTCTTAGAGAGTGATGATATTGAACGTATGGATTGGCCGGCATGATCTCCGGATCTCAATCCCATCGAGCATGTATGGGATTTTCTAGGCAGACGTGTGGCAGCTCGTACCTTACCACCAGTAACGATTCGGGAGCTTCGATTGGCGCTGCAAGACGAATGGGCAGCAATGCCTCAACAACTCATTGACACCCTCATTCTTAGCATGGGTAGACGCTGTGAAACCTGCCTAGCAGTCAGGGGAGATCATATCCCCTACTAAAGACCGGATGTTTCTTGCTGGACACCCATCACAGGGATGTTTCGGCCTTCAGTCGCATTGCGCTCCATGCTACTTTTTCAATCAAGCTTCTTTTTATCCATCTGATTTCTCTTTTAGTAAGTGTTGCTTACATATTACACATGTTCTTACGTATTGGGGATCTGACTTTATTAAATGTGTTGATTTGGAATGCTTTTGTACAAAGTTATATTGAAAAACCCGTCTCGTCCTTAATTTTTGCACACCAATGTATACGTAACAAATTCCAAGTCTGTAAGTTTAATAGTTCTGTAGATATCGTGATAAGTGAGTGAGTCGCATTTAACTTTTATACACATAGATATGTGTGGGTATGCACAGTGGCGTAGCGTACACCCCCGCAACCCCTGCACTACAGGGGGCCCTAATGTTCTCCGTTTCGCCACTGTGTAAGCAATAATTAAAAAAAAATATTTAAATACCATGGTTTTTATTCAATGTTGAACAATAAGTAAGAAAACAGCAATACAATAGTGGACAAAACATGTGTGAGCATGAGTGTATGTGTTTGTATGTACATATGTGACGAATCCTTACGGCACATTTCCATTAATATTCTTAGGCGTCTTTGGGGATTGTAAATTCGCGTGTTTTTCCAATCAACTCCAAAAGGAGAAAATGGGATATGTAAAGTAGATAAAGTATTTAAGGAGAGCGTTGTAAGTTAGTGAAGATGAAGGCTATTGAGCCCGCAGTAGTAGTGACAAGGTTTATAGGATTCAATTGGATTACGATAGTGGATCATTGATGTTAGTATTCAGCGAAGGAACCTTTGAAGGTTAATGTACCTGGAGAGATCATAAGTACTACCAGGTGATATATTCTAGTTTAATATCGCTTACCACAAGCGTTAATTTACTAAAATTAGTTTAAGTTAATGAAAGGTAATAATTCAAGTTGCATGTATTTCTCAGACCTCCTATTCCGGTAAAAATTTTTGATTCCGGTAAACCTTATAGAACGTAATTATTGATTAATTTCATATTTCATAATTTAATTTAATATTAAAGGTAAATCCCTTTTTGACGTAGACATATAGCTTACTATTTGTCATTAAAATTTTTGATATGGAAACCAAGTGAATATATATAAGTTATTAATATACACTGGTGTGCAAAAATTAAGGACGAGACGGTTTTTTCAATATAACTTTGTACAAAAGCTTTCCAAATCAACACATTTAATACCGTAAGATCCCCAATACGTAAGGACATGTGTAATGTAAGCAACACTTACTAAAAGAGAAATCAGAGGGAGAAGCTTGATTGAAAAAGTAGCATGGAGCGCAATGCGACTGAAGGCCGAAACATCCCTGTGATGGGTGTCCAGCAAGAAACATCCGGTCTTTAGTAGGGGATATGATCTTCCCTGACTGTGCTAGGCAGGTTTCACAGCGTCTGCCCATGCTGAGAATGAAGGTGTCAAAGAGTTGTTGAGGCATTGCTGCCCATTCGTCTTGCAGCGCCAATTGAAGCTCCCGAATCGTTACTGGGGGTAAGGTACGAGCTGCCAAGCGTCTGCCTAGAAAACCCATACATGCTCGATGGGATTGAGATCCAGAGATCGTGCCGGCCAATCCATACGTTCAATATCCTCACTCTCTAAGAGCTGTTCGGCAGCTACTGTGCGATGACATGGTGCATTGTCGTCCATTAAAAGGAACTGCAGACCCATAGCGCCTCTAAAAAGACGCACATATGGAAGAAGAAACTCGTTACAATAACGGGTCCCGTTGACTGAACCTGCGTCGAAGATGTGAAGGTCTGTACGACTACCAAGCATGATGCCTCCCCAAACGAGAACACCACGACCTCCTTACCTGTCCCTTTCTATGATGTTCGAGGGATGATTGCGGCTTCCCCGCTCTCTCCCGATGAGTATGCGATGAGAATCGCTACTCAAACTGAATCTGCTCTCATCTGTAAAGAGTACTCGTCCCCATTCATTGTGTCTCCAATTCCGGTGTTCCCGGCACCACAGAGAACGCATTCTCCGATGGGCAGGCGTTAAAGGTACACCCCGTACAGGGCGTCGTGCAAACAGAGCACCACCGTGCAGTCTTCTGGCCACGGTAAAACGCGATATTGGTCGTCCAGTCGCCTGTGTCGTGTGTCTAGCGATTTCTCCCACTGACTGCCGCCTGTTTCTTCTGGCCTGTAAGACAATGTACCGGTCCTCTGCGGTGTGGTTCCTCGTGGACGACCACAACTGAGCCCCCGGATAGCTGTTCCTGTAGTTTGAAATTGTCTCCAAAGTCGTGAAACGATGCTGTGAGCAATTCCGAACTCTGCAGCCACACTTTTCACACTGCGGCCTTCCTCCAACTTCCCAATGATTCGACCTCGGGTAGAAGCATCCAGATGTCGTCTAACAGATTGATTATTCGCCATTTCTCGCTGAGGTAGCAACTCGGTGTGATTTTAACTGCTATACGGCGTGCAATCCCTTTGCCAGAAATACTGATCTTACACCGACAACATGCTTTATACTACTCAGACACTCCCCCATTACGTCTACCTGCATATCTGCGCATGGGCTACCGTACATCACCTTACTTAATCTCCTGATTGGTCTTTCTGTTCGCTCTGCCTCTTCGTTCAGCTGATATGCTAATTTTTCGACTTCGTCCGTAATTTTTGCACACCAGTGTACAAATGGCGTCTGGTCATTCTTTGCCTCAAATTAATCTTAGTGTCCAGGATGGAACCCTGGGGGGTTCCCACACATATACAGTTCTGTCTCACCCGCTTCGAAGGCATTTCCTTATATAGTAATGAAAACTTATTGTTTTTTGTTTGTTTGTTTGTTTAAGTTGTTGACATCTAAGTCTAACATTAAGCTTTTGATTGCATTAAAGAGCATTCTTAAGGCCATCACTTCTTGTTTTAAGATGGACTGGACTTGAACTTGCAAAACGGAAGTATAATTACTTTCTAGGATCCCGTAAACCCCTCCCAAAATCCATTTCCACTAGAACAGCGTTTCTCAAACTGTGGACGCCCTCCTTAAGGGGCGTGATCACTCTGCGAGGGGGGCGCGAGCATTTTGAAAAGTCGAAAACAAAAAGATTAATTTTAAAAAAGTTTTAACTTAGTGAAAGTTAACAAATAAAATACAGAGTGACATAATAAAAAATGCAATACACATTTACGCTGATATAATACACTTATAAATGTTTCACTACTGCACAAAGTATTTTATAATTAGTTTAACAATGCTAAGTCAAGAACAAGTTTCTTAATTTCCAGTGAATCCATGGCCTTGCATTAGCATTTATCTTGATAATTTGTACAGTTTACAATTAATCTCTTAATTGAAATCCCGATTAAAAAGTTACGCGATTCGCTCCCCAATCCCCCATTTTCCAGGTTGACGCGCGAATGTGATGTCTTGTTTTTTTGGGGGGGGGAGGGAGAGCAAATCGTCTGAAGTAATTAAATCATTTGCAAACATTGTCGAGAACGTTTTATTGCATTCCAAAGCCTTCAGAATAATTTTATGAATAGCATTGCACAGAAAAAGATAGTATTTCGGAAAGACGTATATATACGTCCAGAAGATTAACGCTTTGGCTGAGTGAGACGTTTATATACGCAGTTGTCGCTTACGAGGTTTAAGTCGTAGTGTAGCTTTAGCGCGAAAGAATAGTATTATTGGATTCAATACATTGTTATTGTATGGAGGGGGACGTGATGAAAATTATGATTGAATATTGGGTCGCGAATGTTGAAAGTTTGACAAGCACTGCAATAGGAACGTTCATTTCGGAACTCCACTCAGCGGAAGAATTAGGCCCAGTATGTATGTACTGTTTATATTTAGATGTGTAACGTGTTTATACGGCTTTGATATTAAATTCGTAAGTATTTTAATCAACAATTTAAATAAAACTAGTATCAGTGCATTTCTTTATGGCAAGATAAATCGCAATCTCTGTCTTTACTACAGTGTTGTTTAAACGGTGGGACGCATCCCCCAGGTGAGCGTGATAACTCTACGAGGGAAGCGCGTGTATATTGAAAAGTCAAAAACAAAACATTTTTTAAAAATTGTTAATTTACTGTAAGTACAAACAAAGGAAATACATTCTGATATGATAAAAAATAAAATACACATTTACACTGATATAATACACTTATAAATATTTCAGTACTGCAGTATGTATTTTATAATTCATTCAACAATATTAAGGTAAGAAAAAGTTTTAAATAATTATCAGTGACACCATGGCCTTATCATATGTAAGGTTATATACAAAAATGAACATTTATCTTGATAATTTGTACTGTTTATAATTAATCCCTTAACGCCTTTTACACGTGGGCGCGCATATTTGATGTATTAAGGGGGTGAAAGAAAGGAATAAATAAGAAAATCCTTCACAAAAACTGTCAAGGTCATTTTATTGTATTCCAAAGCCTTCGGAATAATTTTACTGATAACAGTGCTCAGGAAAGATCGTGTGATGGTGTCCTAGGACCTCACTTTGAGAACGAGAATAAATAGGAGTCATGTAAGAACCAGTAGCCATTTTTATAAACAACTTTCTTTACTTGGTTATCTTATCCAAATAGAATCAAAGACTTATTGACAAATTTATCTAACTAGTATTATGAGGTTTTAAAAGTAATATCCTTTAAATTAACTTAATTAATTAATGATCCAATTAATTAATTTATTAAATAACGATCACGCAGAGATTACCACGATAAGAGATCCCAGAATTATATTTAATAATGTTCTCATTGAACATTTAACTTTAATCTCACTCCTAAAACTTTAATTATAAATCTATAATTACCAACGGAATCTCAACTCTTCTTGAGATTAAATTATCTCCAACAAGAAATCTTCAATTCAAATTCACTATAATTTTATGCTTCAATATCTATCTCCTACTGCTCTAATTTTACTATTTCGTTTGACTTAAATACTTTATCTAATCTGCATATAACAAGGAATCCTGTCCGCTTTTTGGAGTTGATTGGAAATAGGTAGGGAATTAAATTTCCCTAAAAAGGTCGACTTAGAAGGTTAGTGATAGAGTTCCGTATAGATTTGTCACAATCGTACTTCGGAAAGACGTATGTATACGTCTGCGACAATTAACATTTTGAATGTTTATGCATGCCGTTGGTTTTGAAGAGGTTAAAGTCGTATTGTAATTTTAGCGTCAAAGTACAGTATTATTGTTATTGTATGAAGGGGGAGATGAAAATTATGAGTGAATATTGGGTAACAAATAATGAATGTTTGAAAAGCATTGCTATATTAGGGATATCTACCATTTCCACTGTGATTGAACCCTAAGAAGACTTCAGTGTTTTTTTTCTTTTCAGTGAATGAACTGTTTCGAAATATTTTGCGATATTGACTTTTTCATCAGAGTTTCTCATATTTATTTATTTCGTATTTTGATTTTACTCTCAAGTTTACAACACGTCTTGCTAAGATGAATCTACTGATTTATTTTGAGTTTCAGGTTGCGTATTGTATTTGGATAAGTTTGCAAAAGTCCCACACTACACCAAATTGAAGATTATCAGAAAGTAAACAAGCATGCAATTGATAAATTAACAATGAGCGATATTAAATCTTGTACTGATAAATCAACAACATGAAATAATGCTTATTTGGGGGGGGGATATGTTATGAAGTTAATGTTTTCTTTCGTATTTTGTTCTTCACAATGCATACCATCAGAATTAACTTCCGAACACACCTTCAGATATAAAATATATTAATTTTCATTTGAATTCACAATTGTGGGAACGATACATTTTTTATATTACTGAACTTTTGAAATTTAAAAAAAAAACACCTGAAAAAGCAAATTTTTTTTTCTCTATAGCTTACAAAATGAAATCTCATTCAACATTACTGGATAAAAATATATAATTTGAGACACGTTTTATACCAGAAAGAATGAATCTACTCGGATAAAACTCAGTATTATATTTTACTCTGTTCTCTTTAAAGTAATGAAGTCGAAAAATACGAGTACAATATTAATGTTGCAGCATTTTTTCCATTTAAAAAATACTCCAATTTTGTTTCCTTAAAATTATGCAAAAATAGTCTTAGTTGTACAGATTATAAATTTTCAAAGTATACAAGCATGGAACTGTTAATATACAAGAAATCATACAACCTCTGACAATAAAGTTCGGTGAATTATTCTGTGATATTAACGTAGATTAAATATTAACACTAGAACCGCGGATGGGGTAATTGTTTCCGATTTTCTCAAAAAGTTATAAACGGAATTGAAAAACATTTCTTGACTTGTCCTATTTTTATACCAATAATAACCTGTAAAAATCTGATGCGTTAAATACTTATCATTCTTTTGTTTTCAATATTTATACCTAAAATCGCGGAATGTGCCATTTTGACCCCATTATAATCACAGTTACTAAATTTGCAATTAAACGATTACTGGAAAGGGAAAAGATTTTTCAGTCCTTTAAGATACCATATCTATTTTTCCTGTACAATGTACTAGCAGAAAAACCACTTCTAGAAAGAAAAAGAAAAATAAACGCAAATAAACGTAAACAGTTATCAGATTCAAATCCAGTTGAAGTGAACTGTGGAACTTTTGTTAGAAATGATGAAACGGGTTGGGAAAGCATCATCTCTGGAAGTTGTACGAGTACAAGAATTGCTGAACACAATGTTTTCAAAGAAAAAAGTGACTAAACCAGTTATGAAAAGCGCAATAAATGAAAATGGTTATGCAATTAGTTCAGGGAGGCTACTTATAAATGACCCTATGCTTCATCATATCATAAATTGTACAGAGGAAGAAGCTCACCGGCAACTGGTAAGAAATGGTCAACAACTTTAGACGAACTACAACATGCTTTTACATCAATTTTGTATGCTCGAGGTGTATACGGTGCAAATAATCTAGAGCTTAATAGTATGTGATCTGTTTTTTTTTGGGTCCACCTTTTTCCCGCGATACTACTCGAGAGATAGATTCAGAGAACTTATGAAATTTCTGCGCGATTCGACTAAACTACACGATCTGAACGTCTTCAAACAGATAAATTGTGCTTAGTTTCTGAAGTTGAGAAGAAATTTATTGAAAGTTTGGTAATTTGCTCTCTAAACCAGGGACATATATAACTATTGATGAACAACTGTTTCCGTTTAAAGCTAGATGTCGTTTCAATCAATGTATGTCAAGTAAGCCAGATAAATTTGGTGTCAAGTTCTGTCTTGCCGCTGATGTTGATAGTAAATATGTACTCAACGGTTTTCCATATTTGTATAAGGATGAGGAAAATCCTGTAAACCTATCTCTCTCCGAATATGTCGGTTTGCGTTTGATAGAAACTTTCGAGAATAAAGAAAGAAATATCACTACACTAAATCTGCCCCAAATGTTAAAAACAAAAAAAGAACACTAGTTTAACTGAGATGGTGAAACGAAATTGGAAAGAAGTACCTAAATCTGTGATAAAAGTAAATAAATATATCGTCATACGATACATTGTTACTGGAGCATGATGACATAACTTTGACAGTTTATCAGGGAAAAACCAGCATCAAAATTTCTTATTATTGAGCTCCCTTCAACGTACAGTTGATATCGTCAATAACAACCCAAAACATATATATTCCAGAAACAATACCATTTTATAACTCAACAAAATTTGGTGTCGACATTGCCGACCAAATGGCTCGGAAATATTCTGTGAGCGCAGGATCAATGAGGTGGCCAGTTCATGTATTTTACAATATTCTTGATCTTGCAGGGTTTAATTCATAGATTTTATACAAAGAAGTTACTGGAAAAAACTTACGAGGAGAGAATAGCCTTAACAACTCATTGAAGTGTTGCTTAGAGCCTATATTCACAAAGGAAAGTAAAAGTCAGATACACAGACAAAATCGGATAATACTAAAGAATTTGCGCAAATGCAAAAAGGGTTCATTGCAAAGATTTCCAGTGTAGAAACAAAAACCTTAGATACTTGTTCTGAATGTAAAATACCGATAAGTGGAAAGTATACAAAATATAAAAAAAAGTTACCCAAAATGTGTATGAACTGTGTAGGAAATCTCGACTGGTAAGAAACTAAATATTTATATTCAAGTCTGAATATCTTATTAACTGTATACAATATTCCATATCGTAATATCTTATTATTTTTATCCCTTATTATAACAATGTAATATTAAAAATGAATAAATGACATTGTCAAATAATTACAGCCTACTTTTAGCATAATAACACGGGTTTTTATTTATTGGGGTCAATTTGACCCAGCCCGCGGTTTTAGGTGTACCGAAACTGTCGTGGATCTAGTGTTAAAGAAAGTTATCGTATTGCCCTTCAAACTAGTCACATACTCAAATTAATTCCATAACTATGCACCACTGAGATCTGTTATAAATGTTCTTTAAACTTTGCAATAAGTCTTCTTTTGAGATGAAGTTCAAAAGCTTCGTCACGTTTCGTTTAATATCAGAAAAACCGTCAAATATCTTTCCTTTCAGCGGGAGTTTGAGTCGTGGGAATAGGAAGAAGTACGGAGGATTAAGATCTGGCCTGTACGGTTTGAGGCTCAATTTGCAACACCTCCTTTTTTGCAAGGGGGCGTCTGAGACTGGGCATTGTCGTGAACAACAAACCGTGAACCTTGTTGTATGTTCTTGGGTCGCACCCTACGTTTTTCTCATCCCTAAATACTGGGAAACGATTTGTTTCACAGATTCACGATTAACCTGCAATTCATGCACTATCATGCGCACGGTTAATCGACGATTTTTCGTGATCAATTTTCTCACTTTCTCAAGGATTTTCATCACTGACAGAGGTCACCTGTCTTCCGCAACATGTTTTGTTAGAAATACTTTCGCGGCCGTCTCAAAAACGACCCACCACTAGTACATACACTTCATTTGTAGTTCTTGATCGTCATGCGCACGTACCGGTATCGCATAAGTTTTTTTCGGTGTTCAGCCAAGCTTAAATCAAAACTTTAAATTTATCTTTTGCTCCTTTATTTTTTTTTTGTTCTCAGTTAAGAACCAACACAGTGAACAAGCAATTTGTAAAACAAATCATACATGGAACACAAACGCCACTTACCCCTCGATCACTCGCTCGGGGTGTTATGCACACCCCATCAACAAGAAAAGCTTCCTAAGATTCCAAAAAGAGTGCACAGAACCACGATTTTTTCTGTAGCTGCACATTTTAGGTCATTGAACCTTCAGGTCTGATGAAATCACTGTTACTCAGACGATTGAAGCGTAACGACTCTCAAAAGTTTATCTGGGGTGCTGAGAACTCCCTGCGAGCAGTTGAGCATATGGATATAGTCAGATCTAAATGTTTGGAAATTTATTAAAATATTATTTTTCTACTTTCTATTATCCTTATCATTAATTATAAAGCATGTTTATTACTGGTATATACGTTTTACTTGTGGTTTGTGAAAAATATAAAAGTATGAATTTAAGATGAAAATTTTGTAGGTTTAATTTAATTTAATATTAGTCTTATTTGCATGCAATAAATTCAATAACTTTATTTGTATAATGCAAAAAACATCTTGTACTTCATAAATATGTATCATAATTGATTAAATTTTTTTTCATATTTAAATACAAGTGTTAAAATTTTGGGGTGTTCTCTACATCCCGCGAGTAACCACGTAGCAAAAATAGGCGCGAGTGACCCCGAGTTAACTGAAAAACAGGAATGGGGAAGATAATCAACACCTGCCGCTACGCATGTGCGGCGCTTTGTTTTGCCAGTGTTACCAGATCAGCCGTTCTGACTTCATTCCCCGAACTTTATTGTCATAGGTTGCATAGTTCCTTATTTATTCTCATGATGTTAAAAAATGTTTCGTTTATTGTTACACAAATGAAGACCGGAAACTTAAAAGAAACAGAAAGAATTTTACTTTATTTTTGTTCAAAGCGAGATATTTTTTTAAGCAAATCACCTATTGATATAAAATTAAATTTAACTTTAAAATACTTAACCGAAGTTTTTCCAGTAAAAATGTTGTTTGGAATATAATGATTTGACCCCATTCCAGGAAATCTAATCCCTTCCCTTTCCCACTACTTAACCTTTCACATTTTCGGTAATGATATAATTTTCTTATATATAATGGATTTGTCAAAAATAAAATTAAAAAAAATCTTTTTGAAATCCAAAAGAAGGTTCGTGAATAATCCATTGAGATTTGCTTAGACGGTAATTTCCACTTTTTCATCTCCCTTTGGGATGGCTAATAGCATAAGTGTTCTCAGAATTAATTAACTAATGTTTTTTTCAGGTATTAATCACTTAAAGATTATATAAAAATAGAAAGCAAAATTGAGACAATAAAAAGTCATTCATATCCGTAATTGATGGTTTTTAAAAGGTACTGAGATTTAATTTCTTCTTTTAAAGGATATTTTAGTGTATGAGTTCCTAGTTGCATTTACTTAAGGTGTGTTGGAAACCTAGAATCATCTTAATATGACAATTTTGAGAATTTTACTTTTTCAAATTGTATAAATATTAACACCTTTCTAAAAATACCTTACTTTAACCTTTAAAGTAATTAAAAGCCCCTAAAATCTATTTTTAAATGATCATTGAAACTGGGCCATGCCCATTTAAATGGCGAAAAATGTAAACAAAGTGTTTCTTTTTGCTTAAAAGTTGAATGAATGATGGAAATCAAAACAATTAATCCAGAATTGCTAAAGAAGTGTTTACATGTAGGTACACAAAATCCCAATGAAAGTGTAAACAACGTAATATGGTCTCGTGTACCGAAGAAAATATTTGTAAAAATAATAATATTATCATTGGGTACATATGATAAAATTTCATCATTTAATATGGAAAATGTATCAAAATCTGAAATTTTGTGAAAACTTAATATTGAGCCTGATGATAACACAGTTCAGAAAATGAAACGCCTCAACAAACAGAGGCAGTTAAAGGCTAAATACTCATATTTTCAAGAAACAAAGAAAGATAGGAAAGAAAGAAAGAGGCTTATATAAAAGTAAGGTAGATGACGAGATTAAAAAAATGTAGATCATTTGGTGTATGGGGTGGAATATTTTAATAAAAAAAATTAATTATACATTAAAGTTCATTTAACCCAAAATGTAAGTTTTGATGTTCGATGTACCTTTTTTGGGAAACTAATGTTAACAGGTATGTAAGTTTTTTATGAAATATTTTTAAGGATGGCTAATATATACTGAAAGGAGCATTTTATAAAAAAACTCAAAAATCTATTCTTTACAATTTTTTTATTTGAAAAATGAGTCAAATTTCCCTATGTTGGATAAAATATTTTATAAATTATTAAAAAATTCAAAATTATAGTTAAAATATCACTTCAGTATAATGAAAAAGGCGTACTTTAATTGTATGAAAAAAATTCAAGCATGTACATATAACAGAATTTGAGAAAAAATACATCGAAAACAGCCAATTTAACATTATCACTATAGAGGTTTCTTACTCCCTGAAGTTATTAAGTCATTAATCATATATAAGTCTATGAAATATTACTTTCTAAAATATTTTTGTGAATTAGAAAGAATACTAAATCGCTTAAGTTTATTTTAAAAAGGTTTAGTTTTAAAGTTCAACAGCAAATTGTTACTGTTTCCAGTATTTTAAAAGCACAAGACGCATTAAACGTTCAGGAATGCTTTAGATAATAATAGAAATGACACTATTATGTTAGAACAAAAATTTCCTAAAAATATTAGTTTTTCAAAGTTCATTTTTTAAATGTTTTACTTATAATTTATGATAAATACCATAAAATATTATTCGTTTTTTCCCTCGTACTATGTAAATAATAAATATATAAATATTTATTGTACTATCAGACAGTAATGTTTAACCCTAGAATGCTACCCATTCATCTAGTAGAGTCCGGCTACTACAAATAACCTTGTACCTCCACCCCCAAAAAAAAACAGGAAATGTAACGGGAAACTCAGCACCTTCGTGTGATCTTGGCTATTACAGATAATGATATTTCCTTTTCTCAAAATATTTTCGTATATAGTATTTTTAGAACAAGTGTAGTCTGAGAGACTAATGGGTAGCAGTAACGTTTGGAATTGAGAATCTGTCTTAGTTTTTTTTTCAGCGGATTCGAGAGGATGTCAAAACGTTTTCACGAAGAAAACTTTTGGAGGAAACCTGAGGCTATCTGAGATTTCATCAGGATGCATTTAGAAGCTGGCGATTGAAAGAAATTGCGTTTGTTGAGCGAAGAATAATATACAGTTTTGTGTAGACTGGAAAAGGAGTTCTGTGGAGACTTAGGAAATGTCGAAGCATGTTTAAGGAAGTGATACATTATCGCGAACTCAAGATTTTAAGTGCCGTCGCGTTTTAGAGAAAGCAGGGAAAGTGTCAAAGATGATGAATGCTCTGGACGTCCACAGATTTCCCACACCTCTGAAAACATTTAAATGTTTTCTCTGGTGATACTTAAGTACGCCGGCGGGGATGAAAACAACTATTTTGCCACATTATCCTTGCTCCCCGGATTTCACCCCCTGCAAATCCATAATATTTCTTAAATTGGATGTCACTTGCAGGGTCGTGTATTTCAATCTGTGTAGATAAAGTTAAAAGTGCATCACCGGTTGAATTAAAGGATATAGCTAAAAATGGATTCCAGAAATGTTTTTATGAAGTTTACAAGCGATGGCAAAAAGTGCTCTTGCTCAAGGGTCTTATTTCGAAGGAGGATGTGTTTCAGCAATTTAACTGGTGATATTTTTTTTAAAGTTATAGTCTCAGTTCAGGAACTTATGAATTCTACGTATAATTAAGTACTATTTGTTATTTTTATTCATTAGTTGAAACTTTTTTGACCCTTTATTTACTACCTCTTTATTTGCTGTAAAATTTTTCATGTAACATGTATATTTTTTGAAT